>CM032134.1:19795000-20387492 GCA_018894105.1 Jacaranda mimosifolia | reverse complement strand
ATCCCTTCCTGTCGCCACAAATTGGTAATTATCAGTCAAATATTAGATAATTTTGCAAATTTTGTGGTTAAACAATCTATTTTTTGCTTTAACTTGCCTCTCTGAAGGTTTCCAGCTTTCTCCTTTTTGTAGATAGTCCCAACAAAATTGGTCATGGATATTTTAAAAAAAATGGGACATGCCAAATATGCGCTGAAAAATCCATTCTCTCGTTATTTTTTAAAATTAATACCCGAAGAGCTAGTTTGGTTGGGATGATAAGATGGGATATAGTTTTTTTATCCCATCTTATTATACATTTGGTTGGAATGACAATAAACATTCATACCCACATGAACGTCAAGAGCTTGTGTTTATATGTGCAACTTTTATGATAAAATAACCTGCTAAATTCCATGAGTTTATTTATCATACCAAATAAATCATATCATAATAATAAAAAATCACACAAATTATCACATGATAAATGATCATGAAATAACTTAAAATTCCAACCAATTCAAAACTAGTGTGTTTTTATGCAAGTTCAACTTGATTTGAGTTTTACTTAAAAATGACCCACAATCTTGAACATCCAAGAAATACATGTGGAAATATTTTACTCTAATTCAGGTTTTGTTCTTGTTTCTAAGTTTTCTAGTTTAAGTGGTTAACATGAAATCTTGTAAAAGAAAACTTCAAGAACACTGTCCAAAGCATATACAAACTGGGACAGACCCCCCCCCCCCCATACAAGTGTCATGATTCTATTGGCTCTTGGTAACCTACTTAGTACCAAATGATCTTTCATTCCACTATTTCTTCACAGACCTAAAATTCTGTCCAGCCATGGAAGCCACAGCAGCAACCAATGCTCCTAACAGAACAACAAACTTCACAGCCTTAACCTCTAAATGGCCCCAAAATTCCTAAATTTTACTTCCTCCACACCCTCCTCATCCCAGAAACAAAAGCATCCCCCTGTTTCTCACCACTGCTCCACAAACCAAACACCAATAAACAAAGTGCAGCAAATGAAAATCACTTCAATAAAACACTTCCAAATCTTCACAGCCACAACCCACACCCACTTCAAATCAAGCAGTTTTCTCAAATTTATCATTCTCAAGGGGCTTAATCTTTGATTTGGTCCCAAGAATTCTTGGGACAGCCTTCAAATTGGTTCACCTGTGGTGAAAAGGTACGTAAGTGATGAGGAGAGAGGTGGTGTATGTGGTACCATGGGAGGTCTATTGAAAATCAAGATTTTGATTCAATTGGATTGGTAGTTTCAAGCAAATTCAGATGTGGGATTGTTATGAGGAGTATTAAAGATTGGTGGGCATTTGATACTCATGGCATTAGGCCTTGTGAGGTTGTAATAATGTCTAGTACTAAAGTTAGAGCCAACAGTGCAGTTACTGGCTTTATTACACTGGCTTTTGTTCCGAGTATTTGGACAATTCTTTGGAGTTTAATTTCAAGAATCATGCAAATGTGTGCTATTCCTTGATGGTCGGATTCTTAAGTCATTGCCCAGTTAGCAATGAGCCAAGATGGAAGGCATTGGGCTAGAATTGAAGGGAGCATCATAGTGGAGCATTACTCTTGATGGGATCGGATGGCGAGTGGGATTCGTTATTCATTGCTTCACCACAAGTTGTCTTTTATGGGACCGATCTTTAGGATGTACTATCACTCATTTGATGCCCAAAACGGGCATTTTACTGTTGGCATTGCACGGTCTAGGGACGCGATGAGGTGGGTGAAGCTTGGGAAATACTAGGCGGTGGGGCTAATGGAGTGTTTGATGAGCATGGGATTATTAATCCTCGTGTGTTGAGGATAGGAAAGATGGAAAGTATTTGATGGTTTATGAAGGAGTTGGTGCAAATGGGAGAACAAGCATTGGGATGGCAGTTTCTTTGGATGGATTGAAGGATTGGAGAAGGGTGCAAGATAGTCCTGTTTTGGAGCAATCCCAGATGGATGGGATTGTGAAGGAGGAATGCCATGTTTGGTTCAAATGGATGGGGATATGGAGGAGTGGAGATTGTATATAAGGGATTGGGAAAGGAGGAGAACTGGGATTGGATTGGCAGTTTGCTCAAGGGTGGAGAGAAAACATTTGAAAGATGGATTGGATTTCATGTTTGAGAGAGTTTTTTTTAAGTTTGTTCATGTTATAGTTTATGAGGATGTTTCTTGTGGTTCTTTTGACCGCACAAGGAGATATTTCCTGGTGGTGCGAAAATCACATGCTGATTTTTGTGACAAGTAATCACTTATTTAATTATTTCGATTGCTCAGTTTGAACTAATGTGGTAATAGTCCATAAACTAATCACCTTTGTGGTGGAGAACCTCAACTGTTTAACGCTTCGGTGAGGTTGTAGTGTGGGCTCGCCTTTTGGACAGTAACTGTAGCTCTAATCGAACATTCCACAGCGACGTAGGACTCTATGGTCACACTTAGGAGAGTTGCTACGATGATCGCCCATTCCCTGCCTTTTTTCCAATAAAAAAAACATATTGTAGTGATAAAGTTTGTTTGGAGTTATAATTAAATATATGTCAAAATTTAAGAATTTCATCCTTTAATAATGGTTGAGGGACATTTTTTTTCATACTTATACATACTTAGTGTTTGGCATCTTTGTGCACATGTGTGATTTTTATTTTTTTTAAAAAAAAATACATCTCCTTATAATGGTAACAGATATTGTTAGGATCAAACGCTTATTACTAGACTAAAAGCTATAGGTGGTTAGCAAAAATTTTTTTATATATTTGGCAGCGCAAAGTACTGAATAAGGCTATAGTTGACTTGAGGTGGTTGTGCCCTATAAGAGCTATGGGTTGGGCGATTAGTCCTCGAGTCAAAGGATAATATGCAGATAATAAATCCAACAATCTCCCCCAATCTTCCTCTAGCGACAGCTTAGGGACTCAGACCCATGACCTCGCCATGATACCAATTGTTAGGATCAAGCGTTTACCACTAAACTAAAAGTTATAACTGTTAGCAGATGCACAACTGTATTTTCTTAAATATATTTGATAGCACAAAGCACCCTATAAGGTTACAGTCGACTTGAGGTAGATGTGCCCCATAAGGGCCATGGGTTGGACGGTTAGTCCCCAAGTTAAAAGATTATGCAAATAATAAATCCCAACAGATATGAAAAAGTATAAAATAGTAAATTATTATCAAAACCATGTCTCGAAAAAAAGTCGATGAAATTTATATAATATCCCTTTATATCTACATTATTATAGAAAAAGGAAAGGTTACTTCTTATTTTTTACATAATTTATCATTTAATTCATGCGGTAACTAAAATGAACAAAATAGTTTGTAGATAAAATGAAGAACTCAACATAAAAAGAGTAGTTTGGATACTAATATTACTAGTATTCCAAATTCATTCTTTAAATTTTTTTTAGAAATAATAATTCAATAAGGTTATAATTGTACATTTAACAAAATCCACAAACCCACGAACTCATAAACTCATGGCCAAAATTTCATCCTTCATTTTCTTTTTTATCATGCAAATACATAACACAATCTTAACTTTACTCCATAATTTAAATTATTTCATGTATTCAATTTTAGCAATCTATAATATATTTTTATGCGACGTCAGATAATATTAAAAATTACAAGCGCACCCCCTATTATGGACACTTCTAAAGTCCCACAATAAAACAAAATACATTGTCAACCGCTGAATGCGTGGATTCAAATCTAAATAGCTTAAAAAAAAAACAAAAAAAGAACTCTTAATCACAAATTTTATTCTCTGCTACATCATCTGCAATAAGTTTTGGGCCGAAGATATTAAAAAGATGTCCAAAATCAGTTAGTGAATGTTTGGACCACAAAAATGCAACCCGAGGCCCAAATCATTACTTCAATCCAGAATTACGTACAGGCCCGGCAGCCCATATTATGTGTTTGGACTTTGAATTTTCGTTAAAGAAAAAAAAAAAAAAATGTTATACGCAAATGGCTAGAATATTTTTCTAGAAAAATCAAAGGATGACATACTTCTCTAAAAAAATATATAAATAAAAATATTGTTGTCGCTTAAAAATAATACAATTTTGACTTACATTATATTTTCTTTTTTATTATTTCATAAAACTAATGATCGAAATATATATATGTATATATATATAACCACTAAAAATCAAGAAAATTTTAACTAAGTAAAAGCTATTGTTCAATTAATTGAATGGAATTACTCTTACAATTATATGTGTGAGATTTGGGATTGAAACTCAAATGAACTAGAGATACATGTATGCATGTGTAATTTTTAAAAAAATAAATAAAAAGAAACAATCTCCTAACTACAATTTAGATGTCATCAAAGCTTGGTTTGATAAGGAAATAAGTACAAATTGAAAATAGAATTGGGTAACTAAGGGTTTGTTTGTTTGTATCTTGAATGTTTTGGGAGAATTTATTTTGGATAGTAGATTGATGAAATGTGATGTTTGCTTATTTATGTTTAGAGGTTGTTGTAGAATGCTTTTGAAGAAAAGGGTTTGCTAAAAGTGTTTTGAAAGAAGATAACTTTTATCTGGTAAAAGTTAGATCAGACAATTTTTTTACTAAGTGTAGTGAATTGAATGTTTTTATAATAACTACATATATATAGTTTGTAATTGGTGGTATAGAGATGTGTATGTGTTGTATAATAATTATAAGTATTATCTATATTTGAAGGGCATTTTGGTATAAGATTCACTATTCTATAATGATATTATTGAAAAATGGTGGGTGTTTGTCTGAATACGCTTTCCCAATTGAAAAAAATATCTTAAAAAAATTACAAGCAAAAAATTCCTAAGAAATTCTCTTGAAGCGAGTTTGCAATCAACAATTTAATAATGCAAATTAGATGTAAATTCAACTTATTTATTTATTTTTCAAAAAAAAAAATTGTTTTGGGATGGGAAAGTTCTTTTCCATGATTTTGATCTCTATGCAAGAACTAATTTTAAATTCTAAGAAAACAAAAGCAATTAAAAGAACAAATAACGAAAAATATTGGGCACTAAAATGGGAAATATTTATGATATTTGCAAAGAATTATGAAAGATTGGCCAAGTCCATGGCATGTGTAGGAGCATTAGATAATTTTGGACAAGTCCATAAATAACATAGGAGTAGTCCCATAATTAAGGGTAGGTCAGCCTTTCCTTGAGACAAGGGTATTCAATGTTGGCCAGCTACAAACTAATTAATTTGGTAATGTTAAAAAAAAACCATCGGCATAAAACTCACACATAGAATGTATGGTTAGGAGTTTAAACTTAGTGGATTATCAACGTGCATGTATATAATTAATATATATATATATCTTCTCTATACTTTTATTATTATAGTCTCTCTACCTACAACTTATTAAACACTACACAATCACTATTTTTTCAAAAAAATTATCCGCTTTCCTAACTATTGTTTCAAATTTAAAAAATATATATATATATATATATATCCAAATGGTATCTTACTAGTTATTGATTCAATTGGTAAATATAACAAATTTATATGTAATATTTCAACGTACGTTATGCATAGCAAACAAAAACATAGTAATATTGCAAATAAATTAAAAAAGAAAAATTACATCGAAGATATCCATATTTAAGGGCTAACGATGGACTTATTTTAAAAATTAGCGGCATAAGAACTCACACATAAAGTGTGATATTCGGAGTTTAAATCTAGCGGGACTATTGATGTGCGTGTATATAAATAGGGTAAATTGCATTTTTGGTCCCACTACTTAGGCTGTTTTCAATTTTGGTCCCATTCTTTTGTACTTTCTCACATTACATCCCATAAGTCCATTTTTTTTCTCAATTTAAGTCCTGAAAGGGGGGTTCCGTCCAATAATTAACGGAGAAGTCACGTGTCACTCACATGGCCGTTAATTGTTGCTTTTTTGGTCCCATAAGTTAGGCTCGTTTGCATTTTTGGTCCCAACGATAGCTCCAATATTTTTTTTGAAGTTTTAAACAACTTTTCTTCTTTACATTCAACATCCTATAACCCAAGTATCACTTGTCTTGTTCTTTCACACATTTGAGGGTCTTTCCAAACAAAGAACCACATCTATTATTCATGTAAGCACAACCTTGAAACCTCCTATTTGGATTTTCATTTGTCCATGAGGTTTTCAATGAAGATAGTGTGCCACAAAAATAAATGGCACCTTCACTTGTGGCTATTTTTCTTTCTTCTTCTGTAAAAAATTTATTGAAGCTATCGTTGGGACCAAAAGTGCAAACGGGCCTAACTTATGGGACCAAGAAAGCAATAATTTTAAACGCCACGTGAGTGGCACGTGATTTCTCCGTTAATTATTGGACGGAACCCCCTTTCAGGACTTAAATTGAGAAAAAATGGACTTATGGGATGCAATGTGAGAAAGTGCAAAAGAATGGGACCAAAATCGAAAACGACCTAAGTTGTGGGATCAAAAATGCAATTTACCCTATATAAATATATATATATATACTCTCGATATTTTCATTACTATGGTCTATCTAGACCTGGCAAAATTCAACCCATACTCATGGGTACCCAAAAAAATACGGGTAATGGGCCTTATTTCTCCTACTCAAAAAATTACGGGTAATTTTACCCGTATCCAATTTACCCGCCATCTTTTGGCCCAACCTGCGGGTACCCGTAGGTAACTCGTAAATAATTTTTTTATTTATATATTTACATATAAATATTTTTAATTTAAATATTAATTTTTGATTTCATAAATTAAAAATCTATAGCAAATTAAATTAAATTATATCTGAAAACAACTTGTTGTGCATATTCCGCTGGATGCAACATCTTATTCCACAAGGACAACAATGTTTGATTGATATTTAAAATTTCAATTCAAAAAAACTTTTGGCATGTAATGAAATTTAAGTTTGAACTTTTGAATGTGATGTACTCTAAATTTGGTAGATTTTGAATACTTAATATATAAGTTTTGAACTACAATATTATTAATTTGCTTTAGGTATTTGTTCAATTTAATGTTTGAAATTTGTAGTCTTTTTTTTTTTTTTTTAGTTTTATTTAGTTAATATTTGAGTAACATTATGTTTACCTTTAAATATTAAAAAAAAAATTACGGGTACCCGCGGGTTACTTGTTACCCATCCTCATAGGTAACGGATTCCCTACCTTGTACCTAATAAAAAACAGGTAAATTTATCCAACCCGTTGGTACCCGTCATTGAATTACCCATGGTATCCAATTGCCAGGTCTAGGTCTATCAACCTACAATTTACTAAGCACCATATAATCCTTACTTTTCAAAAAAATTATCCGTATTCAAACTCATTCTTAACCCATTTCTCTAACTATATTTTTAAATTTTGAAAATAGAAAATAAAAATAAAAATATATCCAAATTATTTCTTACCGATTCAATCGATTCAATTGGTGTATATATATATATATATATGACAAATTCATATGTAATATTTCAACATACATTATGCATTGCAAACAAAAACATAAGAATTTAATCAGCAAAATAAATTACAATAAACATTAAATCGAAGCATTATCCATATTTTTGTACGGTTATCTCTGACATACATTTTTCACTTTAATGCAAATCTCATCAACACGACAACTTAAATATGTGAGTGATTGGAACATTGCCCACCATTGTCAATTCATATTGTACATGATTTATTGTAAGGGTTTGCCCATCAAATCAACAATGATCCTCTTGTGTTATACACACACAAACACACACACACACACACACGTATGTGTATGTATATGTGTGTATATATACACACATGTATATATGTATTGACTTAAGTTTTCCCTGCTAAGATTTTAGTAATAGTTTAAGAGTCAAAATAATAATTTATGTAAATATTTCTCAATTATTTTGTCAATAATGTTCAAATAATTAATTTTGAAAACGAACAATATAATTAATTCAGCGATCCAAAATTTTGGTTTTCTTTCAATTAAATTGAACGCTAGCTAGCTAGTATTTTTTACATTTTTTTTTTCAAGTCTTCTAGTTTTATCTTAAAATCATGAGAATTATTTTATTTAGAATGATTTAGTCAATTAATACTTTACAAACGGAAACACAGTGAAAAAGTAAGTGCTTATTTGGTTATGTTTTCATTTTCAATTTTCATTTTCAATATTTTTAAAATTTGATAAGTTAGTTAGAAAAAAAAAATAGTTGAAATGAATTTGTATTTGGATATATAGTATGTTGGAAAAGTAATGATTATATAGAATTTAATACGTTATAAGTGGAGAGAGATGATAATATTAAAGAAGAGAGAGAAGATATATAGATTATTAAAAAATGTGTTTTCAGATGAAAATGAATTGGAATATAAATGAAAATGACTATAAGTTATTGATAATTCATTTTCAAATAGTTGAAATGGGTGAAAATGAATTTAAAAACATAACAAACTGGCACTAAGGAAATGTTAGCATGATATGTAGCATGTTTATATATAACTGAAACACAATGTTGGCTTTGTGTACTGGTTCAAACAATTCAATTGGCATGGAAAAATTATATTTAACATTTTAATATATATTAAGCAATGCAAAAACATGATACCTAACTCGTCTTATATTAGAGGAGTCAAGAACTTTGAGATGATTTATAAGCTATTCCCCTTTTCACCTTTTGAGGCATTTTTAGGACAAAATTGACCTACTATAGGTCACGATGGGATAATACCTCAAAGTTGGGTCTTTAATTCCAATGATAGATCTGGTCATCATCATATGGTATCGCCTGCAAAATTGATCAGTTTGCACATTTTTTTAAATCCCTCGACTAGCTGGTTGTGATAATACTTAATTTTTTCAAAATAATAAGAGTCGAGGGTCTTGAAATAATTTATAAGTTATTCAACATCTCTTCTTCATCGAGACACCTTTTCAAAATAAACCACCCACTAAGCATGGCGATAGAACAATATTATCTCAAAGCAACTTGACCTCCATATCCATTGGTGTAAATCCTCAAAATGAAAATTAAAAATAATCCAAAATAAATTGAAAAATTAAATATTAAACATATCCATATTTGTTTGGGTTAATTCCCACCATGCATTTTATGAATTAATGCAAATGCCATCAGAACGACATCTTAAATATGAGAGATGGGAGCCTTGTCCGAATTGTCAATCTACATCCGGTACATAATTTACGAGGGTGTGCCTGCAAAAAAGTGAAATATGATCATCATTAGAAATCTTTGGGAATGTTTGGTTATATTTTTTATTTGATTTTATTATGTGTTTATTATGTGTTTTGGAAGAATGAATTATTGGAAAATGTGAAAATTATTTTTTGGTATATTTGTTTATGTCTTGGGAGGATTTTTTTTTTTTTTACTGTAACAGTCAAATCAATATTTTTTTATTGAATTTTTGGGATGAAAATGAAATTAAGTAATTTTTTTAATATTAAAATAATAATAAAATATATTATATATATAATATATGTATATATATATTAAAAAATGTGCATTTTGGAGAAAAAATAGGGATATATTTGGTTATATTTTCCCAAAACAATGTTGTTCTGAGGAAACATAACCAAACACTTTGTTTTTCCTTTTTCTTTTTATTCTTTATTATTTGTTAGAATCCTTGATGGGTGATATTATCATGTAAACAGGCATTATTTTTCATTTATCTTGATAAATTAGGACAAGCACGAATCTTGAGCTTCTTCGTTAAGATTTTCGTATTAGTCAAGAAATTTTTTGAAGTTATGGGGCATTTATAAAAAATTTAAGGGAAAAATATATAATTAGTTCTGTAATTTGACCCTACTGACAAAATAGGACTTTAACTTTTCAGACCGTAAAATTGGTACACTACTTTTAAAAATTTGGCAATTGAAAGACAATTTTGGCCCGAATTACATTTGTGAGCTGCCCGCGCCTACATGGTAGCTGATTTGGCGCCACGTGGCAATGCATGATCTTTACTTTCCTATGTGGCTTCTGATGTGGCAATTCAACTTGCCACTTCAACAAAAAAAATAAAACTAAAAAAGCAAAAAAAAAAAAAAAGTAAATAAAATAAATTTACATGTAAAAACCAAAAAACCAAAAAAATGAAAAATCTAAAAAAAACACACACAAACAAAAATGCACAAAATCAGTGTTTGAAAAATTGGACCGTTCATTGAACCAGAAAATTACCGATTCACGGTCCATTAGTTCAACTGTTGGTCAAACCGTAATTAGAACCACAATTAAATTGTGATGTCATAATTATGTAATATATTGTATATTTTATATATTATTTAAAAATTAATAAAATACCAAATACAAAACATAAAGAGTGTAATTATTGTATATTGTATATTTTATATATTATTCTTTATTTTTTTATTTTTACACAAAATCAAACCGATTCATAAGGCGGTTGATGGGTCAACCGGTTCGACTGCCCTGTCCAATCCGATTTTTTAAACAGTGCACAATACTTTAAAAAAATAAAAATAAAAATGCAAAAATAAAATAAAATAAAAAGATAAATATTCCTACACCCCTTATATTTTTTAGTACATATGTACAGTACATAAATATAAATATATGTACCCAAAAACATTGTAAATACAAATATAATTTAAATATATATATATCTATATATCTAATAACTATAAACATATATACATCATGCCCCCCCCCCCCCACCAGCCCCACCCAGATAGCCCGCCCCAGCCATGGCCATGGTCGGCCGCTCGCCACACAATGCCCAGATTTGCCGTGACTAGCGGCTGGATCTGGCCATGCCCGGTCGTTGGCCGCAACCAGCGGCTTAGCTGGCCCTGCCCCCGGCCAGTGTAAGTTTTAAATTTTTTTAAAACTCAATTCATTTAATTCAATGATTTAGCAAGTGTAATATATGTGTATGTAGGTTTATATATGTGAATATATATATAAGTATATAAATATTTTTCAAAATTTATCTATTTTTTTGTTTTTTTGCTTTTTTAAATTTTTATGTATTTTTTGGTTTTTTGTGCAAATTTTCCTTCTTTTTTAGTCTTGTGTAATACATGTGATGACATGGCAAGAAGGATTTGCCACACCATATGCCATCCAAGAGAGAGGATGAAGTGTGGAGTGACAGGCTGCCACGCGGTGCCAAGTTAGGTGTCACGTAGGTATGGGCCGGTGCTACATGTAATTTGGGCCGAAATTGTCCTCAAATTGTCAAATTTTTAAAGGTAGTATACTAATTTTGCGGCTTGAAAAGTTAAAGTCCTACTTTGTCAGTCGGGCCAAGTTACAAAATCAATTTTGCATTTTTTTTCATTTTTTAAAGATGGTTATTTTTTAACTGTAAAAATTGTCATTGATTACATATATATATATATATATATGAAGTAATAAAATTTTTGTTTTACTACTTCAATAATGTTTGCAAACTTAATATTGAAAGAATAGTCTTAAAATTGTTGTGATTGACAATTAGTGACACTCTATAATGATAAGCTAGTGATTATGAAAATTTTGAGATAATTATAGTGACAATTTTTATTGTAAGTAAGTTATCACTATATATGTGCCACTAACTATTAATATAATAACTTAAAGAATAAATAGCAGACACAAGGATCACATGCACTTTGCCCCTCAACCATTGCAAATGTGCACAATTACCCAACCTTTGGTAAATGTGCTTGAATACCCCCTCAATCCATTTTCCAGCAGAATATTCCACCGAAAATGCTAAACTACTTTGAGTATGTAACACTTTACTTTCTCAACTTTAACAAAATGTGCATTTAACAAACTAATCATTCTAAAATATCACACTTTGTCGTTAGATTTTTACTTTTTTGTAGAATAAAGTGAAATATTTTATAAAAAATATTATTACACACTAATCACTTGTCAATATATGGAGATTAAATCAGTTTGAGCTATTATATAATTTTAAATTAATTTTATATTATTTTTACTTGGTTTATATGCATGAGATAACTAAAACTAATTTTAAAATTATATCCTAAATATGGATTTTTATATCAATATAATATTATGCATATTTGTTAGCAAATGATATTTAAATATTTTTAATTTAAATAAAGTAATAATTGTGAGAGATTATGTTGATACTAAGATAGATATACATTCTTTGCTATCAATATTTATCCAACTAGCGTCACCTATCTTAGTCTTATTCAAATTAAAACCCTAAAGCACTTACATTCTTAATTAAACAAATAAGCACAAATTTATAAGTACACCAAAACGATCATTTGGTAATGGAACCCTAAATTTAATTTTTAATTATCTTACACATCTTTAGAGAACTTTTAACCATTAAATAGGTTTATACATTTCAAATAACTCAAATTAACTGAACTGGTGATATATTGATAATTAAATAATATATCTTAACAATTTTTGACAAAATATTTTACTTTATTCCATCAAAATAAGAATTTATTGGTAAGGATAACATTTTAAAGTACTTTAGGTGGCTAAATGCAAATTAATTTTTAAAACATTAGTGGGCAAAGTGCAACAACTTTAAAATATATCACCGAAAAATTAGAACATGAGGTATTTAAGCATATTTAGCAAATATTGGGTAATCGTTCTGTACACTTGCAACTGTTGGAAGACAAAGTACAAATAACCCTATCCGTCGGGGGGTGTCTGCTATTTGCCCTAACTTAAAATATTAGTTTTTATTACTATTAAGCCATATGCTGACAAAATAAAAGTTATTGTTAGTTAAAAAATTAATATTATTAGTGACACAATAAAATTTATTGTCACTTAATCTATGTCATTACTAATAATTTTTATGTTGTTATTATTTTTTTGTCACTAATATTATATTTTTTATAGTAATTTCTATCTACTCAATCTATTGATTTTTGCTGTAGGTATATAATATTAAGTTTAGAGATCGTTCAACCTTTTCCGAAACATATTAGTTTACTTAATAATTATTTATGATAATTGAAATCAAATTAATATATTAAATGAAAAATTATTGTTTTATGATGTAAAATAAGTGTTATCGAATCACTCCTCAATACGAATGAAATAGACAGCGACTCAATATATGTCACTCTCAATTTAAAAATACTTTTATAGAAAAAAATGTGTAACTAAACATATTCAATTGAACAACATGATATTAATGTTTTGTTAAATATATATAGTTGATGTATATAAATTTAATCACGATGTCGCACAACTGGGTGCTATCGAATCACTCCTCAATAAACGTGAGATAGAGAGCAACCCAACAGGCACACTAACATGCCTATCCTAAATAAAAAAATAATTTCACACAAATTTGTGTAGTTAACACATACACATATACTAAACTCGAGCAATCATGCCACCACCCAACTAGGTGGTTTCAAGTCATTCCTAAATGAATAAGATGGGATAAAGAGCAACTCGATGATACAATATTGATATATTTATCTTGAATTGCAAATATTTTCACATGAAAATTTTAATTAAACATATTCAATCGAGCAATATGACGCCAAAGTTTTTGTACATAAATGCAGTTAATGTGTGCACATTTACTAAACACAATAAAGATTCCACCTAACTAGATAATATTGAGATAGAGAGCAACTCAAAACACACGTCTATCTTAAATTGAAAAATATTTTCACATGAAAAAATTTAATCAAAATATATTCAATTGAAGAATATGACACCAGCATTTTCATATATATGTTTACTTAACAAATACATTACTAAACTCAATATAGACCCGACTCAACTGGATGGTGTCGAGTCACTCCTCAATAATAGCGAGATCAAGCAATGTAACAGACTTAACGAATACATGCACTAAATTCAATACAGACCCCACTCAACTAGATGGCATCAATAAGTCACTCCTCAATAACTGCGAGATAGAAAAAAACTCGACAGACTCAACGCTAATATATCTATCTGAATTGGAAAACATTTTCTCACAAAATATTTAACTAAACTTATTAATTGAAGGGTTAAATTCATTTTGCCCCCCTCTACTATGGAATTGGTATCAATTACCCCCCTCTACTATCAAAACCTTCAAACACCCCCCTAAACCTCTCAAACCATTAGTGAATTTATGGAAGAAGTGGATGATGTGGCAATTATGCTCCCTTTTTTGGCCTTCTAAATTTTTATTCCCAAATTAGCCTCATGATATCTATATAATACATTATCATTTTTGCAACATGAACATTAACTTTCTACAAAAAAATAAATGAACAAAAAATAAAAAATAAAAAAAAGTTCATCCATTCGTTTGCTAAAAAAATTCAATTTCATTTAAAAAATGGTTATTAGAAAAAAGAATCATTATAGCCACTTCCGTTGTGTAATTTTTCATTGTTAAGTTGAAAACTTTCATTGATTACTTGCAAGCTATTATTCTTTTTTTCATTTTTTTGATCCATAAACTTTAATAATAATTATCCAATCTATATTTCCTCTGTCACGTTCATTTGGCTCAATCCAACAATAAATTTGCATTCATTTGGCTTCTATGAAAAAAAAAAATAATTAGTAGAAATCATAAATAGTTAAAAATTTATAAAAAAAAATGACATACATCCTAATAACAATAGTCGACAATTCCCCCCCCCCCCCTCCCCTAGCCAAATTATTTAGAGTCTACGAAGTGTGTATAGGTGGTGGTTTAATACAATCACACCATGCTTATCTAAAATTAAATGTATAAGCGCTTGAACGTCGACAAACACTATTTCCAAATCTTAAATTGGAAGAATTGTTATGAATTTTGGTTAATAAGGTGAGCATATAAATGAAATTGAAAATTTTTGGCAAATGAATGGATGACCTTTTTTTTTTTTTTTTTTGCATAAAGTTAATGTTCATGTTGCAAAAATGATATTGCATTATATAGATATCATGAGGCCAATTTGGGAATAAAAATTTAGAAGACCAAAAAAGGGAGCATAATTGCTACATTATCCACTTTTTCCATTAATTCACTAATGGTGTGAGAGGTCTAGGGGGTGTTTGAAAGTTTTAATAGTAGATGGGGGTAATTGATACCAATTCCATAGTAGAGGAGGGCAAAATGAATTTATCCCTTCATTGAACAACATAATACAACATTTTCATAGATATATGCAACCAAAGCATACGCTTAAACCTAAACCCAATACATTCATTACCAAAAGAAAAAGAAAAAGAAAAAGAAAAACACAATCCCTGTAAGTAGCTAGGCTTCCCAAAAGGAAATCTTTATGCTGCAGCCCATTTTCGGAATGCATGTTTTTCTGTGCTTTTTTACCCTCTAACTGATCCACTAAATAATTCACCATTGTTGAACAGGGGAAAACCGCATGTAGGGGCCTTCTTTCCACCTTTCCCAGAGCTCCATATTTTGCTCTCTCTACATATATATCAAGCCAAACAAGACCCAGAAAACCAGATAACACTTTAGACAGATCTGATCGATTAATGTCTCCCTGCAGTCTTTTTGTAATAAAAAGACACAAATCCCAGTACCTGGGCACCTTCTGGCTACAGTAAATAAGGTAAACTTATATCCATTTCTCCAGATTTATTATAATCTGACAGCGCCACCTCCCCATCAGGCTCCATTCTTTTCTGAGTAAATGTTTCTTTGTCAGAGTAAGTTTAGTTGTGGTGTTTATATTATACAGGGAAAAAAAAATGCTTGGAAATTGTGAATAGTGTCATCGGAGAAAAACTTAGGTATTTATTGGATCATGCGAGCTGACAGTACAGTGTTTAGTTTGCTGATAATGGAGGGGATTGCAGGAACAGAGTTTAACCAATCCGCTGCATATCCGGGTGGTTTGGGTTTCTCCTTTTTCATAATACGCGTCTAGTGGTAGTTATATTGAATACGTCTGTGTGGTACGTTTAAAACTTGATTAACTATGAATGTTTACGCTGTGTTTAGTTGTGTTTTGGGCATTTTGTAAAAAATATTTTGAGTAATGTGTTTTGGAAATTAAATTTGGGGAATGTGCCAACTGTTTGGTTTTATTTTGGAAAAATATAAAAAATAAAATTGTATGTTTCGAATTGTATTGTATGAGACAAAGATAACTGTAGATATTAAATCAGTTACTTTTTTGTTGGATTTATAGAGTGAAATTATATTTTTTAGGTTAATCAGTGTGTGTGTGTGTGTGTGTGTGTGTGTGTGTATGTGTGGATGATTGACAATTAGTAATATATTTATAACGACAACCTATTGATAATTATAAAAAACCATCACTATAACTGGAGATAAGATTTTAATTATAATTAAGTTTATTGAGCCACTAAGTGCTAATGATGGCAGTTTAAATATTATTCTTGTTATTATTGAATCTATAAAAATTATTAAGGTGGCGAGATAAAAAAATTTTGTCACATAATATATATAATTAGTGATAATTTTTAGATCATCACTTACTATTTTGTTACTAGCTTTTCTGTTTCTTATAGTGATAAAAATTTTCGGATGAAAACTTCTAATTGATTTTTTTTTTCAAAAAAAAAATTCACTTAATCAAACAATATCCAAAATGATGATATAAAATTTTATTTGTAACTAATAATATGAAATCTTATTTCATATGGAATATGTTGAGAGTTCAAAAATAAATTTATATATTGCTTTTTGTCTCTAACTCCATTAGACGCATTTTTATAAAGACAAAACTCTTCATCAATACTTAGCAGATAACAATATCACTGTAAAAAAAATAATATTAGCTACAAAAAATATGCAACATTGTAGAAATCATAACTAGTCACATATATCAAATAACAATAATTTTTATTTTGTTATTATTTCTAAGTGACAATAATTTTTGTTTTATCACAATATGACTCAATAGAAATAAAAATTACAATTGTAAATTATCACTATAAACAATTAGTTACACACTTGTAAGGACAACTTAGTTACAGTTCAAATCTTATCACAATTTTATAATAAGATTTTCATTGTCACTAAATTATTATTATAGGTACGTCACTGATTAACAACAGTAACAAATTAAACAATATTTTGGTCCTATTAACTTTGTAAAACTTATTCTTACCACTTATATATATAATTAGTGACAACTTTTATGTTACAACTTACTATTTTGTTATCATTTTTTTTTCTTGTAATGAAACTCAACACATATATGATAAATTTTAATATTTGACAATAAATTTAAATATCATTAAAAATTATGAATTGAAATAAACCCATCAAGATAGCCACATCTCATGCCGTTCCAGCACAATCTTGTTAAATGGGGTATTAATTAATTGATATTACTATTTCTTTTATAAATTAATTTGGCAACACATACAGTAAATGTTGTTGCAGAGAATCTTCCAAAGTCAGGATTTCTTTGATAATTCGTATATCCCTTTCGCTACTTTTTTATATTTTTTGGGGATACAATTTGTTTTTTTATTAATCTTAGCATTATTTTCTATTGAAAGAAATCTGAGCAATATTAATGGATATGCTTTTGGTCATTTACAATTTTGTTAATTCCTATAGGGATAATTATAATTTTGGTCCTCAAATATAACCACTTATTCGTTTTTAGTCCCTAAACAATCTCGAGTTACACTTTTACCTTCAAATTGTCAGCTTTTTAACAATTTTCGTCCTTGTCGTTACTTCAGGAGTTAAAATTGACGGAGAGTGGTCATGTGCACGTCACGTGACCACTTTTGAAGGGAAAAACTTGAGGAAATTATAATTTTGGTCCTCAAACATAACCACTTATTCACTTTTAGTCCCTAAACAATCTTGAGTTACAATTTTGTTCGAGTTCAATATGTGTATTATGTCCCGAATGGTCCCCATGGCCATCCCAGTTATGTGTAATGTGTCCCTCCATCGCCAGTGACAACACATCTCAATAATACATATCCAGTTGTCTCTTGGGAAGATTTTTTGCTCTGGGCTATTATATATCTAGCAGACTTGCAGTGGATATGGCAATCATACCCCCACATCCAAATGTCCCAATTCCAATCACCCACGGTGGTTGGTGGTAGATGATTTTGGTGGCGATATTGTTCCACGTCAGTAGCGTATCATCGGGGCAGATTCCGGCGAGTGTGATGAGGTTTTTCATCTTGGGCACATACACGAGCTGCTGGTAAATGCTAGGCACCACACGAACTACATCTATGGCTTTCTACACAGTCCAGTAATCGGCGGCGTTGCCGCCTTGCACAACTGTAATTAGTTAAGATTGTTTAGGGACTAAAAGCGAAAAAGTGGTTATGTTTGAGGATCAAAATTATAATTTTCCCAAGTTTTTCCCTTCAAAAGTGGTCACGTGCCGTGCACATGACCACTTTCCGTCAATTTTAATGCTTAAAGTAACGGCAAGGAAGAAAATTGTTAAAAAACTGACAATTTGAGGGCAAAAGTGTAACACGAGATTGTTTAAGGACTAAAAGCGAATAAGTGGTTATGTTTGAGGACCAAAATTATAATTATCCCATTCCTATACTATACTAAAACTGCCTCTTCGTATTAAAATCCCACCCCCCACCAACACAAAACAAAAAACAAAAGAAAAGAAAAGAAAAGAAAAGAGATTTCTCACTTCATATTTGCTTTGTCCAGACATACAAAGGACAAATAAATCTAGCAAATATAATGAGGGGATATCAAAATCTAAATCTAAATTAAGAGATCTAGTTAATACAACTATTATAACTAATGGTTTTACACTTTATTGTTACACTTGATGCACTAATCAGGCAGTACACTTACCTTAAAAGAAACCTAATCCAACTTTGTTAGGCAATAATTTCCAGGCCCCCCACTATGATCATGCAATTAGATTACACATAATGTGTACTTAGAACAAGATTTATTTTCCTTAAATATTTATAACACTGGGGAATCCACATTTAGAACATTACTCCAGTAAGTAATATTATTCTTGTTATCTTCAAAAACAACTTGATCATCATCATCAACAACAGCAGCTCCAGTGATAGTACTGACAGAAGGAATATCTGTGTAGCCCTCCAAGAAACTTGGGAACCTCAAGGAATCAAAATTAGCATCATCATCATAAGTAAAACTATTAGGGATTGTAATATCATGATGATGAAGCTGTATTGGATTCTCCATTATGCCCTTCACCTGTTCTTCACTAATCTTCCCAATACCAGGGTTTCCCACGTAATTTATGTAGTCTTCATGGATTAGTCCGACGTTAGGGATGGCAGCCATGTTGTCTGAGAAGTTTAGTATGGATGTAGGGGATTCAAGGCTTCCGTTGGAGGCAAAAAACCCGTTAACTGTCTTTGTTGTGGTACTAATAATGTCCTTTTTAGGCTTCGTCGTTGTCCATGCCCCTTGCCATACTTTTAGTATGTCTAAACAAGGTGGCCGCGACGGTGGTGGTGGTGGTGGTGGTGGTGCTAGTGATGGTTGGGCTGCGGCCATGACCTTGTTGAGTAATTAAGAGTGATAAGAATTGGACACCATCTTGGATTCACGAACAATTCTGGCTTCGGCCTCAAGCCGGGCGCTCTCCCATTGCGCCATGTGGCTAAGGTTGGCGATGTCCTTGGGCTGGCCATAGCCGAGGGCATGGCTCTTGGGCTTATGGGTCATCGGATCGATCCCCATCTTGACCAACCTCTTCTTCAAATGTGTATTCCAATAATTGTTGATTTCGTTATCAGTTCTTTTTGGCAAGTGACTTGCTATGGCCGACCATCTATAAACCAAATGAAATCATAAGAGTTTAACATAAGATTAATACTTGCGAACAGATCGACCAATTAATATGAGAAAAGATATCTCAATATAAGAAAAGACATCTCATTGTTGTTTTTCTTATTCCATTTTATGAATATATGACACGCGTATTATATATTTTCTTATAAAAATAGTTGATTGAGAATAAAACAAACTTGGCATAAATACAGTAAATTAAAATAGAAGATGGAATAGGAAATGAAACAAATAATTCAAAATGCATCTGAATATAATTAACGGTTATTATGTAGACCCCAGATTAATTGAAGGGTAACTTGATGAAAAGACATCTCAACATAATTATCAATAGAAAATGATGCTATATGCCTATGATGGACTGACATACGTGAAATTAATTAAGCAGATGTACCATGTCATTTTAATTCTCACATGGAGTACTATTTATGTTGTTCCCCAGTGAGATATACTAGTACATTGCATAAAGCAATAGCTGGGGTAAATTTGGTCCCCACCCTATCTAGTACTCCAATATTTGGCTACAAAAGATTAATGAATAAAAATGAAGCTTCAAATCAGATTTTTCAGCTACTAATTAAGATTAACAGCAAATAATCAGTTTATTTAAGCTAAGTTGTATATAAGCACCTGTTTCCAAGACGGGCATGAGGCTGAATGATGGTCTGCTCTTCTTGTAAGCTGAACTTTCCCCTCTTGATATCTGGCCTCAAATAATTTGTCCACCTCAATCTGCAACTTTTCCCACATCTCTGGAGACCTAAAGTACCACAAACCCATGATCAAAATAAACTCAAAGTTTCACACACACACACACACACACACACACACACACACACACACACTATGCTAAACTTGCATGCAATATGAAGATTGGAAAAGCTGATTATTGATAATTAAGTTAAGTACCAGCTTTAGGAGGGAGGGCTGTCCAGCTTCCATGGCCATGTTGCTGGATATAAGCCAGCAGCTTTTGGTCTTCCTCAGGTGTCCATGGCCCTTTCTTCAAGCCCACCTTATCACAGCATGGGGACCTGCCCATTTTCAGTATGGTAGTTTTCCTACAAATGATATAAGCTAGCTCACAGACTAAAATGGTGGGGTGGGGTGGGGAGGAGAGAGCTAAATGTTGTGTGTGCAGAAAGCCTATGCCGTCGCAGAATATATATAACGATCAAGAATTTAATGCAGAGAAATGTTTTGATATATGGAGTTTGGTAAGGGATGTGTTATTACCCGACTAGTTTTACTTACCAAAAAAAAGAGAGCTCGAGCGAATGAAACTCGCAGATTTTGGTGACTTTATAGTCAACTCAAAATATTTTATGAGTGTTCGAAAATTTTATAAGATACTATTTAAAAAAATAAATTAACACTATAAAAGATATTATATCAATGACAAAATAATAAGTAATAATGTAAAAATTGTCATTAATGATAAGTATTAAATGACAATAACTTTTATTTTGTCACTAGTGGTATTTTTTAGATGACAATAATTTTGTTTTGTCACAAAATGGCTCATTAATGACAAAAACTACTGTTTTATGTTGTCACCATATTTAACAATGAGCGACATCAATATGGTGACAACCCAGTGACGATAAAAACTGCTATTATAACTTGCAACGAGATTTTTATTGTCACTAAGGGTGTCATTTAATTATTGTTGGTGACAATTTAAACACCATTATTGTCACTATTTAGTTTATAAAAATTATGAAATTGACAAAACAAAACCTTTTGTCACCTAATATATATAATTAATGACAATTTTTGTATTGCCACTCTTTATTTTATTACTAACTTATCTATTTTTTTTTAGTGTAATAATAAAACAGTAAGCAATAATATAAAACTTATCACTAATTATATGTATTAAGTGACAAAAAATGTTGTTTTCTCACCTTAATGATTTTACAAATTAATTACTGACAAAAATAGTGTTCAATTTGTCATTAGTAACAGTTAGTGACATACTTGATGACAACTCAGTGATAATGAAAATCTTGTCACAAAAAATGTCGTTGGGTTGTCGCCATAAGTATGCTACTAATTATCAATTGTAAAAACTTAATATACATTAGTTTTATCACTGTTGAGCCATATTGTGACAAAATAAAAATTATTATCATTTAAAAGGATCATCGGTAACAAAATAAATGTAATTGTTACTTAGTACATATAGCGAATAACAATTTCTATGTTGTCACTTATTTATTGGTCATAATATTACATTTTTTTATAGTGCATGCATGTTATGACTTGTTTGGCAATTTTTTTTGAAAATAAATTTATAAGGCCCTGAAATAGATGCATGTAAGGATTTAAAAAAAATAATAAAAGAACCCTTTAATTTTAATCATATATTAATCACACAATTACATTTTACCTGAACACCTAAAAAAATTTATTTAAATCTAGCATCTTATAACCCCCTATATCTTATAAGACCTTTTAAATAAATTTAGCCAAATATTCTCTTAGTTCAAGTCATGACAAAATTTAGTGTAGGTTTTAAGATTCAATTCTTGAAATTTTAAATTCAAATTTAACAAAACATTTGAGCATCAATCCGATAATATATAGTTCATTGTTAATAATTATTCGTAACTTACTAACTGAAAATTATTTTTCCGTTAATATTAGTTTTTTAAAAAAAATCCTACAACTTGTACTTTAATCTTTAGTATATCAAATAGTTAAGTACTTGCATTAATCTAATCGTTTCTTTTTCTTCTCTTTTAAATTGAAAATATATAGTGATAGTGATGACAAAGAATATTAATTTTCAAGAATACGAGGGAAAATGACTACTGGCTGTTAGAACCTTATCTTGATATTTCAGTTCATACGTTGGAGAAAGACAAAAGAAAATGGTAGACCAGCATGCCTGTATTTGGTCCTTTACAAAAAAAATTCTAGGACCATTTCATTGCCCTAAAATGGAATGAATTTTGGACCCAGTTATTCTGAACTTCCTTTTGGTGTGGTTATATCCCTATGATTGTGATGATCTTATGGTCTACCTTTAGCTAGGCCAAGGAACAATTTTGAATTAAAATGATATGAATTTCGAGTTGTAGGAGTTAGTAATCATTGATATGTTTATACTGGTGGCATTATTGTTGTTGTGATGAATTAATGAAACAGTACAAAATATGTCTCTCAAAAAAAAAAAAATCAGAAGCAGTTAGAACTATAATTTTTCATACTTGTAAAAAACTTAAACGTGACAGCGAATGATAGTACAATATGATGAAAATACCATAGCAGTGATTGACCAAGAAGAAAATCCAAAATGATAATTTAGAATATTATAATGTTTGGAGTATGTATCATATTAATAGTACTATTACTTTTATTGTATCAATATCATAAAGATATTCATAATTATTATGTATGTACAATTTCTTGCACACATCTTATTTTCAGGAAGCAAAGAAGACGATGTACCCGTACCCTGAAAAATATATAAATGTTTTCTTAAATTATTGTCAATAAGTACACTCAACTTGCGATGATTTTTAGATTACCAATAAATTTTGTGTATTAAAACATCAGTTTATTATTATATTCGTTACCATACATCTCAAAATACATTTTTGATATATAGAACATATATAAATATACAATGAAATAATCTTTAATTGTTCACTATTAAAAAATTAAGACTGCTACGAAGAAATTGCTACAAAATTAATTTCATAGCCATGTCTACAAATTATAACTACGAATATTAATAGCAAATGTATTTATTTTAAATAAAGGCAACAAGAATTATTAACTACATATCATTTGTGACATTATTCGTCGGAAGCACAACATTTTATTTATACAATATTTTTAGAAAAATTAATATATATATATATATATAATAATCATCAGCTCCGAATTGATTGTAACGAGGGCTAATTACAACTTACAAGAGCATCTATTTTGAATTTGACTAGAACAATTCTATAACTAAAACTATGAATATTTAGCATAACTGATGATCTAATTTATTATAGTGGTTATCCCTTACCATGCATCAAGAAATATCCATGTCATGAATTAAATTATTAAAACCTTCATAGAATCTCCATGTTGTGGATATGAAAATAATCATTTATGAAGAGGTAGAAAACTATACTTAAATAGTTCTCCTTTTGTTTTTTCCTTGGGTGTGTGTGTTAGTTAGGGAGACACGAGAATACAATTACACACACCTCATACTTAGGGTTGTAAATGGATATTTGAAAATTCGTTTATCGTTTGCATTCGTATCCGTTTATACAAAATTTATCCGCATTCGTTTAAAGCGGATATTATCCATATTCAATTAGTAGATATCCGATTATAAATGGATACGGATATGGTAAATGCATATACCACTACAACAAAATGGTACATTAATGGCATTAAAAAGTGCCACTTATATAGTATTATAGTGACATTTTTACATATAATGGCACTTTTTAAAAGTGCCATCTAGGTAGGTGTAGCTAAAGGTAAAAATGCCACTATTTTGCCCTTTTGTGGCATTAAGAAAATGCAACAAGAAATAGAATAAATGACATATTGCAATGTCACAAGATATGAATTAACTAACATATCTAAATGCCACAATTTATTTAAAAAATGACAAGTTAACGTGTGACAAGATTTGCATATAGTAGCATATTAAAATGCCACAAAAGTTTTATGAAATGACATTATAACATGCCATAAAAAATGTAATAAATAACATATTAAAATGTCATAAAAAGTTCCTTTTAGTGACATATTCTCATGCCACCATAATTATAGTAAATGATGTATTAAAATGTCACAAAAAGATTTTTTAAATGACATATTAATATGCCACAAGATAGTACATTAATGGCATCTTAAAATGCTATAAAATTTCTTTTTGTTGGCACTTTAAAATAACACAACATACATAAATTATTGAACATAAAAATGTCAGAAAAAGGTACTTTTCGTGATACTTCAACTTCTCATTTTTTTTAATATAGTTACCTTACAAACGTCACAAAAGAATTATTAACCGACATTTCAAAATATCATATAAATCATTAATTTGACATTTTAATGTGTCACCATAATCATAAATATAAATGTACATTAGAATCTTATATTATTCATTTTAATCACTAATCGTATCAATCTAGTTATAGGCAAATATTTAAAATAAACCATCATAATAATTGATTTTGCTTCATATAAATAAAAATGACCTTCTTAGAAACATCACTTATCAAACCCATGTTCTGAATGAGTGAACAAACAAAATTATAAGTAGCTCTGTCAAAAAGATAGAATGCTAATGTATGTTTACAAATTTGTAGAAAGCATCTAAATCAATGATAAAGGTGAGAATCTAAGGTTTGAAGTGATATATCTTCTAAAAGCAATTGAATCATCCATAAAGCCGAGCATCTACATCCTTCGAAATGTGCACAAGTACAACAAATAGTATAAAAAAGTAATAATTATCATATACAAGTTGTGGTAATATAATGCAATAGAGACCAATGTTTAACGACACTTAAGAAATTGTAGTTCTATCAATAAATACCACAAAAGCTTTTGGCCAAGCAATGTTATCTCCAACAACTTGTCCAATAGTCTTATATTGTCCATATGATCTAACTAGCCGTTCGTTAGGCTTTACAGCAACTTGTACATATACTTCCCAATAATTGTCTCAAAATTCTTGTCCACCCACTTCATTAGTTGCATTAGTGCTATATAATAATCCAGTGCTAGATAATTTTGCTCGAGTAGAAGCATGCCCAAGTCGCTCTTTCTACAATAAAGCATGTATAGCATAGAATTAAAGTTGCATGTCTAGCAAATATGTCATGAAAACTAAAAAGTAATCTAAAGAGATATAGGAAAAGAGGTTAACCTCCTCTCTTCTAAATCTGGCGCAACTTTTTGCACCCGTAGTATAATATCATAAATAAAATAAATCATTTGGCTAATTAACAAGTATTTATACTTGAAATTAACAAGTAGCACGCACATGACTCCTACCCTTTAACACTACATATAATTTTAAAATGCCCACTAGAAACCATGAACCCTCAAACATAATTTGCAGTGCAAAGTGTATAATATCATATATAAAACAAACCATCTTATTAACTATTTGTTTCTTTCAACATAGCATGCACAATTAACATCCATATATAATTATTTCATTGTCAATTCTTTTCATTAAAATATCCACTATAATTGCTAATCGTAAAATAAAATAACCAAAAATAAAAATAATTTTCTATTCATAAAACAACAAAATCTAAAATTAAAAATGATCTAAAATATAAAGTACATGTATTCATAACATGATCAACATCCAGTTCATTTCTGATTCACATCTTGCATTCTCATTTAAACGAAATTCCATGTAGGGATCCATTTTATAGAATGAATGAGGAGCTTGGATGTAAGTTTTTTACCCTGGAATTTTGTTGAAATCAACCATAGTTGAAGCTTGTTGAAGTAGATTGGAGGAAAGAATAAATTAAAAAAATAAAAACTAATAACATAACTATGAAATGAAATACCCATACCTTCAGGAAATAGCTGATGAACTATGAGTTTGAGGGTAAAACAAAAACCCAATAATTTTCTTAAAAGGCTCTAGATTAATGTTTTCCCTCCAATTCTTTTATCACCCTCTAATAATTTGAGTGATCTCCCTATGATATTTTTCAATGTTTAGAGAATTTTTCATATTACCATACTTGATGGTTGAGTTTTAAGGAAAGATAGATTTAATACTTATTAATTGATTTGTACTAATATGCTCTAGAAAGCATCAAATGGAATGTTGGCATGTAATTTGCATTATTGCACGGAATTAATGATCAAATTGTTTAAATTTTCCAATTATAAACAAAATTAATAAGAGACAAAAAAAGGAAAAGGAAACGGGAGATTCGGTTTGTATGTGAAAATTCCAAAAAGAACATGGTAACAAGTTTAACACATTGCCGGCACATTGCTTCAGATTTTTTAACAAAAAATTTAAACTTTTTATCAGCCTCAAATAATTTGCAAAATCAACAAGTAAGAGTTACTTGTTGTAAATTACTTTTGCCGTGCTTCCAATACCCATTAGGTGAATTAGGTGTGGCCCACAGGAATGACCTATTTGGAATTTTGGAATTGAACTTGCTTCCAGTACCAAAGGAGAGGGAATCTTCATAATTAAAAGTGTTATCCGTTTAGGTCAATTTTAAATTTGGTCCAAGTGAAGTTTGACTCGGATTAATTTTGCAACCCAATTTTGACCCCTTTAATTGACTTCAATTTCGAGACCCCAAAATGAAATAATGTTATTTTCACTAAATATTTTTTTTTTTGTGTGTGTATATATATATATATATTTAAAATATAGTAGTACTCGGCCAACAATTAGTGACACTGGCTAAGTGCCTTTAAAATATATTTATGTTGTCATGTTTAATTAATATCACTTTATATGTGTCACTTATTAAACAAATGTCATTAAATATTATTGTATAGTGACATTTATATAACTCTCACTATACAGTTTTTCTCTGTCACTAGGTTACAAATGCCAGTATTAAGTTAATGCCACTAGTACTTGATGACATTTTTTTAAGTGACACTAAAAGTAACTATAAGTGGCATTTTTATAACTATCACTATACAGTTTTTCTGTGTCATTTGGTTATAAATGCCATTATTAAGATAATGTCACTAGTACTTCATGATATTTTTTTAAGTGACACTAAAAGTAACTATAAGTGGCATTTTTATAACTATCACTATATAGTTTTTCTATGTCATTAGGTTATAAGTATCATTATTAAGTTAATGCCACTAATACTTCATAACATTTTTTTTAAGTGACACTAAAAGTAAATATAAGTGCCATTCTTTCTCAAGAAAATAGTGGCACTACATACATGTCTTTAAATTATATGTATGCCGACATCTTCAATCAAGTGTCGTAATTTTATTTGTCTTTGGTTAATGAAATGCCACTAAATGTTATATTATTGTGGCATTTTGTACAAATATCATTATATTATATTTTTTATGACATTAAAATATAAAATGCCACTAACTAAATGTCACCAAATAACTAATAATATGACATTAAAGTATCTTATCCGAATATATATTTATTAAATAATATATTATTTATACTTTTCAATAGAAATCTCATAATCCATATATGTATATATATATAAATTATAATTGAAGAATTGGGAAGAAAAAAGAATAAATTTAAAAAATTATTGTAATATAGAAAAAAATTGAAGAATAAAGTTAATCAACATAATTATTGTTGGTTGACTTTATAATTAATATACTTAAATGCCGTTATCATTATTAACAAGTACTAATAATCAATTATAAAGTCAATTATTAATTATAAATTATGCTATTTGTTTGATATCTTTCATTTTAATGAAATTATATGGTTCCTTCTACTATTTAAAATATGTATTTGTTATAGGTTCATAGATTCATGTATTTAGATATTCATAAATGAATATCTAAATAATTATTATCGAATATGAATATAAAACAATAATTCAAATACGGATATGTTTAATAAAATATGAATGCATATAAATAATTATAATCGAATACGGATATATCCAAATCCGATCGATATCCGACGGATACGAATTTGGATATCATTTTTAAATATCCGTTAAATCCGTATCCGTATCCGTATCCGAATATTCGAAAAGTTAAACGGATACGAATATGAAAACAGTATATCCGATCCGTTTAATATCCGTTTACACCCCTACTCATACTAAACATTGTGTTCTTTTGATAAAAATGCAGACGAAATAAATTTCTAACTAACAAAGATACGGCCTCAATTTTATTTTTGAATGCCTTTTTTTTTTAATGTGGAATAAAATAATTTTCTAACTACAAAAAATACTATGGTGATTTTTATTTTTGAATGTTTTTTTTTTAAAATAGTTTAACAAAATAATTTTTTTAATTAACTATACAAAAGATATGATGCTAATTTTTTCTTTTCTTGTGAATGCTTTTTCTTTAAAATACTAAATAAAATACTTGTCCAATCACTAAAAACATACGATGGCCGATTTTCATTTTTCAATATATTTTTTTATAAAATATTGAATAAAATAGTTTTATAATTAACTACGAACAATATATATGATACTGGTTTTTATTTCTCGAATGCTCTCAGTAAAAATATTTATCTCACTACAAAAGATACGATGGTTGATTTCCATAATCTTTGGGTTTTTTTTTTCTTACTAAAATTCTAAGTTAATTAAAATAATTTAATGTGAATGAGCTACATTTTGAAGTGCAAAGTTCGTTTTAGGTTTACATCTTAGACCAAACATATTATATATTGTTACCTAAGCATTTCTAAATTTTATGTCAACTAATTTAATTTCTTTTGTTTTAGCTATTGTTGTCGGGTTGTATTAATGACATACGGTTGTAAGAGTTTTAATTTCTCGTACTGTGCTAGTAAATTTGGTTAGGTGGTCATTTGTTTTTTAGTATGGCCCAATTTATGTACATTGCTATCGTACCAAATGACAAAAGGTCCCAAATTTCTTGATTCATCACTTTCACAAAGCCCAGACAATTTTTACAATTTTTTCCATTTTGTGATAAACTAATATGTTCTACTTACAACTATAAAAAAATGTCAAAAACGTGTTCTTGTAAGTTTCATATTTTGAATTTTAATTAACAAAAGTACAGTGCAGATTTCATATTTTGATTCCGTACGTTTCTAAAAGTACTATACTAATTTCAAAGTTATTTTCAAAAGTTATGCCCTTTTGGGTAGAAAGCCTAAACTTCATTTTTGGAAAAGTTGTTCTTTTTTAGAAAAGGAGACACTGATATGGGGTCAAGCCAAAACTATCATTTTACCCTTTGAATATAACCAAAATATCAAGATGCTGAAGGTTTCTTTTTTTTTTTTTTTCATTTTCATACGGGGTCAAATTCAACTCAATGTTCGACCTAACAATCTATGATCTCAGTCGTCCATCATTTACACGTGGGCCATTCTACTTATCCTTTGGAAATGGTGTAGTAAGATCACGCCAACTAATAATTGTAAATGCCCCAAAACTACATATTTACTTATGCTTTTAATTTTATTCTTAGTTTCCTTTAATTCTTACTTTTTATTGGACCATTAAGGGCCCGTTTGGTTTAATTTTCATTTCTATCGTTTCTAAAATTTGAAAAGTTAGTAGAAATGAGTTGAAAATAAGTTTGTATTTGGATGAATTGTTGGAAAAGTAATGATTATATTTGTTTTAATAGGTTGTAAGTGGAGAGAGATAAAAATAATGAAATAGAGAGAGAGAGAGAAGATATATAAGTTATTAGGGAATGTGTTTTGAAAATAAAAATAAAAATGATGTTGGATAAAAATATGTTAAAAATAATGTGTTTCATTTCTAAAATAGTAAAAAATGTGAAAATGGACTTTGAAAGTAAAACCAAATGGGCCCTTAAGTATTAGGAGATTTCTGCTGGGATCCTTCTACTCTAGTAAACCCTACTCATTGGTTGTATTTCAGGCCTTAAACCCACCATCAGACTTACTCAAAGGACTGAACGATTTGATTGGACATAAACCAAACCAGAAAAACCAATTTGAACAATTTCACATGCAATGTGTCCATGATTTTGAAATTGAAGTACATAATTAGACTAATGATTTGAAATTCTAACATTTAAGATAACTCCAATATCATTGTGTTACTGTATTGATTTAAAATATATAATTAAATTCCTTAATACACACGCGTTGTTGTTGTTTTGAAATAAAAATTTTCCGTGTTTTAATTTATGGCAAGATTTTAAGTATCTTTGAGTCGATGTGACATATTTATGTTGATATAAAATAAGGGACCACTAAAACATAATTTTCCCACATAAGCTGAAGAAACTTAGAAATGTGTTTATAGCCATATTGGGTCCATATATATGATTATAAATTTTAGAGACATTTGATTTAAATTGAACTGACTGTTTTAACCAGAAACTTCAATTATAATGAATACAACATTTATTATAAAGTTGATGTTCTGTTGGATTCTATTAAGTTTGCGCATGGAGGCAAGAAAGTCCATGTTAGATAGGGTCATTTGAAAAGAGAATACAATAAATTTTGATGCTTTTTCTAATGTAAAAATTGTTAAGAATTTATCAGTTTTCCTAAAAAATTCACATTAATTACAAGAAAAGAGAGGGAATGTTAGATTATGTTTTTTGTGTGATTTTATTATGCGTTTATTATGTGTTTCGAGAGAATGAATTATTGGAGAATATAAAAATTATTTTTTGATATGTTTGTTTGTGTTTTGGGGGAGACATTTTTTACTGTAGCAGTCAAATCAATATTTTTTTGTTGGATATTTGGGGTGAAAATGGAATTGAGTGATTTTTTTAATGTTAGAATAATAATAAAATATAATATATATATATAATAGATATGTATGTATATATTGAAAAATGTATGTTTTTGATAAAAAATAAAGATATATTTGATTATGTTTCTCCAAAATAATATTGTTCTGGGAAAACATATGTTCAGAGAAAACATAATCAAACACTTCCAGTCCCAGAGCATTTTTAAGCAAATCCATGTATAGCCCAAACAAAGAAGTACCATACGGAAAGCTATTTATTTAAAACCAAATTTAGTGCATTATGGGAATTTTCATGTGATTAATAATGCCTTTATGGGGGATGGAGAGATTACAAACTATCTTGTAGTTGATACATTGTTTTCATCAAGGTTTATAAATTATTTTTCAGGAAATAAAGTTTCTATAGTTTCTAGCAATTTGGTATGCTATCCAAATAATATTTGTTAAGCATGTTATTACGATTATTTAGATAAATTATGTCAATGAGGCTCAGATCAAGTGAAGAAATTGTCTTGAACTTGAACTCTACCAAAATGTGGATTTTTACGTATGTTTTCAAAGTAGTTGTTATATAATTAATCTTTATAAGTTGTCAAATATAACATACATTTTTATCATCATAGTGATCGATGATTAATATTCATGATATAATAATAATATGTATAACTGATTTATTTATAAAAAAAGAAAAAAGAAAGAAAGAAACTTAGATTACACAATGCATCAAAGCTTATACAACCAAAATGCCGTGGAAAAAATTGTTTGTTTGTTTGTGTTTTGGGATGTGACAAGATATCAGATCAATAATTTTTTTGTTGGGCTGTTAAGGTAAAATTGATATTTTAAAATTAATTATGTACATGTATATATAGATTTGGTAGGGGGAACAAAAAATGAGAGGGTTAGACATTGAGAAATGGATAGAAAATGAGTTGTTAAGGTATTTTGGGCCTTTTTTGGTGTATTTTGGATATTGGAATTGGAGAATATAATGGGTTGTTTGTTTGTGTTTTAACAGTTGGAAAATATTTTGACAATTTACAAACAAACAAACCCCAACATTGAGAAATTCTAAATTTAGAATTATCATATTTTTTATGTAGAATATAGAATAGAGAAGTGTAACTCTTTTATATACTTCATATTGGAATAATTGCAGCCCCTCCCCTATAATTAGCTATAATTATTTAATTTTGTTTCAAAATTACACTTATATTTTTTATAATTTATTTTTGTGTTACAGTTCACTCCTTCATCATTAAAAGTTTAATAAACTTTTTAAATTATCCTCATATATATTGTTGAGATTCAGAATACAATAAATAAAAAGATGGGTTTAGATATAGATGATTATGAGAAAAAACGAGAGAGGCAATTGAAAGAAAAAGATCAAGAAAGATGAAAGAATGACCTAAACAACTCTTCAAATCTAATTTTAAGAGAGATATGACATAATATAGGTAGAAAAGATATAACATTACTTTTAGATATATAATGTATTAAATGATTTTATTTATTTTTATCAATTTTTTTTAAATGATAAATCTGTAATTTAAATTTCATCAACTTTGACCCAATTCCATGGTTAGAGGCGATGTTTGTAATTTTATATCAAGAAGAAAAGTTAGTGTAATTACTCATAGCTATGGCCAGTAGGGAAGAACAGTGTAATTATCCCTTATTTAATTAATTTTATTTGTAAAAATATTTTGATATATTTAGAGGATGTTTAGCTAAACTTATTTAAAAGATATTATAAACTTCTACATCTTAAAAAATATTTTTAGAGCTTATAAGATGTTAATTTTTTATTTTTTTTCAAAATTAAATTCTTAAAGTGTTTGGATAAAATACAATTTTAAAACTTATAAGATATTAGTGCCGAGTGGCTTATGACCCAATGGCATAAGTCTCCCACATAATATGGGAGGTCAGGAGTTCGAACCCTAACGGACTCCTGATGTGCGTGTGTATAAATAAAAATAAAAAAACTTATAAGATATTAGTAATATAAATATTGTAATTAAAATGGTTAAAAATAAATGAGCTTGTTAAGATATTTTTACTTTTTTTAAAAGAGCTTCTTAGATGCCAACATCTTATTTTAAGATCTTATAAGTTCATTTTCAAAAAAAAATTACCAAACACTTTTTATCATCTTATAAGTTCTCAAATATCTTATAAGATATTTTTAAGAACTCATAAACTCTCCCAACCACCCTCTTAATTAACTAAAATTTCAACTTCGGCCAAGAGATGAGCTAACAGGCACAACCAACTTGGGAGTAGACTGAAAGCAAGATAAAGATGGCTGCTGGGTCATAATACCTGCATATCTGGATATGGCTACAGTATCAGCTAGACAAATTTAGCAAAGTTTTCTCGTTGAAATGGAAATATAACATTGGAAATTAGTTAACCTAGGCCCAAAAAAATTGTCATAAACATTTTTCAGCAGGGATCCTGAACCTAATTAACAACTCCAAAATCGTTGACTGAAGCAATGGAATCTGCAGATGACACAGTACGTCTCCCAAATGCTGAAAAGGGACAACAGTTTAAACTAGAATATGCTCAATATGTATCGTTCTCTGCATTGCTAAACCTGCTTTGCTCAATTCCACTTGGATCATGCAGCAACGAATACGCAGACCAAGAGGACAAGAATACTAGGTTCTAACTATTTTCATCAGGATTTTGCTTGATCCAACTGCAGCAGAAGAAGTGTGGTAGCTTGACCTGACCACAGGCCCTGCCCAGATACAAAAGGATTGTAAATGATTTGCCAGATTTTAGCCTTAAATTGCTTACAGAGCATAATATATAGAGGAAAACGGCACCATGGTGATATGTCACATCTAGTACATAGCTGACTCAAGATTGTCACATAGCAAATTCATATATGGTTCGTAAACTTTTATATATACTGCAACTTCTCAGATATCCATACAACCACATAGTGAAAGAACAGCTTACTTGCAACGAATGATTACTGGAATGGGTTTCAAAGCCTCTGGTCCATTTCTAATGCCTTTCTTGTGTGGAGTAACCTGCAAGAAGCATTTCACTTTTGAGTAGCTAAAGACGGTAGAATTCATCCATTAACATATTGTTGAAGAAATGATTGTTAAGGGGTGATTTGAGCCAGAAAAACTTCCAGCATGCAATGGCGTTGGATAACCAATTGTAATGGTCAAAAAATAGAAAGACAACTAAGCCACAGTCTCTGATGAAACCAGTTCGATTGGCAATAAGGGTCAAGTCGTGTAGATTCATATGTTCTACCCAAATGACCTGCAAAAAGAATGAAAAGAATTCAGTAAACTGACTTTTAAATCAAGTTCGGAAAATTTGCTTTTTATGAACTCCAGAAATCAGAATAAGAACAGACTAGATCAGGGGGCGTGTACAAATATACACTATAATCTAGCTGAATATATGTATTTATTTTTTACCAGTTTGATAGTTAGTTTGCTGATTAGTTAGTTAGTTACTTAACCCTAACAGATTAGTTAGTTAGTTAGCATTTATTTCTCGGTTCTCTTCTCTTCCAGCTTTGTATAAATACCCTAGCTTGCATTGTTTCCAGGCTGCGTGTTTTTTGAATGAAAGTTTTTCCTTCCACTATATCCTCTTCCGCCATGAATCTTAAGCTTATTGAACATGGTATCAGAGCGACGATCCAGTAGCTCCAATTCTCCTCCTTCTGCATCGATCGATCGCTTCCTTCCTCGATCCAGTCGACAGCAGCAGAATCTCATTCTCTTAGCTTGAATTGATCTGGTTGCAAGATATGGAGATGCAGCGTAATCGAGCATCAGGAATGAGAGGAATAGAAAATGGCGATCCTCTTTTCCTTCAATCCTCGGATCACCCAGGCATGGTGTTGGTGACGAATCCACTCAATGGAAACAACTATTGCCGTGGAGCCGCTCCATAAGGATTGCGCTAGGAGCGAAGGTTAAACTCGGTTTCATAGACGGAAGGTGCTCGATGCCGGAGGAGGACTCTGATGAGTATGACCATTGGATGAGGGTGGACTGTATGGTCACATCCTGGATCTTGAATTCTATATCTAAGGATATAGTTGACGCGTTCCTATACACTAGAACCTCTAAGGAACTATGGGATGAGATCGAGCAGCGATTTGGAGAATGTAATGGACCTCTTTTGTACCAACTGCAACGCGAAATCAGTTCGATTTCGCAGGGGAGTCTATCGGTAGTTCAATACTACACAAAGCTAAAGAAGCTTTGGGATGAATTTGCGGTTCTGGTTCCTGTACCAGAGTGCACATGCGGTGCTGCCAAGGCTGTGGCAGATATTGGATGCTTGAATCACCTAATGCAGTTCCTTATGGGACTGAACGACAGCTACGATCATATCAGAAACCAGATATTAGTCATGGATCCCTTCCCTACTGTGAACAAAGCCTACTCTATGGTCCTAAGGGTGGAGAAGCAAAGAGAGGTGAACACCTCTTTCTCAGAATCTGTTGAGAACTCAGCTATGATGGCCAAGGGAAACCTCTCATGGAAGAGGGAGGATAGAAACAGACAGTATAACAGAAAAGAAGTTGGAAAGAAAACTGATAAACATTGCAACAACTGTGGAAGGAGTGGCCATCTGAAGGAAAGTTGTTTCAAACTTCATGGGTACCCGGAGTGGTATAAAGAACTCAAGGAAAGGAAGGGGCTAAACTTTGACAAACAAACTGTTAATCATGTTGACACACCTCTGCAAATGCAAGAAAGTAGGGAAATGCAAAAACGCAATGACTGGAATAGCTCTCTGATTGACTTGGTGCAGCAAGAAGTTAGTAAGGCCATGAAGGACAAGCAACATATGGAAATGAATCAAGTGAATCTAGCACGTTACAATGACTTTGCAGGTTTGAATTTCCATTATGCCTTAAATGCTTGCAGTTTAGTGGATAAAGAATCTTGGATAGTGGACACCGGGGCTTCTAGTCATATGTGTTCCAACATTAAACTCCTATCCAACCCTAGCCGTATAAACATTCCCACGCCTGTCTCTCTCCCAGATGGAACCATCAAGATGGTTCAACACATAGGCTCAGTTAAACTAACCAACAAACTGAACCTGCAAGACACTTTACACGTCCCAGACTTCAAATACAACTTGCTATCTGTGAATAAATTGGCCAATGACACTCACTTGAGATTTATCTTCTATCCAAACCATTTTGTCTTGCAGGACCTGCAGAATGAAGAGGTACTAGCCATTGGGAAAGTGATAGGGAGATTGTATATCTTAGACAAAACCTGCTATCTAGCAAATAAGCCTGAGGATTCCAGGAAAAGCTTCTCTTCTAGTCTGCTTGCTTCTCAATGTAATAATGTCACTTACAGCTTACCTCTTTGGCATAGGAGATTAGGCCATGCTTCCATGAATGTATTAAAGCATATCCCAAACATTTGAACTAAAAAAAAATGCTGATGATCACTTGCCTTGCCATATCTGCCACTTGTCTAAACAAACTAGAGTGCCATTTCCTTTAAGTCAAAGCAACACTAGTAAGCCTTTTGAACTCATTCACATGGATATATGGGGGCCATACAACAAACCTTCACTTTCGGGTGCTCACTACATTTTAACTATAGTTGATGACTACAGTAGGAGCCTATGGACGTTTCTTCTCAAAAATAAGTTTCAAACGCATGAAATAATAGTTCATTTCTTAAAGATGATTGAAACTCAATTTAATACCAAAGTAATGAACATAAGAACTGATAATGGAATGGAGTTTGTTAACAATGAAACCTCAAAGTTACTCAAGGAACATGGAATTATACACCAAAGAACTTGCCCGTATACCCCCCAACAGAATGGCATAGCGGAAAGAAAGCATAGACACCTATTAGAAATTGCTAGGTCCCTCATGTTTCAATCTGGACTTCCATTAAAATTTTGGGGAGAATCTATACTAATGGCCACTCACCTCATAAACAGGCTGCCAACCCCTTTGCTTAAATGGAAAACCCCTTTTGAAATTCTTCATAATAAGAATCCTGACTACAATTCTCTAAGAGTCTTCGGTTCATTATGTTATGCCACCAACACACACCCTCACAAAGACAAGTTTGGTCCTAGGTCTTACAAATGCATCTTCTTAGGGTACAACGTGGGGCAGAAAGCCTTCAAGGTGTATGACATTGATAATAACAAACTTTTTTGCTCTAGAGATGTTACATTCTATGAGTCACACTTCCCCCTCCTTCATAAAAGTCATGATCAAACTTCTGAATCTCCTATCCCCATTCCTGTCATGGCCGAGGACAATCAGTCTAATGATCCTGATATCAGACCCTATCTCAATACTCATGGTCAAAGTCCCACCTTGCATCAAATTCACATTGATACTCAAACTCCTTCCAATTACGGACAAACCAGCCCCAGAAGGAGCTCTAGAACCAGAAACCAACCTACCTGGCTAAGAGACTATGTATCTACTGTCACTTTCCCTGGAAAGAATACCACTTCAGACACTGCAGGCATCATTTACACCCCACAAACATTTCCTTTCACCACAGCAAATAACCTATCCCAAAACTATATGACCTTTCTGGCCAACGTGTCCATTGTCAAAGAGCCTGAATCCTATAGACACGCTTGCACCCAGGCAGAATGGGTTTCAGCCATGCAAAGAGAGCTAGAGGCCCTTAAAGCGAATCACACTTGGGAGCTAACTACCCTACCTGACGGCAAGAAGGCTATAGGGTCCAGGTGGGTGTACAAAGTTAAGTTTAAACCTGATGGCTCAGTGGATAAATACAAGGCCCGGCTAGTGGCCAAGGGATACAATCAAGTGCTTGGGATCGACTACTTAGACAGCTTTTCACCTGTAGCCAAACTTGTCACAGTAAGGGTGTTCTTGGCTATAGCTACGGCATGATCTTGGCCACTACATCAACTAGACATCAACAATGCATTCTTGCATGGATATCTTCAAGAAGAGGTCTACATGACTCCCCCAGAAGGATATAATAAAGCCAAGACATGTGAGGTTTGTAAGCTACTAAGATCGCTCTATGGTCTTAAACAGGCATCTCGACAGTGGAATTTGGAGCTCACTTCACAGTTGCAACATTTTGGTTTCCAGCAATCACCTCATGACAACTGCCTGTTCACTAGGAAGACTGACACCACTTTTATGGCCTTATTAGTATATGTTGACGATGTGCTAATAACTGGAGACAACGAGGAAGAGATCACATCTGTTAAACAATTCTTGCATCACAGGTTTACAATCAAGGACCTCGGTCATGCTAGGTACTTTCTTGGAGTGGAGATTGCTAGATCAAAAGATGGGCTCTATCTCAATCAGAGGAAGTATATTTTAGATATTCTTCACGACACAGGTTTAATGGGATTGAAACCGGCTGCTACTCCCTTTCCAAAGAACATGCAACTCACACAAGAGGGTGTTCCATATTCAGACCATGGACAGTACAGAAGGTTAGTTGGACGACTTCTCTATTTGAATCTGACCAGACCGGATATCTCATACAGCATCCAACAGCTCAGCCAATATGTCAATGCACCCACTGAAGATCACTGGAAAGCTGCCACTCATGTGCTACGCTACTTGAAGAGCTGTCCCTCCAAAGGATTGTTCTTCCCAGTAGATACCTCCTTGCCCCTGACTGCCTACTGCGACTCGGATTGGGCCTCTTGCATTACCACTAGGAGGTCGCTCACTGGATACTGTATTTTTCTGGGCAACTCGCCCATCTCCTGGAAAACCAAAAAGCAAACTACCGTGTCTTGATCATCCGCCGAAGCCGAATACCGAAGTATGGCATCTACAGTGTGCGAGCTTCAATGGATCTCCTACCTACTCGCTGATTTTCATCTCAAAATTACTCTTCCAGTTCCACTATTTTGTGATAACAAAGCAGCTATACACATCACTGAGAACCCAGTCTTCCACGAGCGCACAAAACACCTCGACATCGACTGTCACTTAGTGCGTGATCAATTCAAACGGGGTTTCATAGTTCCCAAACATATCTCTAGTGCCACTCAACCAGCTGATATCTTCACCAAAGCTCTGTCTGCTCCATCTTTTCTGCGCATTTTGTCCAAGTTGGGCTTGTCTGACGTGCACCAAGCTCCAACTTGCGGGGGGGATGTACAAATATACACTATAATCTAGCTGAATATATGTATTTATTTTTTACCAGTTTGATAGTTAGTTTGCTGATTAGTTAGTTAGTTACTTAACCCTAACAGATTAGTTAGTTAGTTAGCATTTATTTCTCGGTTCTCTTCTCTTCCAGCTTTGTATAAATACCTAGCTTGCATTGTTTCCAGGCTGCGTGTTTTTTGAATGAAAGTTTTTCCTTCCACTATATCCTCTTCCGCCATGAATCTTCAGCTTATTGAACAGGGCGTGGACTGATGCAGATTAAAAACTATAAAAGATTCTAACTGATAGAAGGAAAGAAAATCGATATTTTAACAAGGCAAACGGTTTTTCAAGCATTAATTGTTTCTGCAAAAATTACAAGACTCAACTTCTGCAAAAATTGTTTCTGTCGCTATATCCCAAGCTTGAGAGGCACAAAAATTCTGCGCGGGACTAATTTCAAAACCATTAACAGACTCCCATTAAAGCCATCAGGTCACATTATGCTTCAAAACTCTATTCTCTGTAATTCTACACTACAACAAGCTTGTAATAATGGATAAAATCCGCCGTGGATGCAAAGACCCGGAATTTCCGATCCCACGTCCGACCACATTTTTAACCAGAAACCCTTAGCCAAATCTAAAGACGACCTGGTCATCAACAAATTTCCATAGATGCCACTTGATCTTACTTGTACCAATGGAAACAGAAACTTTGGCTGATATTGTACTTTATTATAATCTCTAAACTGGGAAGTAGTTTACCAATAAGAAGACTTATCCCAAAAAAATGCAAGGATCAACAATTTCATTTTCCTTAAATCCGCATAAAGATATACAAAGATATCGAAAATCCATTCATCACCAGCAATCCGATGAAAGCTATTAATGAACATATTCTCCTGAACCTTTAACCCGAAACACTTATGAAAGAACGAAAGCAGAAGAAAAACACACAAAGATCGTCAGACGCGGCAACCCAGGAAAGAACTGTGATGTCAAATGAGCTTGAAAGAGAAAATCTTCAGAAAAAATATAAACAAAATAAGAAATCCACCTTCTTTTTGGGGACAGCCATTAGCTCCATAGTTCCACCGAAGAATCGTAAATTCGGAAACTCAGCTCTCCTGTTGTTTTCTTCGTCATGATTTTCCGGCAAAACCAACGGCGGCAATGTTGTGGTGGTCGGATGGTTCATGGCGGTTTCGAGCGGCGCTGGTTGAGCCAATGCGTGAGCCATCCGCCGGATGCTTCCTAAGGCGCATTCTACTTTCCTCCCGGCGCTTCTTAGCATCGAGACCCGTAACGCCATATTGGTTCCGCGCACGTTAAGAATTCGGCGCGTGAAATTCAGTCGGCGAGAGGGTACACGAGTGAGGTAGATGTAAACAACGACGTTTTGCTTAGAGGAAACACACTCCACGTACCCAGCCCCTCCCCCAGCCACCCCACAAAAAAGAAGAAAGGAAAAATACATTTTTTTCCATGAATATTAATCTTAAAAGTATTCCAAATGTGGGATTATAGAAATGGTCAGGACCAAAAGCCCCCCATTTTACTTAATCTCTAATTACATATGACTTTTAGAATCAACAATTGAAATAAAATTAGCTACTAGCCGTGGGGTTATTTGCCAAAATATGGTAAAAAAATCAAATCTTTCCAAAACTACCGCAATCCTGGAAAAGTTCCAAAGGTACCGTAAGGCGTGGCCCCAAGCCACGCCTTTCGTTGCCGGAAATTTTTTTTTTTTTATAAATTCAATGAAGAGGCCATGACTCTCGCATGAATATTAGTAAGACAGCCACGCCTCTTATAATTTTTTTTTTTTTTTTAAATTAAACGAAGTCGTGGCCTGAGGCCACGACTCTCGCATGGATAATTAGTAAGAGACACGCCTCTTGCATATATATATATATATATATGTTTTTTAAATTAATTAAAAATTGAGAGGCTTGCATATTTGTTTTTTTTTTAATTGAAAATTAGCTTAGCCTCTCTTTCATGTAATTTTTATTTTTATTAAAAATTAAAGAGTCGTGGCCTTGCATGTAATTTTTTTTCAATTTTTTTGATTAAAAAGTGAAGAGACATAGCCTTAGCTGAAAATTTTTTTTTTTGGTAGAACATCCGCAAATGCATGTCACGTTCTTGCATAGCAAAAATGTATTTTAAGATACAGTAAAGAATTATATGTATACAGTAGTATATATGATGTAAGCTCTATGAATATATTTTGTAAAAAATATCATACATTTTAATCATAATATATTCAATTTTTGCAAGTGTAATATATATATATATTATAATATGTATATAATATATTGTATATTATATAGTATATATTGTATATATTATATTATGTGTATTATATACTATAATATATTACATACTAATCTATTTATAATGTAATAAATATTTACAAGTAATATGTAAATTGTGATACACATAATTTATAACATATGTAATTTTTATAAATAAATATATAATATTTATAATTTGTTAATAAATATTTTATTTAGTATGAATTAATTAATTATTTAATTTAAATTTTGTAACTAATTATAAACTAATTAAATTTAATATAAATTTATTATCAATTGATATGCATGCTTAATAATCAGTAATATAAAAATATTAAAACTCCATTATGTGCTTTTATTTTTTTAATTTTTCATTGTATATGAATTAATATTTACAGAGGAAAAAACCACAAACATAAACTAACACTAATGTCATACTTACAATTTTAAATTATTCAAATTAAAAACTAAAATAAATTTCGCATCACAATATCTATTCAAACTTAATAATAAACAACTCAACTTAATATACATTCAAAAATTTAAAAACCTACCTGATATTTGTGGGTTAAAATCTCCCTTCTCCAATTTAAGATTTCTAACCAAACTGAAAAAAATTCAAAATTTTTTTTTTTACAATATATCATCTTAACAATACAAAATTAATAACATAAAATAATAAAAATTAAATATTATAACCTTCAACAGCATAAATTAAAATTTTACCTTATTTTAAACACAATTTTTTCTTCTTCTTTCTCTCTTTACTTTTCCTCTTAAATTTTTCCTCCACCTATTGCAGCCACAATGCTACCACACTTTTGAGTTTGAAAATGAAGAAACTAAGCCTCAGAATGATAAAGAGGAGAATGAGAGTGTGAGCTGCCGAAGAGAATGAGAAATGACCGGAGAGAATGAGAAATGACCGAAGGGGAAGGAATAAATTGATTAATTGAATACAAGAGGCGTGCCTTGCAGAGAATGAGAAATGACCGAAAGGGAAGGAATAATACAAGAGGCGTGCCTTGTTAAGTAAAAAAAAAAAAAATTGCCACATGCAAGAGAAGCCACGCCTCTTGCGACTTTTTTCCGCAGAAGTGGTATTCTCCTTCTAGAGTCGTGGCCGCAGGCCACGACTTTTTTTAAATAAAAGAAAAAATAAAAAAATGTAAGAGGGGTATCTGTATGCAAGAGTCGTGGCCTCAGGCCACGACTTCATTGAATTTATAAAAAAAAAAAAAAATTCCGGCAACGAAAGGCGTGGCTTGGGGCCACGCCTTACGGTACTTTGAAACTTTTTCAGGATTGCGGTAGTTTTGGAAAGATTTGGTTTTTTTACCATATTTTGGCAAATAAGCCACTAGCCGTGCGTTGCACCCAGCAATAAATTTATATTTAGAATTTTATTTTATTTAACATTTACTATAATTTAAATATTAATAGTTTTTTATAAATACTACAAATACAACGCTTAAAAAATCAATAAATTTTTTATTAAATATAGGATAACTGATGATGTAAATAAGACACGACAGTGTTTTATATGAATGTGATTTATGTATCATCACATCAAATCACATGCATCAATCCATTTATGCATAGAAATTAATGACTAAATATTAGATCACTTTATAAGCTTGATAAACTATTCATAAAATTATAGAATGAGACAATGTAAAAAGAAAAAGAATCACCTTAACATTGACTTGGTTTCAACGAATTAAAGAATTCAACACTGAAAAATAAAATTAGGTGGCAGAAGATAAATATTGTAACTTACCATAAAATTGGGACTTCTTTTTTTATAAATGATCTTGGTTCATTAGCATAAAAATTAAAATATTAGAAAAAATATATGAGCATTATACATATATGAATCTTCAAGAAAAAATAAATTTTAACATACCAAAAGAATAATCATATAGAAGTGGAGCAAAAAGGACAAAAAAAATATTTTTTTATTTTTAAGTAATGAATTGTATGTTTAGATTTAGGAACTCTCTCAGTTATGATTTAACTTAATTAACATATTAAATAATGAAATAAGAAATAACTTACAGAATAATATAATATAATATTTAAAATTAAATTATAATTAATTCTATATTACTATAATACTTCATATATGAAAAGTTTATATATGCACAATATATATTGAAGCAAGACATATTAATTAAATTGCATTGATAAATACAACTATATATATATATACACATGTGTATGTGTTCATACATAATTATATTAAAAGATATAACTATTAGACAATACAATAAGGAGTTACAAAAATTACATATTGATAAAGAAAGTTATAAAAATTATTATAAAATATTACATATATGTTAATATATATATGTATGTATATTTTCAGTATTTACTAAAATTAAACACAAAGTTATAAAAAATGAATTATTACAGTTTTTTACATTAATATTAAAATATATATTGATAAGGTATCAAATATAAAAATATGTTGACATGCCAAAATTGGATAAAATTAACTTATCCATGTCTCTACCATATAAAAAATACTTAAATCAAGATTCAATTTTTTTTTCTAAATTATCCTAATTCATAAATATAAAAATTAAGAATATTAAAAAATATATAAACATTATAAGATACATGCATTTTCAAGAAAAATAAAGCTTAGCTCACAGAGAGTGATTTTATAGAGGTGGAGAAAAAATTGATAAATTTTGTTCTATTCCTAAATAATCAATTTTATGTTTATATTATTTTTTTAATATAAATTATTGTTAGGAATTTTAGCTTATACAAGATGTGTTATTAAATTGTATTGACAAATAGTCTTATATATATGCCTGGTTACACACGCGCGCGCGCACACACACACACACACACACACACATATATATATATATATGTGTGTGTGTGTGTGTGTGTGCGCGTGTGCTCCATTATTACTCAAAAAATTAAATTTGAGAATATAAATAACAAATGTCATGAGAAACTATTAGACAATATATTTAGAGTACAAAAATAATATTAAAATAAGGAATTACAAAAATTAATATAAATGATATATGTATATATGTATATATATTGAATATTTGTTAAAATTAAATATTGAGTTACAAAATATGAATAAATATAATATTTTTATATTAATATATGTATATAGAATATTATATATATATATAGACATATTTGTTGAAAAGAAAAAAATTGATAATAAAATAAGAAATTACAAAAATTATATATTAATATAGGACGTTACAAAAATTAATATAAAAAGTTACACACACACACACACACATACATATATATATACACATATATATATGAAAATATGTTCACATGAAAAAAAGAGAAATATGAAAATATGTAATAGGGGGTTACATATATTATATATGAAATATATATTACATAGCAAAAATGAACAAAACCAACTTATCTACTTCATTGCCACATAAAAAAATATACTTAAAATAGAATTGAACATTATTTAACTCTCTATATATTGGATAACTAGTGTTAACTAGGGGTGCAAACGAATTGAGTCAGCTCACGAGCCGAGCTCGAGCTGAATCAAGCTCGAGTTCTAATTCAAGCTGATTTCAAGTTGTCTGTATCTAGACTCAAGGCTCATGAGCCAATATATAATTAAATATTATTTTTTATTTTATTAATAAATACATATTATATTATTATTTTTTTATTTCGAGTTCGAGCTCGAGCCTGCAGTTTTTTACAATTCATTTGCCAATTCAAGCCTTATCAAGTCGAGGTGAGTTCGAGCTTAAAATTTTAGCCTCGTCGAGCACGAGCCTAGTATATATAAAAATTTTGATCAAATTCAACACGGCTTGACTTGATTGCACCCCTAGTGTTAACTTTAATTTTGAAGAACAAAAATTAGCTCCCTCATGCTTATTTAAAAATCTTCGAGACGATTATAATATAAACTTTATTTTTTTTATTACCATTATTTTAATTAGTCAAAGACAATTAAGTCATCAAATTCAATAGTACAACAATTTCAAATTTTCAATCTTTTTTCTAAAATTTATGAAAATTCTATATAACCTAATCGAATACAACACACTCGATCCATCACCACCATCAAAATGGCCACCTAAGTTGAATAAGTCTCGGACTTATGTCATCCAATCCAAATGTTTCTCTACCTCATTCACAACCAGTCAATAAAAAATTGAAACTTCTTTTGGTCGTGGAACAAAGGAAATTAAAACTGATAAGGGTAAATGCTAGTCAACTGGTTAATCCCATTATAACTGCCATGCTTTCTCCATTCTTGGAAAAAATTTATACCATCTGACAGGTCTTCATGACATACACACATATTCCTTTGCAGTTATTTTATTACAAAACATGCAACTCACAAAATCAATGGCAGTTTGCATATCAACGTTATAAAGGATTTTGTTGTCTCAATGAGAAGCCATTCATGATTCAAACAAAATTGCCAAAAAATGGAAACCAAAGAGGATTTTTCAGACAAAAGTTTCCATTTTCCTGAGGAAATATTGCTTGAAATTCTTGTCAAACTCCCTGTCAAATCAGTCTTCAGGTTCAGAAGTGTTTCCAAGAATCGGTTCTCTTTAATTTCTGATCCTTCATTTTTTCCTTATATCTTTCGCGGTCTGGGGAATCTCCTCCTTTTGTACTCATTTTCCAGGCTGATAGAATGCATATTTTTCTTTCCACTGGGAAAAACTTGAAGAATTTCAGTTTTCTATTCCCTTCTGATCAAATTCCAGGCCTAAAAGTCGAATCAACGAGCAATGACTTGATTCTGTATAGATCAAACGGTCAGTTTTTTGTAACCAATCCCTTCACAAGGAAATCTGTGGCACTTCCAATCCATAGCACAAGAAGAAGTTATGGCTCGACGGGATTGGTTTCCTATGTAAAAAACGGGATTACAAGATTCAACGTGGCTCGACTGATGAAGAGCTGTGACAACTCTCTGAATCTTGAGACGTTTTCTTCTGAAAGAGGAGAGTGGAGGAACTTCAGTTTGAGAAATCCAAAGTTTGATAATGTGGAAGTTGATACTAGGCCATGTGTTTTATACAAAGGGGCAGTTCATTGGATTTGTAATAAAACGACAGTCATTTCGGCCTATGATCCTTGCAGCAGTTTTGATGATAAATGCAGGCTCATCAGCATACCAAATGAGGCCTATAATATGAACGGAAAGAATGCGATTTTGGGCGTTTCGGGTGGAAATTTGTACTATTTTGAGATGAGTAGAATCTCTATTCAGGGATCTAAGTTGCCTGGATGGAAATTGTGGGTACTGAAAGACTATGAAAGTGGGGAATGGAGTTTGGATCATGAGGGGAAAGAGATGAAGATTGCGTTAATTAGTGATGTTCTTTGCAATTTGCTATTGACTTATAGTCCTCTGCTTCCTGTGGCATTTCATCCATGGGATAGAAATATAGTGTATTTTTGGTATGAGGGTTATATCTTAAATTTTAATGCAGCGAGGGGATGGTTTGAAGATAAGTTTTCAACATTTTCTTCTGAGAGTATGGTTTCAACGTTGGAAATCTTTCCTTCGTTGTTGCCATTTTGTCCAACTCAACTTCTTGAACTAGAATGGGATTGTTAATTGATGATAATCAAATTCGTTGCTAAATATTGAAGTTTAATTGTCTCGAGATATTGTTCTACTAATATGCATTTGATGGGTGGTTTTATCTTTATGAAAAGATGCCTCAAAAATTAAGAGAAGAAAAGTGGTTTATAATTATTTTGAACCCTGATTCCATCAACTTGGGGTAAATCAGGTATCATCATGATATTTGGTCAAAACGCTTGAGAAGAGGCTCGTGACCACCATTCCCACAAACAACCAATGATGATGACTAGATTTGTCAGAAACATAACGACTCGACCACCTCGAGGTATTGTCCCACCATCACACATTTGTGAGTTTTATCTCTATAAAAAGATGTTTAAGAGGGGAGAGAGGGAAAGTTGCTTATGAAAATGAAGAAACATTTTTGTATTATTTTTCTTCCTCTATAAGCCCATTCTTGTGCAAATTTCACAGCCCTTATGAATTAGAAACTACATAAATATTAAATATTGAAACAACAAAGTTTTCTTCGCTATTGCACTTTTCGTGCGTGCAATAGTCTTGTGCTAGTACAGTCAAGGCAATGCTACCTTTCTTCAGGGGCAAGAACCTATTCTTTTTCTTTTTTATTTCAGTGAGATAATGCTTTTGCAGACAATCCCAAATTTTATGTCAAATCACAACGTATCTTTTGTTAACTTACACTTAAATTGCAGCCTCTACTTTCTGTATCTTTACACTGTTTTGGCAAAAATGTGAAACACTCACAGATCATGATGCTTTATCTCATAAAGAAGGTATATTTACTTAAACAATATCGCTTCCTTTTGCCACAAATTAGTAATTATCAGTCAAAGATTAGATAATTTTGCAGATTTTGTGGTTAAACAATCCATTTTTCGCTGCTTAAATCACCAATGCTTTAACTTGCCTCTCTGAAGATATCCAGCTTTCTCTTTTTTGTAGATAGTCCCAACAAAATTAGTCATAGATACTTTAAAAAAATGGGGCATGCCAAATATGCACTGAAAAAATCCATTCTCTCATTATTTTTTAAAATTAATACCCGAAGAGCTAATTTGATTGGGATGATAAGATGAGATATTATATTTTTATCCCACCTTATCATACATTTAGTTGGAATAACAATAAACATTCATACCCGCATGACCATCAAAAGCTCGTGTTTATATGTTCAACTTCTATGATAAATTAACTTGTTACATTCCATGAGTTTATTTATCATACCAACCAAATCATATCACAATGATAAAAAATCACACAAATTATCATATGATAAATAATCATGAAATAACTTAAAATTCCAACCAAACTAGCCCTAACACTTCAAAACTAGTGTGTTTTTAGGCGAGTTTAACTTGATTTGAGTTTTACTTAAAAATGACCCACAATCTTGAACATCCAAGAAATACATGTGGAAAACTTTTACTCTAATTCATGTTTTGTTCTAAATTTTCTAGTATTAAGTGATTAGCATGTTAAAGAAAACTTCAAGAACACTGTCCAAAGCATATACAAATTGGACTGCACACCCATACAAGTGTCATGATTCTATTGGCTCTTGTAACCTACTTTAGTACAAAATGATCTTTCATTCCACCTAGCTCTTCACACACCTAAAATTCTGTCCAGCCATGGAAGCCACAGCAGCAACCAATGCTCCTAACAGAACAACAAACTTAACAGCCTTAACCTCAAAATGGCCTCCTAGATTCCTAAATTTTACTTCCTCCACCACGCTCCTCAATCCCAGAAACAAAAGCGTTCCCCTGTTTCTCACCCACTGCTCCACAAAGCCAAACACCAATAAACAAAGTGCAGCAAATGAAAATCACTTCAATAAAGAGTCACTTCCAAATTCTGGGACACAGCCACAACCCACACCCACTTCAAATCAAGCAGTTTTCTCAAATCCATTATTCTCAAGGGGCTTAATCTTTGATTTGGGTCCCAAGAATTCTTGGGACAGCCTTCAAATTGGTTCACCTGTGGTGAAAAGGTACCTAAGTGATGAGGAGGAGAGGTGGTGTATGTGGTATCATGGAAGGTCTATTGAAAATCGAGATTTTGATTCAATTGGATTGGCAGTTTCAAGCAATGGGATCCACTGGGATAGGGGTGGAGGACCTGTTGTAGCAAATTCAGATGTGGGATTGGTTATGAGGAGTAGTAAAGATTGGTGGGCATTTGATACTCATGGCATTTAGGCCTTGTGAGGTTGTAATAATGTCTAGTACTAAAGTTAGAGCCAACAGTGCAGTTTACTGGCTTTATTACACTGGCTTTTGTTCCGAGTATTTGGAAAATTCTTTGGAGTTTAATTTCAAGAATCATGAAAATGTGCTATTCCATGGGGATGGTCGGATTCTTAAGTCATTGCCTGGATTAGCAATGAGCCAAGATGGAAGGCATTGGGCTAGAATTGAAGGGGAGCATCATAGTGGAGCATTACTTGATGTGGGATCGGATGGCGAGTCGGATTCGTTATTCATTGCTTCACCACAAGTTGTCTTTCATGGGACAGGCGATCTTAGGATGTACTATCACTCATTTGATGCCCAAAACGGGCATTTTGCTGTTGGCATTGCACGGTCTAGGGACGGGATGAGGTGGGTGAAGCTCGGGAAGACACTAGGCGCTGGTGCTAGTGGAGCGTTTGATGAGCGTGGGATTATTAATCCTCGTGTGTTGAGGGATAGGAAAGATGGGAAGTATTTGGGTTTATGTAGGAGTTGGTGCAAATGGGAGAACAAGCATTGGAATGGCAGTTTCTTTGGATGGATTGAAGGATTGGAAGAAGGTGCGAGATAGTCCTGTTTTGGAGCAATCCCAGGATGCTGGATGGGATTGTGAAGGAGTGGGAATGCCATGTTTGGTTCAAATGGATGGAGATATGGAGGAGTGGAGATTGTATTATAGAGGGATTGGGAAAGGGGGGAGAAATGGGATTGGATTGGCAGTTGCTCAAGGGGATGGAGAGAAAACATTTGAAAGATGGATTGGATTTCATGTATGACAGTTTTTTTTTCGTTTGTTCTTGTTGTAGTTTATGAGGATGTTTCTTGTGGTTCTTTTGACCGCACAAGGAGATATTTCCGAGTGGTGTGAAAATCACATGCTTGATTTTTGTGACAAGTAATCTCTAATTTAATTATCTTGATTGCTTAGTTTGGACTAATGTGGTATCTTTCAACATATTGCAGTGATAAAGTTTGTTTGGAGTTATAATTTGTTATAATGAAATATATATCAAAATTTAAGAATTTTATCCTTTAATAATAGTTGAGTGGCATTTTCTTTACACTTATATGTACTTAGCGTTTGAGATCTTTGTGTACATGTGCATTTATTTATTTTTTTAAAATAAAAATACATCTCCTTATAATGGTGGAACGTGAATATAAAAAAGTAAAAAATAGCAAATTATTATCAAAATCATGTCTTGAGAAAAAGACGATGAAATTTTTGTTATATCCCTTCATATCTACACTATTATAGAAAAAAGAAAGGCTTCTTGTATTTAAAATGAATGTTATTTTTTATTTTTTACATAATTTAACATTTAATTCTTGTAGTGATATGGGATAGCCCAAGTGGCTCAGCCTAAACTACGTGGGCCCAAAGGTGCAAGACCAAGCCCATTTTGCACAACGGCGCGGTCAACCCAAGTCGACCTTGATGATCGACGGTGTACCCAGTAAATGAGCGCTCAACCAGGCCTCGTTCAAGGCCGCGGGTCGATATGTCGACCCGTACCGCTAATCCGTACTCCAATCCGTTGTCAGGTCGATCATTCTTCTGACCATAGAGATCGGCAGAGCACAGTATCATCTCTACCGCATTAAATGCACTAACCGGTGGCATGCCTCCACATTAATAGCGCATGCCATCCCGTTTCTGCCTGGCACAGCAGGCGCGTCAATAGTGTCCTACCCAAACCCTAAAACCTGGGAAGGCAGCCACCTGGAATATAACAGGGGTGAGAGATGACTAATTGCTCCTCATAAAAGGACAAGGGTCCTCTGTACACATCAAGGGCATCTCAGACAAATCCTCAGGGGGAGAAGGCTATAAATACCCCCCACTCCAGCCTTCCAAAGGTATGTTCTCATATATACAAAAAGCCCATACTCTGCTGTTGATATTATCTAGTTGACCCGTATTGAATTGATCGTCGAAGCGCCTAAGCCAAGGGCTCCTCGGCTAGCTTGATGTTTGCTAAGTGATTGCAGGATTCAACCCACCTCCATCCGTAAATCGACCACAGAGGTTGAATCTCATCGAAACATCAACTTGATCCAATATCCAACGGATTCAACCCTTATCATGTAGTAACTAAAATGAACAAAATAGTTTGCAGTTAAAATGAAGAACTCAGTATAAAAAGAGTAGTTTGGATACTAATATTACTAATATTCCAAATTCATTCTTTAAATTATTTTTTGGAAATGATAATTCAATAAGATTACAATTGTACCTTTAACAAAATCCACAAAACCACGAACTCATAAACTCATGGTCAAAATTTCATCCTTCATGATGCCAAAAATAAAATGCAAAGCACCAATTAAAAACAAGAACACTATTTTATTTCTGATATGTGTAAATATGTCCCTTGGACATTACAATGAAGACTTTATATGACATAGATCTCACTACTTGAGATGAAACTACCCACTAACTCACTATGCACTTTAAAATAACTGAATCAATAATATATGGACATGTGTAGCCCCATGTCCTTCCATTTTTTATCGTGGGAATGAGACTGCTACGTCTAGCAAAGACTTGATCTCAGCTCGGCCCATTTATTCTAATTAACCTTTAGCCGAGCTACAGCTCGAAACACCCCAGTCTTCATGTTGTTTCCTATCAACTGCTCCAATTCAACTTGTTGAGTTGATTCGACTCGGCTTTTTAGTCTTTATATATCTCTTTACAAGCATTTGATTGAAACTTGGATCTACATGTCCAAAGCAACTCCCAGTCCTAAGCTCGGCACACATGCATCCGTACTACTCCCAGTCCTAAGCTCGGCACACATATGTATCCATACTGCTGCCAGTCTTGGAACTTAGTTGCTTTACTGCTGCTCGGTCATTTAATTTTGCTCAGACCTTTAGTTCAGCTTATTCTCTTTGATGTGAAAATAATCTTGATCTTCTGACACATGACATGTTTTGTTTTTGTGCTTCATAACCGAGATGATGGCTTCGGCAGCATGTTTTGAGCTCAACCAATATCTTCCTAGTCACAACTTAACCACAATGTGGAGCTTGGGTATTTGAGTTTCAACTCAGTCATATGCATACCGTATCACTTCATTTTCTTTTTTATCATGCAAATACGTAACACAATCTTAACTTTACTCCACAATTTAAATTATTTCATGTATTCAATTTTAGCAACCTAAAATATATTTTTATGCGATGACAAATAATTTTAAAAATTACAAGCGCACCCCTTATTAGGGACACTTCTAAAGTCCCACAATAAAACAAAATACATTGTCAACAGCTGAATGCGTGGATTCAAATCTAAATAGCTTAAAAAAAAAAAGAAAAAGAAAAAAAGAACTCTTAATCACAAATTTTATTCTCTGCTACAGCATCCGCAATAAATTTTCGGCCGAAGATATTAAAAGACTGTCCAAAATCAGTTAGGGAATGTTTGGACGGCAAAAATGTAACTCGAGGCCCAAATCATTACTTCAATCCAGGATTACGTACAGGCCCGGCAGCCCATATTATGTGTTTGGACTATGAGTTTTAGTTAAAGAAAAAAAATATAAGTTATACACAAATGGCGAGAATATTTTTCTAGAAAAGTCAAAGGATGACATACTTCCCTAAAAAATATATAAATAAAAATATTGTTCTCGCTTAAAAATAACACAATTTTGACTTACATTATATTTTCTTGTTTATTATTTCATAAAACTAATGGTCGAAATATATATATATATATAACACCACTGAAAATCAAGAAAATTTTAACTAAGTAAAAGCTATTGTTCAATTAGTTGAATGGAATTACTCTTACAATTATATGTGTGAGATTTGGGATTGAAACTCAAATGAATAAGAGATACATGGATACAAGTGTAATTTAAAAAAACAATCTCCTAGCTACAATTTAGATGTTATCAAAGCTTGGTTTGACAAGGAAAAAAGTACAAATTGAAATTAGAATTGGGTAACTAAGGGCTTGTTTGTTTGTATCTTGAATGTTTTGGGATAATGTATTTTGGATAGTAGATTGATGAAATGTGATATTTGTTTGTTTATATTTAGAGGTTGTTGGAGAATGCTTTCGAAGAAAAGGGTTTGCTAAAAGTGTTTCGAAAGAAAATAATTTTTATTGTAAAAGTCAAATTAATCAATTTTTTGCTAAGTGTAGTGAAATTGAATTTTCTATAATAACTATATAGTTGCAATTGGTGCATAGAGATGTGTATGTGTGTGTATAATAATTAATAAGTAATATCTATATTTGAAGGGCATTTTGGCATAAGATTACACATTCTACAATATATTATTGAAAAATGTGGGTATTTGTCTGAATACGCTTTCCCAATTGAAAAATATCTTCAAAAAGTTACAAGCAAAAAACCCCTAAGAAATTCTCTTGAAGCGAGTTCGCAATCAACAATTTAATAATGCAAATTATACGTAAATTCAACTTACTTATTTATTTTTCAAAAAAAAAAATCGTTTGGATGGGAAAGTTCTTTTCCATGATTTTGATCTCTATGTAAGAACTAATTTTAAATTCTATCAAAGAAAACAAAAGCAATTAAAAGAACAAATAACAAAAAATATTGGGCACTAAAATGGGAAATATTTATGATATTTGCAAAGAATAAAGGAAGATGGCCAAGTCCATGGCATGTGTAGGAGCATTAGATAATTTTGGACAAGTCCATAAATAATATAGGAGTAGTCCATAATCAAGGTAGGACAGCCTTTCCTTGAGACAAGGATATTCAATGTTGGCCAGCTACAAACAAATTAATTTGGTAATTTGAAAAAAAAAAAAAAAAAAAAAGCCACCACCACCAACAACAACGGCATAAAACTCACACATAAAGTGTAAGGTTAGGAGTTCAAACCTAGCGAATTATCAAAGTGCATGTATATAATTAATAAATATATATATATCTTCTCTGTACTTTCATTATTATGGTCTCTCTACCTACAACTTATTAAACATTATAAAATCGCTACTTTTCAAAAAAACTATCTGCTTTCTAACTATAGTTTCAAATTTTGAAAATAAAAAATAAAAATATATCCAAATGGTATCTTACTAGTTCAATCGATTCAATTGGTATATATAACAAATTTATATGTAATATTTCAACGTATGTTATGCATCGCAAACAAAAACATAAGAATATTGCAAATAAATTAAAAGAAAAATTACATCGAAGCATATCCAAATTTTAAGGGCTACCTACGGGCTTATTTTAAAAATCAACGGCATAAAACTTACACATAAAATATGATGTTCGGAGTTTAAATCTAGCGGACCATCGGTGTGCATGTATATAAATATATATATTCTCTATATTTTCATTATTATGGTCTATTAACCTACAATTTACTAAGCACTATATAATTCTTACTTTTCAAAAAAATTATTTGTATTCAAACTCATTCTTAACCCATATCTCTAACTATATTTTTAAATTTTGAAAATAGAAAATAAAAATAAAAATAAAAATATATCCAAATTATTTCTTACCGGTTCGATCGATTCAATTGGTGTATATATATATATATGACAAATTTATATGTAATACTTCATCATATATTAAGCATTGCAAACAAAAACATAAGAATTTAATCAGCAAAATAATTTACAATAAACATTAAATCGAAGCATATCCATATTTTTGTGCGGTTATCTCTGACCATACATTTTCCACTTTAATGCGAATCTCATCACCGCGACAACTTAAATATGTGAGTGATTGGAACATTGCCCACCATTGTCAATTCATACTGTACATGATTTATTTTAAGGGTTTTGCCTACTTGCTCAAAATCAACAATGATCCTCTTGTGTTATATATATATATATATATGTGTGTGTGTGTGTGTGTGTGTGTGTGTGTGTGTGTGTATGTATGTATGTATATGTGTGTATGTATATACACATGTATATATGCATTGATTTAATTTTTCCCTGCTAAGATTTTAGTAATAGTTTAAGAGTCAAAATAATAATTTATGTAAATATTTCTCAATTATTTTGTCAATAATGTTCAAATAATTAATTTTGAAAACGAACAATATAATTAATTCAGCAATCCAAAATTTTGGTTTTCTTTCAATTAAATTGAATGCTAGCTAGCTAGTATTTTTCACATTTTTTTTTTCAAGTCTTCTAGTTTTAGCTTAAAATCATTGAAATTATTTTATTTAGAATGATTTGCTCAATTAATACTTTACAAACGGAAACAGTGAAAATATAGGATCATATTTGATTGTGTTTTCATTTTCAATATTTTTAAAATTTGATAAGTTAGTTAGAAAAAAGGAGTTGAAATGAATTTGTATTTGGATAATATGTTAGAAAAATAATTATTATATAGAATTTAATAGGTTATAAGTGGAGAGAGACTGTACTATTAAAGAAGCGAGAGAAAATATATAGGTTATTGAAAAATGTGTTTTGATATGAAAATGAGTTGGAATATAGAAAAAAATGATTATAAGTCATTGATAATTCATTTTTAAATAGTGAAAATGGGTGAAAATGAATTTGAACTCGTTTGGTTTCATTTTCAAAGTCTATTTTCACATTTTCTACTATTCCAAAAATGAAACACATCACTTTTTACATATTTTCACCCAACATATCATTTTCATTTTCATTTTCAAAACACATTCTCCAATAACCTATATATTTTTTCCCAATAACATATATATCTTCTCTCTCTATTTTATTATTTCTATTTCTCTCCACTTACAACCTACTGAAACCAATATAATCATTACTTTTTCAACAATGTGTGTAAATACAAACTCATTTTCAACTCATTCCACTAACTACTTTCCAACATTTCGAAAATAGTGGAAATGAAAATAAAACCAAACGGGGCCTAAACTAACTGGCACTAAGGAAATGTTAGCATGATATGTAGCATGTTTATATATTATAACTGAAACACAATGTTGGCTTTGTGTACTGGTTCAAACAATTCAATTGGCATGAAAAAATTATACTTAACATTTTAATATATATTAAGCAATGCAAAAATGACGATACCTAACTCGTCTTATATTAGAGGAGTCAACAGCTTTGAGATGATTTATAAGTTATTCCCCTTTTCACCTTTTGAGGCACATTTTTAGCATAAAACTGACGACCCACTATAAGTCACAACGGGATAATACCTCAAAGTTGGGTCTTTATATCCAATGATAGATTTGGTCATCATCATGTGGCACCACCTACAGAAACGATCATTATGCACATTTTTTAAAATTCCTTGACTGGCTGGTTGTGATAATACTTAATTTTTAAAAAATAGTAGGAGTCAAGGGTCTTAAAATAATATATAAGTTATTCAGCATCTCTTCTCCATTGAGACGCCTTTTCAAAATAAACCACCCACTAAGCGTGGCAACAGGACAATATTATCTCGAAGTAGCTTGACCTCCATATCCGTCAGTGTGAATCCTCAAAATGAAAATTAAAAATAATCCAAAATAAATTGAAAAACTAAGTATTAAACATATCCATATTTGTTTGGGTTAATTCCCACCATGCATTTTATGAATTAATGCAAATGTCATCAAAACGACAACTTAAATACGAGAGATGGGAGCCTTACCCGAATTGTCAATCTACATCCGTACATAATTTACGAGGGTGTGCCTGCAAAAAAGTGAAATATGATCATCGTTAGAAATCTTTGTTTCTTCTTTTTCTTTTTCTTTTTCTTTTTCTTTTTTATTATTTGTTAGAATCCTTGTTGGGTGATATTATCATGTAAAAAGGCCTTATTTTTCATTTATCTTGATAAATTAGGACAGGAAGCATGAATCTTGAGCTTCTTCGTTAAGATTTTCGTATTAGTCAAGAATCGAATTTTTTGAAGTGATGGGGCATTTTATAAAAAATTTTAAAGATGGTTATCTTTGAATTGTATAAATTGTTATTAATTATATTTATTAAGTGATAAAAAATTTGTTTTACTACTTCAATAATATTTGCAAACTTAATATTGAAAAGAATAGTCTTAAAATTGTTGTGATTGACAATTAGTGACACCTACAATGATAAGCTAGTGATTATGAAAATTTTGTAACAAATTATAGTGACAATTTTTATTGTAAGTAGGTTATCACTATAGGTGTGCCATTAACGATTAATGATATTGATGAAATCAAAATAAAAGGGGAAAGAAAAATTGAACTACTACATACTAGGTGGCATCGAATAAATCCTCAATACTAGTGAAATAGAGAGCGACTCAATATTTATTTATTCTCAATTTAAAAGTACTTTCTAACAAAAATATTTAACTAAATCTATTCAATTGAACAGGATAATATCAATATTTTGTTAAATATGTGTTGTTAATGTATGTACACGTATATAAATTTAATTTCGACGTCACACAACTAAGTGGTATCAAGTCACTCCTCAATAAATGTGAGATAGAGAGCAACTCGACGGACATATTAACATGTCTATCCTAAATAGAAAAATAATTTCAGACAAAAAATTCAATTAGACATATTCAATTGATCACAACGCATATATTTGTAGTGAATGCATACACATATACTAAACTCAATCACGACAACACCTAAATAGGTGGTTTCAAGTCATTCGTCAATGAGGATGAGATAAAGAGCAACTCAATAACACAATACTGATTTATTACTCTTAAATTGGAGATATCTTCACACAAAAAATTTAACTAAACATATTCAATTGAACAATATGACACCAGAATTTTTGTAGATACACTTAGTTAGCATGTGCACGTTTACTAAACTCAATTAAGACTCCACCTAATTGGATAATATTGAGTCACTCCTTAGTAAGAATGAGATAGAGAGCAACTCGAAACACACGTCTATCATAAATTGAAAAACATTTTCACATGAAAATTTTAATCAAAATATACTCAATTGAAGAAAATGACACCAACATTTCATAGATATGTTTACTTAACGAATACATACATTAAACTCAATATAGACCCCACTCAACTGGATCGTATCGAGCCACTTCTAAATAATAGATAGATCAAGCAACTCAACAGACTCAACGAATACAGGCACTAAATTAAATTCAATGTAGACCCCACCCAACTTAATGACATCAAGTCACCCCTCAATAACATCGAGATAGAAAGCAACTCGACAGACTCAACACTAATATATCTATCTAAATTGAAAAACATTTTCTCACAAGATATTTAACTAAACTTATTAATTGAACAACATAATACAACATTTTCATAGATATATGCAACCAAAGCATACGCTTAAACCCAAACCCTATACATTCATTACCAAAAGAAAAAGAAAAAGAAAAACACAATCCCTGTAAGTAGCTAGGCTTCCCGAAAGGAAATCTTTATTCTCCAGCCCATTTTCGGAATGCATGTTTTTCTGTGCTTTTGTACCCACTAACTGATCCACTAAATAATTCACCATTGTTGAACAGGGGCAAAACCGCATGTAGGGGCCTTCTTTCCACCTTGCCCAGAGCTCCATATTTTGCTCTCTCTACATATATATCAAGCCAAACAAGACCCACAAAACCAGCTAACACTTTACACAGACCTGATCGATTAATGTCTCCCTGCAGCCTTTCTGTAATAAAAAGACACAAATCCCAGTACTGGGCACCTTCTGGCTACAGTAAATATGGTAAACTTATAACCATTTCTCCAGATTTATTATAATCTGACAGCGCCACCTCCCCATCAGGCTCCATTCTTTTCTGAGTAAATGTTTCTTTGTCAGAGTAAGTTTGGTAGTGGTGTTTATATTATACAGGGAAAAAAAAAAGATGCTTGGAAATTGTGAATAGTGTCATCAGAGAAAAACTTAGGTATTTATGGGATCATGCGAGCTGACAGTACAGTGTATAGTTTGCTGATAATGGAGGGGATTGCAGTAATAGAGTTTAACCAATCCGCTGCATACCCGGGTGGTTTGTGTTTGTCTTTTTTCATAATACGTGTCTAGTGGTAGCTATATAGAGAGTAAATACGTCTGTGTGGTACATTTAAAACTTGATTAACTTAAATGTTTACCCTATGTTTGGTTATGTTTTGGACATTCTGTAAAAAACATTTTGGGTAAATGTATTTTGGGAAGTTAAATTCAAGGAATGTGTCAATTGTTTTGTTTTGTTTTGAGAAAACATGAAAAATAAAATTGTATGTTTTAAATTGTTTTGTAGGAGACAAAAATAATTGTAAATATCAAATCAGTTATATTTTTTGTTGAGTTTGTAGGGTGAAATTGTATTTTTTAGGTTAAACAATGTATGTGTGTGTATGTATATATATGTGAATGATTGATGTGTCACCTTACTTTTTTTATTTTTTGGGGTATTTTGGGTAAAAAAAATTGTTTTGAGAGTGTAATTCAAGGAATGAAGTTGAATGTTTGGTATTATTTTGAGAATTGAAAAATATTTGGGAGAGGAGAATCCAATTTGTGATGTAAAAAAAAATCATAAATAAATAAATAATTATTAAAACGTCACATGCTCAACAAAAATGCATTTTGATTTCTCTAAGTTAGTCGATTTCTAAATTTCATATTTATTGATTTGGTTTGCAATGTATTTCATCATCTAATAATTAGTGGCAATTTCAACTTAATTTGATTTACTACTCATCAATTGGTCGAGAAATTTAAATTTCAATTCGAAATTAATTGAAAATATTAAATACTTTTGAAATTTGTTAGAGGTAAATTGCATAAAACTCCCATTTAGTTTGCTGAAGATACCCAAAAAAAAAAAGAAAGAAAGAAAGAAAAACTTGGGCAAAAATCTTTTAACCCCCTGTGAAATTTGATATAGGCGATTTACCTTCTTGTCATAAAAGGGGGTTAATTTGAAATAGACGATTTACCTCCTTGAAGTTAGGTTTGACTATTTTTTATTTTAATTTTTTATCAGAGGCCCTCTTTTTTCAATGTTGGTCAAATATATAGGTTTTCTTATGCATTTTATCCCCCACCCCACCCAACAAAAAAAAAAAAAAAGAATTTTTAAAATCTTGAATTTTGGGCTAATTTTTCAAGCTAAAAATTGGAATTTCTAGTCAAAAATTTTGAAATTTTCGCAAAATTAAACTAAAACATCTAAAATTACAAATAAAAAAATAAATAAATAGAGGATGAACTGAAAAATAGACCAACTTATATGTAGCAGAAAAAAAAGAAGGGCATTTTTGCCTGTCACACGCATGCACTAATATTGCTAAATATTGTTAAATAAAATGAAATAATGCATCTGCAAACAGTAAAAGTAAATTAAAGACATGCAGCCCACATGGATCTATATATGCATACAAAATCCATCAATTTTGTTGTACTCTTTTACGGGCTACTAAATACTTTTACTGTTTTTCAGACAAAGTATTATTATTATTGTTGAAAACCGTAGCCACTACTGTCAGTCTATGAGAAGATCCTATTGCTCAAACATATATTTCCTCGTGTATACAGTAAGACCAATTATTAAGTTCTACAAATCCTATGCACGATATGACAAAACACTACCAAAAATATATAACATTAATAATAAAAAAAAGCAATTAATTAAAAATTATCGCTAATAATAAGTTTTATGTAATAATGATTTTTATTTTGTCATGCTATGGCTTAACAGTAACAAGAACTGATGTTTTACGTTGTTACAGTTGACACTTAGTACTACATTTATAAAGGCAACCTACTAATAATTATAAAAAATCATCACTATAACTTGTGATAAGATTTTAATTATAATTAAGTTTATTGTGCCATGAAGTGTTAATAATGGCAGTTTAAATACTATTGTTGTTATTGTTGAGTCTATAAAAATTATTAAGGTGGCAAAATAATTTTTTTTGTCATCTAATATATATATATATATATAATTAGTGATAATTTTTAGATCATCACTTACTATTTTGTTACTAACTTTTCTATTTCTTGTAGTGATAAATATTTTCACACGAAAGCTTCTAATTGATTTTTTTTTTCTTCAAAAGTTCACTTAATCAAACAATATCTAAAATGATAATATAAAATTTTATTTGTAACTAATAATATGAAATCTTATTTCATATGGAATATGTTGAGAGTTCGAAAATAAATTTATATATTGCTTTTTGTCTCTAACTCCATTAGGAGCATTTTTATAAAGACAAAACTCTTCATCAATACTTGGCAGATAACAATATCACTATAAAAAAAATAATATTAGCTACGAAAAATAAGCGACATTGCAGAAATCATAACTAGTCACATAAATCAAAAAACAATAATTTTTAATTTGTTATTATTTTTAAGTGACCATAATTTTTATTTTATCACAATATGACTTAATAGGGATAAAAATTAAATTTGTAAATTATCACTATGAACATTTAGCTACATACTTATAATGACAACTTAGTGACAGTTCAAATCTTATCACAATTTTATAATAAGATTTTCACTGTCACTAAATTATTATTATAGGTATGTCACTAATTAACAATAGGAACAAGTTAAACAATATTTTGGTCCTATTAACTTTGTAAAACTTATTCTTACCCCTTATATATAATTAGTGACGACTTTTATATTACAACTTACCATTTTGTTACCTTTTTTTTTTTCTTGTAATGAAGTTCAACACATATACGATAAATTTTAATATTTGACAATAAATTTAAATATCATTAAAATTACGGATTGAAATAAACCCATCAAGATATAGCCACATCTCATGCCGTTCCAGAACAATCTTGTCAAGTGGGGTATTAATTCATTGATATTCTTACATATATTAATATTACTATTTCTTTTTTAAATTAATTTGGCAACACATGCAGTAAATGTTGTTGTAGACAATCTTCCAAAGTCAGGATTTCTTTGATTCTTATATCCCTTTTGCTACTTTTTTTTATTTTTTGGGGATACACTTTTTTTTATTAATCTTCGCAATATTTTTTTTTTAAAGAAATCTTAGCATGCAATATTAATGGATATGCTTTTGTTCATTTACAATTTTGTTAATTCCTATACTATACTAAAATTGCCTCTTCCTATTAAAATCCCCACCCCCACCCCCAAACCAACACCCCACAAAAGAAAAAAGAAAAGAAAAGAAAAGAAAAAAAAATGAGATTTCTTACTTCATATTTGCTTCATCCAGACATACAAAAGACAAATAAATCTGGCAAATATAAGGAGGCAATATCAAAATCTAAATCTAAATTAAGAGATCTAATTAATACCATGATTAGAACAACTGGTTTTACACTTTATTGTTACATTTGATGCACTAATCAGACAGTACACTTACCTTAAAAGAAACCTAATCCAACTTTGTTAGGCCATAATATCTAGGCCCCCCATTATGATCATACAATTAGATTACACCTAATGTGTACTTAGAACAAGATTTATTTTCCTTAAATTAAAACACTGGGGAATCCACATTTAGAACATTACTCCAGTAAGTAATATTGTTCTTGTTATCTTCAAAAACAACTTGATCATCATCATCAACAGCAGCAGCTCCAGTGACATTACTGACAGAAGCAATATTTGTGTAGCCATCCAAGAAACTCGGAAACCTCATGGAATCAGAATTAACGTCATCATAAGTAAAACTATCAGGGATTGTAATATCATGATGATGAAGCTGTATTGGATTTTCCATTATGCCCTTCACCTGTTCTTCACTAATCTTCCCAATACCAGGGTTTCCCACGTAATTCATGTAGTTTTCATGGATTAGTCCGACGTTAGGCATGGCAACCATGTTGTCTGAGAAGTTTAGTATGGATGTAGGGGACTCAAGGCTTCCGTTGGAGGCGAAAAACCCGTTAACTATCTTTGTTGTGGTACTAATAATGTCTTTTCTAGGCTTCGAGGTTGTCCACGCCCCTTGCCATACTTTCAGTATGTCTAAACAAGGTGGCCGCGGTGGTGGTGGTGCTAGTGATGGTTGGGTTGCGGCCACGACCTTGTTGAGTATTTGACAGTGGTAAGCATTGGACACCATCTTGGATTCACGAACAATTCTAGCCTCGGCCTCAAGCCGGGCGCTCTCCCACTGCGCCATGTGGCTATGGTTGGCGACGTCCTTGGGCTGGCCATAGCCAAGGGCATGGTTCTTGGGCTTATGGGTCATCGGATCGATCCCCATCTTGACCAACCTCTTCTTCAAATGCGTATTCCAATAATTCTTGATTTCGTTATCAGTTCTTTTTGGCAAGTGACTTGCTATGGCTGACCATCTATAAACCAAATGAAATCATAAGAGTTTAACATAAGATTAATACTTCCGAACAGATTGACCAATTAATATGAGAAAAGATATCTCGATATAAGAAAAGACATCTCTATGTTGTATTTCCTATTCCATTTCATGAATATATGACACGTGTATTAAGTATTTTCTTATAAAAATAGTTGATTGAGAATTAGACACACTTTGCATAAATACAATAAATTAAAATAGAAGATAAAATAGAAAATTCAAAATGCATCTCAATATGATTAACGGTTATTATATAGACCCCGGATTAATTGAAGGGTAGCTTGATGAAAAGACATCTCAACATAATTATCATTCGAATATGATGCAATAAGTCTTTGATCGACTGACATAAGGTGAAATTAATTAAGCAGATGTACCATGGCATTTTAATTCTCACGTGGAGTACTATTTATGTTGTTCCCCAGTGAGATATGCTAGTACATTGCATAAAGCAATAGCTGGGGTAAATTTGGTCCCAACCCTAGTACTTCACTATTTGGGTACAAAAGATTAATGAAAATAAATGAAGCTTCAAATCAGATTTCTCAGCTACTAATTAAGATTAACAGCAAATAATCAGATTATTTAAGCTAAGCTGGACGAACTTATAATTAAGTTATATAAGCACCTGTTTCCAAGAAGGGCATGAAGCTGAATGATGGTCTGTTCTTCTTGTAAACTGAACTTTCCCCTCTTGATATCTGGCCTCAAATAATTTGTCCACCTCAATCTGCAGCTTTTCCCACATCTCTGGAGACCTTAAGTACCACAAACCCATGATCAAAATAAACTCAAAATTTCAGATTAACACACACACACACACACACACACACATATTATGCTAAACTTACATGCAATATGAAGATTGGAAAAGCTGATTATTGATAATTAAGTTAATTACCAGCTTTAGGAGGGAGGGCTCTCCAGCTTCCATGGCCATGTTGTTGGATATAAGCCAGCAGCTTTTGGTCTTCCTCAGGTGTCCATGGCCCTTTCTTCAAGCCCACCTTATCACAGCATGGGGACCTGCCCATTTTCAGTATGGTAGTTTTCCTACAAATGATATAAGCTAGCTTAGCTAGCTAGCTCACAGACTAAAATGGGGGGATGGGGTGTAGTGGGGTAGGGTGGGGTGGGGAGGAGAGAGCTAAATTTTGTGTGTGTAGAAAGTCTATGCCATCGTAAAATATATATAACGATCAAGAATTTAATGCAGAGAAATGCTTTGATATATGGAGTTTGGTAAGGGATGTGTTGTTATCCAACTAGTTTTACTTGCCAAATAAAAGAGTCTAAGCGAATGAAACTCGTAGATTTTGGTGACTTTATAGTCAACTCAAAATATTTTATGAGTGCGAGAAAAATTTATAAGATTACTATTAAAAAATATAAATTAACACTATAAAAAAATATTATATTAGTGATAAAATAATAAGCAATAATATAAAACTTATCACTAATTATATGTATTAAGTGGCAAAAAATGTTGTTTTGTCACCTTAATGATTTTACAAATTAATTAGTGATAAAAATAATGTTCAAGTTGTCATTATTAACAGTTAGTGACATACCTGATGACAACTCAGTGATAATGAAAATCTTGTCACAGAAAGTGTCAATGGGTTGTCACCTTAAGTATACCACTAATTATCAATTGTAGAAACTTAATATACATTAGTTTTGTCACTGTTGAGTCATATTGTGACAAAATAAAAATTATTATCATTTAAAATGATCATCAGTAACAAAATAAATATAATTGTTACTTAGTACATATAGTGAATAACAATTTCCATGTTGTCACTTATTTATTGGTCATAATACTACATTTTTTTATAGTGCATGGATGTTATGACTTGTTTGGAAAAAAAAATTGAAAATAAATTTATAAGACTCTAAAATAAGATGTAAGATTTAGAAAAAAAAAAAAAAAAGAACCCTTTAATTTTAATCATATTAATCACACAATTACATTTTACCTAAACACTTAAAAAACTTATTTAAATCTAGCATATCATAACCCCTATATCTTATAAGACTTTTTAAATAAATTTAGCCAAATGTCCTCTTAGTTCAAGTCATGATAAAATTTAGGGTAGGTTTTAAGATTTGATTCTTGAAATTTTAAATTCAAATTTAACCAAACGCTTGAGCATCAATCCGATACTACATAGTTCATTGTTAATAATTATTTGTAACTTACTAACTGAAAATTATTTTGCCGTTAATATTATTTAAAAAAAACTAAAAAAAAACACACAACTTGGACTTTAATCTTTAGTATATCAAATAGTTAAGTACTTGCATTAATCTACCCCTTTCTTTTTCTTCTCTTTTAAATTCAAAATATATAGTGATAGTGATGGCAAATTAAAGAATATATAATTTTCAAGAATACGAAGGAAAATTACTAGTGGCTGTTAGAACTTTATCTTGATATTTCAGTTCACATGTTGGAGAAAGTCAAAAGAAAATGGAAGACCAGCATGCCTGTGTTTGGTCCATTACAAAAATTCTAGGACCATTTCATTGCCCTGAAATGGAATGAATTTTGGACCAGATATTCTGAACTACCTTTTGGGGTGGTTGTATCTCTATGATTGTGATGATCTTATGGTCTACCTTGAAAGCTTGCTAGTAGCTGGGCCAAGAAGCAATTTTGAATTAAAATTATATGAATTTCAAGTCGTAGGAGTTAGTAATCATCGATATTGGCGGCATTATTGTTGTTGTGATGAATTAATGAGGCAGTATACCAAACATGACGCTTAGAAAAATCAGAAGCAGTTAGAACTATAATTTTTCGTACTTGTAAAGAACTTAAACGTGACATCGTATAATAATACGATATGATGAAAATACTATAGCAGTGATTGACCAAGAAGAAAATCCAAAATGATAATTTTGAATATTATAATGTATGTAGCATATTAGTGGTACTATTACTTTTACTATATCATCATAAAGATATTCATAATTATATGTATGTACAATTAGTTGCACACATCTTATTTTCAGGAAGCGAAGAAGACAATGTACCCTGTACCCAGAAAAATATATCAATGTTTTCTTAAATTATTGACAATAAGTACACCCATTTTGCGATAATTTTTAGATTACCAATAAAAAAAAAATTTTTAAAACATCACTTTATTATTATATTCATTACCATACGTCTCAAAATACATTCTTTATATATAGAATAAATAAATATACGATGAAATAATCTTTAAATGTTAACAATTAAAAAATTAAGATTGCTACGAAGAAATTGCTACAAAATTAATTTCGTAGCCATGTCTACAAATTATAACTACAAATATTAATAGCAACTACATTTATTTTAAATAAAAGCAACAAGAATTATTAACTATATATCATCTGTAACATTATTCATCGGAAGCACAACAGTTTAGTTATACAATATTTTTTGAAAAATTAATATATATACATATAAAATAATCATTATCTCCGAATTGACTGTAACGAGGGCTAATTATGACTTACGAGAGTATCTATTTCGAATTTGACTAGAAAAATTCTGTAACTAAAACTATGAATTTTTAGCATAATTGATGGTCGAATTTATTATAGTGGTTATCCCTTACCATGCATCAAGAAATATCCATGTCATGAATTAAATTATTAAAACCTTCATAGAAATCTCCATGTTGTGGATATGAAAAGAATCATTTATGAAGAAAAGAATCATTTATGAAGAGGTAGAAAACTATACTTAAATAGTTCTCCTTTTGTTTTTTTTCCTTGTGTGTGTGTGTGTGTGTGTGTGTTAGGGAGGCAGGAGAACACAATTACATACATCTCATACTAAACATTGTATTCTTTTGATAAAAATGCAGACGAAATAATTTTCTAACTAACAAAGACACGGCCTCAATTTTATTTTTGAATGCTTTTTTTTTTTTTTTAAACATGGAGTAAAATAATTTTCTAACTACAAAAAATACAATGCTGATTTTTATTTTTGAATGCTTTTTTCTTAAATAGTTTAACAAAATAAATTTTTTAATTAACTATACAAAAGATATGATGCTAATTTTTTCTTTTCTTGTGAATGCCTTTCCTTTAAAACACTAAATAAAATACTTGTCTAATTACTAAAAGCATACGATGGCCGATTTTCATTTTTGAATTTTTTTTATATAAAATGTTGAATAAAATAATTTTATAATTAACTACAAACAATATATATGATACTGGTTTTTATTTCTCAAATGCTCTAAGTAACAATATTTATCTCACTGCAAAAGATACGACGGTTGATTTTCATATTCTTTGGATTTTTTTTCTTACTAAAATTCTAGTTGTAGACATAAATTTAGAAGTTAATTAAAATAATTTAATGTGGATGAGCTACATTTTGAAGTGCAAAAGTCGTTTTAGGTTTACATCTTATCAAACATATTATATATTGTTACCTAAGCATTTCTAAATTTTATGCCAACTAATTTAATTTCTTTTGTTTTAGCTATTGTTGTTGGGTCGTATTAATGACAAAGTTGTAAGAGTTTTAATTTCTCGTACTGTGCTAGTAAATTTGGTTAGGTGGCCATTTGTTTTTTAGTATGGCCCAACTTATGTACATTGCTTTCGTACCAAATGACAAAAGGTCCCAAATTTCTTGATCTATACCTCTCACAAGGCCCAAGAATTTTTACAACTTTCCATTTTGTAACAAACTAAAAAAATGTCAGAACCGTGTTCTTGTAAGTTTCATATTTTGAATTTTAATTAACAAAAGTACAATGCAGATTTCATATTTTGATTCCGTTTCTAAAAGTACTATACTAATTTCAAAGTTATTTTCAAAAGTTATGCCCTTTTGGGTAGAAAGCTTGAACTTCATTTTTGGAAAAGTTGTTCTTTTTTAGAAAAAAGAGAGAAAAGAAAAAGAGACACTGATATGAGGTCAAAATGATCATTTTATCCTTGGAATATAACCAAAATATCAAGATGACCTGAAGGTTCGTGTTTTTCTTCTTCTTCTTCTTCTTCTTCTTCTTCTTCTTTTCCATACAGGTTAAATCCAACTCAATATTCCACCTAACAATCTATGATCTCAGTCGTTCATTGTTTACACGTGGGTCATTCTACCTATCTATTGGAAATGGTGTAGTAAGATTAGGCCAACCAATAATTATAAATGCCCCAAAACTACATATTTACTTACGCTTTTATTTTTATTCTTAGTTTCCTTTAATTCTTACTTTTTTTAATGGGCCTGTTTGGTTGTATTTTCATTTCTACCATTTCTAAAATTTGAAAAGTTAGTGAAAATGAGTTAAAAATAAGTTCGTATTTGGATGAATTATTAAAAAAGTAATGATTATATTGGTTTTAATAAGTTGTAGGTGGAGAGAAATAGAAATAATAGAATAGAGAGAGATGATGTATATGTATAAGTTATTGGGGAATGTATTTTAAAAATAAAAATAAAAATAAAAATGATATTGTTTGAACAATTTGAACAATTTCACATCAGGCACTGTGTCCATGATTTTGAAATTGATCAAGTACATAATTAGATTAATGATTTGAAATTCTAACATTTAAGATAACTCCAATATAAATGTGTTACTATAGATTTAAAATCCGTAATTAAATTCTTCAATACACACGCGTTTTTGTTGTTTTGATATAAAAAATTTCTGTGTTTTAATTTATGACAAGATTTTAAGTATCTTTGAGTAGATGTGACATATTTATTTTGATATACAATAAGGGACCATAATTTTCCCATATAAGCTGAAGAAACTTAGAAATGTGTTTATAGTCATATTGGGTCCATATATATATGATTATAAATTTTAGAGACATTTGATTTAAATTGAAGTGACTCTTTTAACCAGAAACTTCAATTATAATGAATACAACATTTATTATAAAGTTGATGTTCTGTTGGATTCTATTAAGTTTGCATATGGAGGCAAGAAAGTCAATGTTATAGGGTACATTTGAAAAGAAAATACAATAAATTTTGATGTTTTTTCTAATGTAAAAATTGTTAAGAATTTATCAGTTTTCCTAAAAAATTCACATTAATTACAGGAAAAGAGAAGGGAATGTTAGATTATGTTTTTTGTGTGATTTTGTTATGCATTTATTATGTGTTTTGAGAGAATAAATTATTGGAGAATGTAAAAGTTATTTTTTGGTATGTTTGTATATATTTTGGGGGAGACATTTTTTACTGCAGCAGTCAAATCAATATTTTTTTGTTAAGTTTTTGGAGTAAAAATGAAATTGAGTTATTTTTTTAATGTTAAAATAATAATAAAATATATAATATACATATATAATACATATGTATGTATATATTGAAAAATGTTTGTTTTGGAGGGAAAATGAATATATCTTTGGTTATGTTTCCCCAAAACAATATTGTTATGAGGAAATAGAAACAAACACTCACAAAGCATTCTTAAGCAAATTCCATATATAGCCCAAACAAAGAAGTACCATAGGGAAAGCTATTTCTTTGAAACCAAATTTAGTGCATTATAGGAATTTTCATGTGATTAATAATGTCTTTATGGGGGATGGAGAGAATACAAACTATCTTGTAGTTGATACATTGTTTTCATCTTTATAAATTATTTTTCAGGAAATAAAGTTTCTATATATAGTTTCTAGCAATTTGGTATGCTATCCAAATAATATTTGTTAATAAATTTAGTGCATTATAGAAATTTTCATGTGATTAATAATGTCTTTATGGGGGATGGAGAAAATACAAACTATCTTGTAGTTGATACATTGTTTTCATCAAGGTTTATAAACTATTTTTCAGGAAATAAAGTTTCTATAGTTTCTAGCAATTTGGTATGCTATCCAAATAATATTTGTTAAGCACATTATTACGATATTTAGATAAATTATGTCGATGAGGCTCATATAAAGTGAAGAAATTGTCTTGAACTTGAATTCTACCAAAATGTGGATTTTTACGTATGTTTTCATAGTAGTTGTTATGTAATTAATCTTTATAAGTTGTTAAATATAACATACATTTTTATCATTATAGTGATCGATGATTAATATTCATGATATAATAATATGTATAATCGATTTATTTAAAAAAAGAAACTTAGATTACACAATGCATCAAAAGCTTATACAACCAAAATGCCAAAATCCATGATGCCCTAACATCCTTATTATTTGTCATCCACAAAATATTATTCACTTTAGTCATTAATCTTTTCCCTTTCTTGGATGGATATATATATGTTTCGTCCCTTGTCCCAAACATGACTATACGGTATTGACTTTTAAAATAGAGGGTAAGCCAACCAGTAGAAAATAAAAAGGAATCGACCTTCAACACCAAGCCTGCCAAGTCGTCTGTAGCCCAACGACATAAGTCTCCCACATTATGTGGGAGGTCAAGAGTTCAAGCTCAAACAAACTCCTGATGTGCGTGTGTATAAATAATAATAATAAAAAAAATTAACACCAAGCCTGGCTAGTGGTCCAATCCATTCTTATCGTATATCTATGGCTGGTTTCTTCTTTAAGCATCATTGCCTGTAGTCTTTCTTTGCTAACTTTTCCTAATCAATTTTAATGAAAAACATACTTAGATTAGAGAATAGTAAGTTTACATATCCCAATAAGCAAAGACCTCCGCATTTTGTTTAGTCATTATCGTGTCAATAAGTGTATATTAATTTCATTAGCCTTTTTCTACATTTGATATATAAAGATGTCGTTAAATAACACTCAGGGCTAGTCTGATTGGAGTTGGAGTAACAATAAATACTTAGACCCATATGAATACCAAAAGCCCTAACTTTATATATATAACTCTCATAATAAATTAACCTACCACCTCCCATGGGTTTATTTATTATGCCAATCAAACTATATCAAAATGACAAAAAATCACATAAATTATCACATGATAAATAATCATGGGATAACTTAAAAACCCAACCAAACTAACCCTTATGGTGTTGATCAAGTGTTGAAAAAATAATGCAAGTCCTCATTAATTATTTGGATTATATATATCAATACTCAATACCCGTTTCTTTTTCACTTTCTTTTCTTCCTCTTCTTCTTGTTTTCTTTTCTTTATTCTTTTTTTTTTTTTTTCCTTTTTCATGAAATAAAAGTGCTCCTATTTTCCACATTTACGTCGATCATGCTATCGTTTGATACTTTCACAATATAAAAATTTTCACAAACTCAAGCTTTATAGCAAGAAAATGGCAGTGATCTACTGGTAAATATTGCGTTTATGCATGTGACTTTTGTGGAATTATTTAAATTTGAACAACAGTAAATGTATTTTGTTTGGCAGTTGCGGAATGAATATTTTCCAGTTCAGTAACAGTACGAATTTCAGAGCCCTATTTATTAGTATATAAGTTAATTAATGAATAAAACGATCATAATTCAAGCCCACTGACAGATGATATAAATTATTATAAAGATCCTATTCTACATTAATTGCCATTCACTTCTAAAACTGTGCAAAATAAATCAATAAATCCAAAAATGTGTGTGACAGCCCCCTGTCCACGTTTTTCCCACTAGCCAAGAACTGGTCCACGTTATCAGGACAATCAATGGAACAACTCAAATGAAAATAGCTGCTTGCATTTTATTTGCAAAGATTTTGTTTCTGTTTTGCGGGCAAAAGATTTGTTAGGGGCAATGTTTTTAAAATCGGATAGAACAAAGAATCGACAAAGTTATTGATTATTGGTTAAATCGGTTGGATCACTGGTTCGATTGGTATGACGTCATAATGATGTAATAATTATATTTAATTTTATAAATTTATATAATATTTTAATATTAACAAAAACTAAAACTTCTAATGATATAGAAATAATATTATTTGAAAATTTTTCAACTTACTTATTTTTAAGTACGTCTTTTAAAAAAAAGAAAAAATACTATTTCACAATTAGTCAACTCTAAATAAATAAAAAATAATATTTCACATTAATTTAAGTAATAATTCATTTTATGTTTCAACTCCAAGTAAAAATAAATTCTTCTATGCTAAATATTCAACATAATTTAAGAGAGATTAAACAAAATAAAACAACAAATTAAATATAAGTATTCACATATAACTACAACTTCATTAAATTTCAATAAAATAAATTCATTTTTCAAAAAATTATATTTCCAAAATATTTAATCATCATCTTTCAACTCATAATTTATTTATTTTACATTTTTATTTTTTTAAAAAAATTAATTTTAAAATTTTAAAAAATAATAATAATAAGTGAACCCGTCAAAAACTAGTTTAACCGATTTTTGACCTATCAGACTGGTCACCGATTTTTATACTTGAACCGGACCGGATTGATCTCCGAACATCAGTTCGACCGGTCCGCTCCGATTCTAAAAACACTGGTTAGGAGCTTCCAATCATGAAAGGAGGCAGGTTTCAAAGTTAATATTTTATATGAACAATTATTTATATTATCATGTCTTATTTCAAAACTAAAGATATAAGCTACTATTACCAACGCGTGTGAATAGCCCAATACATAACTCCAGTCTCAATGTAAAACGATGATTCGTATGTGGGAAGCCGGATGCTTCTTCCCAAATCCTCAACTGAAGTATCTTTATTCTTGTCCGAAGATAAATCAATTTTTTGAAAGATTTATTCAACCATGGAGTGAACAATTAGATATATCCATATTAGATTCTTTCAATATAGATCAACAATGATATCAACTCTTGTTCTACATCAGAAGGTCAAGCACTTGAGAGCTGTTCTTCCTCTTCACCGTCAAATCGTCTTCTTTAAGGACAACACCCTCCAACAAGTCCTGACCAATATCTTGATCAAACCTTTATATTCGATGATAGATGTAATCATTATCAACTATTAGTAAGACACGAATGATATATCAACTATTATTGGCAAACATATCATGTCCCAACTTTACAAGTTCATTGAACGCACGCAATCCACCAAGTGCACTTCATATTTGGGTTCTAAACGTAACAAAAGATCATCCAATATATAGTCGAGCTCAGTTCTTTAGCCTATGCTTGTACATTTGTTGGTTTATTCATCCGTCTGCACAGCATGCTTGAAGAAAAATGTACTGTATATGATCCTTAGGATACTAATTAAACCAAAGCAAAACCAATCATTAAAGCTGAAAGGGACTGGCCACCAGCAAGTCCTGGAAACAACAGTATCTGATGAAAATAGTATGAAAATGTGCTAATTAAGTGCGGTTGCTGTGTTTGGAGGCATATGACAGCGCATGAATAAGGTATCGACATTGCATGGAAACACACAGCCATCAAGAGTCGCACTCATGGCCTTTATGGGAAAAATACGACTCAGAGTGGTCTTTAACATGGTTGGTGATCAACATTTTACAATCCACCTTCATTCTTCACCAACTAAACAAGTGTCGAAATGTTCTTTTACACGGTTCAGAGAGATCAATTGCTTTCTGCATTTTAATCTGATAGACTGATGTTGAAAAATCAACGGGGAAAAAAAAAAAACCCAGAATTAGTTAGTTCTTCTCAAAATGCATAGCGTAGTAGTTGACCAGACATTTATGGGGTTAAGCGTGCTTTCAGATTTGGGTTGTGAGAGTAGTACCAGATTGAGACAAACTCTAAATACTAAATAGTATAATCTCAAAGTAATTAATAGGGATCAAGATCGACCAGAAATGAGGTTAAGCTTCATAGTCGAGAGGCAAACGCCAAACAGCCTGGAATTTGTTAAAACTGAAAGGGCTAACTACCAGCAAGTTTTGGAAACAACAAAAATCACAATAAAATGGTAAGGAAGTATACTTACTGTAAATGTTAGATGTGAAGGCATATGCACGGTAAATTCCTATTCACAATAAGTGCACTAATAAGGCAGCCATTGCATGGGTACACAGCGATCAATACTCGCATTTATATCCACTTAATGACTGCAATTATGGGGAAAAATACGTCTCAAGGGTAGACTTAACTGCACTGAGATAATTCTGAGCTCAAGGGAAGTTGAAGATGATAAACGATCTCTTTAACATGGTTGGTGATCAACATATTCCAGACCCTTCATTCTTCACCAACTAAATACTTGTCTGAAAGTTTTTTTACGCGGTTTACAGAGATGAAATGCTTTCTGTGTTTGTACTAGTAAGGATGAATGTTAATATGGCAAAAGACATGGAAGGACAGCCTTGCTCCCACAACTTGCATTTGTATACCCTACACTATAAGATTGTGTCTTTGATTCAAATGTAATCCAATATCCAGACTCTCTCTGATTTACACATAGAAATATTGTATTAAGCCACATATGCAAGAAAAAACAGGTGCTTGTCAATACTTTTTTATAATATACCCTCAATCTTAAATGGCCAAATGTACGTTTTTTCGTTATATTTTCACACATTTTCCATTAGGATACTCCAACAACCCTAACTTTATTTTTGGTTTTAGTGTAAGATCCTACGCCTGATTGAGTAAAACTAATTGATGACCTGATAGATTCAAAATAAACTGATTTGTTAAAGTATATTGGACGACCCGAATCTAATTTACTAGAAATTGATGATGTAAAGGAGAAAAGACTGCATCTGCAATTCAGGAAACGATTTTAAAGTCATGAGAGATAAATGCTTAAAGCACTTATACCATGTGCTAAAAGAAGTGAAGAATCTATTCATCTTTTCCTGTTAGATCTCTTTTGGTATCATTCTCAAGAAACTAAACCCTTGGCAAAATTCAAGGCATTATATACAAATTCCTTATTGAATAAACCTTGCTATCTAACATATCTTTTGGTCATTCAAGAACTTTCGCTGTTCCACGACATGAGTGTTGTTTTGCCAGTTCATGACTAATTTTTAGAACTCTTCCACTTCGGAAGATGCCTCTAGTTGACTTAAGAGCCTATATTTTCTTTAGAGCAATCTTTTGAGGGCATTTTTCATGTACCCACAAATGTCATTCATATTGCTAGGAGTGGATTAAAGAGTTTTGAATCAATTAGTGGTTAACCAGTGGGAACTTTGAAGAAATATAGTTCATGTATTATGGTAGAGTCATTGGTTTCAATGAGTGTAGCTTAGTTTTGAGGGTGTTTATAACCCCATCAACACAATCACAGTTATGAAAGGTGTGAGGCATGAGACGGGCAAGAGTTCCATTTTTAAGGCGAGAGGCGAGCGATCAAAAGACAAACGAGGTTATAATATTAGAAAAATATACAAAAATTATAAAAACATGTTGCATATAAATGACAAAAAAATAGTAAAAATTAGAAAAAGGAAAAGGAAAAAAAAAAACAGCATAATAGAAAGCAAGTCTAGGCTATGTAGTAGTTAATGTTGATAGAAGTAATTATTAAATGTTGGTTAACATACAAAACCTGATAAGAATTAATAAAGTATAGAAAATAGTAGTCAAGCAATTAATGTGACCTTGAGAATAATAAAATTATAGGAAATAGCTTAGGCCATTCAATACTCTTTTAGTAAATTGTAGTTATATCAATATTTTGAGATAAAAGAAGATAAGTTAAACATAAAACTGAAAGAAATAAGGGGGAAAAAAAAAAGAAAGAAAAGAAATGGCAATTATTTCAATCAATAGAGATTGTGGCGGCAACCATGGCAGAGGGCCTCCTTTGTGGTTTTTTTTTTTTTTTTTTTTGCCCCTTTTTGAAGTTCTTTTTTCTTTATTTTCTCAGAGCCTTTAAGGGTGAGGCGTGCCTTTTTTATTGAGGCGAGGCACCCGCCTTCATGCACCTTACAGTAGGCACCTCACCTCACAAATTTGAGGCGCCAAAGCAACGCTTGGCTCACTTGGGCGCCTGAGACGAGCCAGACGCTCGCCTTTGATAACTATGAACCCAATCCATCCAAGAATCTTTCCATTTTCATAGTCTTAATTTATAATGACAACTTTGTAATATTGAAATTTGCTACTCTTTAGCCAATTAACATGGCTCAATAATTATAATTCGCCTCACACGCAACTTGACCACTTGGTAAACGTTCACAGACATCAATTTATATATTTATTTTCTTTTACGATTTTTTTTATGCATATTAAAAAGTTTTCAATCTTATGAATGATGATAATTTATAGTTTTTTATTTAATGCATCAAGTTGCACTCCCTCCCACTTGTCTATTCAATTCTTCTTTTAATATTACTTATTTGAATTATATAAGACAGAAAAAATAAGTTTTGTTATTTTTTCTAGTTGGTATCATATTTTTGAATTTTAATTATTAATAAATTGATAAGTTGGGATAGATTATAATTAAAATTTAATAAACTCATCCATTCGACCATAAATACATCAAATTTGACCTATCAAAATTGCTCAACCTCAAGATAATAGTACTATTTTTAAAAAATTTAAATATGCATATGTGCACTAAAAATACGTTAGAATTTGAACATAAGATCTCACACATCTAAATACAAAAGCGATGACGTTTGGATGATTGACCACTTTGCAAAAATAATATTAAATTTAGGGTTAAATATTTTATCAACTCATACATAACACATCAAGTTGAATTTTTGTCATAAAACTGACAGACCCCACGGCATGATTGAGATAAGAGCAGGAAATGGTAAAGTAATCCACCAATTCACCAATAATAATCTTTCCAAGGACATTATCAGGGTACGCGAAGAATATTTGTCCAAACAATTGCAATGCAATTGGTTGCTAAATGGAGGGCAATTTGACGTTTTATAAGACAACCAACACTGCTAGAGGAACTACTCCTTTTGCCTTCTTAATACCAACAAGGAAAATCCTTCAAACATGCAAATAGGTTGAACAGACCTGAAGTTAGCATAACAAAGAGACACAAGACAAAATTCCTTCGACAGAAATCATTCTCAAAGTTACGAGAGAACATGCTCTCAACCCCTCTGTGTTTGGCCAATCATAACTCAAAACAAGTGTATTGGGAGAATTATGGGTTTCTTAAATGTCTTTCAACTAATCAGAAAGAGTTATTGTTTATAGAGTAAATCACTTAACTGCTCCTCAGAAATCTACTGCAAAAAAGAATTCTGGTTTTACAATATAAAAATAAATAATTAAATCCCTTGGGAACTAAAGATTTTAATCAAATTTGATATTCAAGTAACCAGGTAAACTCGCAGCAATTCAACTATTCTTTTAACCATGTGGTACCAAAAAGAAAATGTCCGGCCATGCAAACGGTCCAACTGTGCCAGAATTCAGATAGCTTGCTTGTACGCAAAGCAAGCTATTATTTTGGATATGTAGATTTAGCAACTACAGAGACCACATCCACTCATACATATACTTAAGAACCCGTTTGGATTCATTTCCAAACCCTATTTTCACGGATTCTATTATTTTAAAAATAAAACACATCACTTTTTACACTTTTCACCCAACATCATTTTTATTTTTATTTTTATTTTCAAAATGCATTCTCCAATAACCTATATATCTTCTCTATTTATTCCATTATTTCTATTTCTCGTCACCTACAACCTATTAAAACCAACATTATCATTACATTTCCAAACATTTCATCCAAACACATTTTTATTTTCACATCACATCACGTAACTAATTTCCACCAATTTGGAAATACGGGAAACTGAAAATGAAAATGAATCCAAACAGGGGCTTAGAATGTTTGCACACAGCTCATGGGGGATGGACTGGTGGTGTGTGACTAGTGCAATAAATCTTGCACAAACGAACCCTTGTATGTTCAAATTATCAACGGTAAAAAACGTTGAAGAAGTATAATAAAGCACTGTGCATAAATTGAGAAGTGGTCTCCAAATATTACCTGACAATTCTTACTGCATAATGAAGAAGCTGCATATACCGTTGGCCTAAAAGAGTTGCTGAATAAAGAGCTTTTAAATTTAACCTTAAAGAAAAGTACGGAGAAGTTAAATAAGTAGAGTTATTCTGCATAATGTTGCAAATGAATACCTCACCAGTAAAATTTACGGCATTCGAAAATTGTTCTCACCTCAACCAGAAACCACTTGGATGTATCAAAGAGCTTTATGTCTTGGATTGTGCCCACTTTAAAGTTGTAAATAAAGTTGGCCATAAAGGTTCAGCTGCTTGCATCTGTCAAGTTAGTGCTCAGAAATGACAGGTAAAATGAATTGAATAAGAAAAGAAGTCCCACCATCATATCACAACTCAAAAACAACAGTTAGAGATGGTAACTTATCTCCCATCATCGCCAACATGTACAGCAATTCAAATTCAATGATAGAACAAGAATACAAACAGTTCCAGAAAAACAGCAAGGATAATCAGTTTTCTAAAAGTCATATTTTAGACGGACGACCCAATTGGCATGCTCATTCGCTTGGAATTTGATTCTATATTTTGGTGAAATCACATTTCTCATTGAAATAAAATTCTTCTCCTAATTGAAGAAGATTATAACTACAGTTAAGATTTATTTATATAAAATCACTTTACTAATGAAAATTGATACACAACAAGCCCGCTCCATCTCTCCAAATAGTTTCTCCAAGCATCTCAGAGAACCAAAAAAAAGTCCAGAGGTTCATCTGCTTACTTCGATCCCTTGTTGTATTTTTCTCCAAGCATCAAGGTAATTAGGGAACGCCGAGAACTCATTTACCGTCAAATGCTCTGAATATTCAGCCTTTTATACACTAACAATGTCAGCTTTCTATTCCTTTGGGCAGAACGGAAAATTCAGAGCTTTTAGGACAAATGAGACCAGTTTCAGAACACAAAACTACAAAACGTAAAGCAGTAGTTTGCACTGCAAATGTTGCATCTCAGTAGTAACTCAAAAGAAGAGGAAATGGGTACACATGTTCAGGAAATCCAACGGATCAGTTATTAGAAGGATTGTAGGCCAGCAATCTGTCGGAATTTCTCATAGGAGACCCAGAAGACAAACTGCCAAGGACCAAGCCTAGCCCAAGTGGGAAGGAACCCCTTCCACAGTGCCCTCAATCCCTCAATCCTAACAGTCTTCACAAGGCAATCATAGGAGTTTCTATATTTAATCTTATTTTCCTCCCCAGCAGCCTGATTCATCATTCTAGTCTTGACTACATCTGCTGGACAGCTCAACGCAGTAGCTGAAAGTCCGGACATTATAGAAGATAAAGTGTGGGCATAAATATTGTCATTACAAATCTGATTTTCAATTATAAATCGTTTGGCATGATCATAACAAGCTAATTCTCCCATGTTTACCAAAAATGCTCTTTGGACATTTGCAGAAACACCTTTCCAAAGGCCTAAAAATCCTTCAGCTCGAATAATCTTGTTTAGGGCATCAAACAGCCCAGAGTATCGGGGCTGCAGACCTTGGCTCACCATACGACCATCTGCTTGCATCCTTACTTTGATGAGATCAGCAGGGCTAGCAATTACCTATGCTGAAAAAGGAGAAGTAAGTATAATGTAAAGTAACAACCAGGGAACTGAGATAAGAGAAATATTTGAGAAAGAGCTGCAGAAAATGTATAAAGTTCAGAAATATTATTGAATTAATCTAACTTAAGAGCACCAGAAACTGGATTACAAAAACATGGCTAATAAACATTAATTTCTAGAAGACATTGATAAGCAGAGGCATTAAAGCAACAAAAAGTGCGGATTAATTTGCTTTTTTCCTTATAAGGTAGCATACCTTGGAAACAGAAAGGAACGTGAAATATGTCTTAAAATAGTTTGAGGGGTTCAAGGCAGGGTTAAGATTTGTGTATCAAAAAGTTAATAGGATGGAAGAATCAAGTTTAGGGAACTGAAGATATAGGTTTTGAATTCATTCACAAATTAGTGACATCTCATGGAGAGTCGGAGGGAGAAACTTAACAAAAATAGTATGAAATTTGCAGTGGATATTAGCCAAGAGGTGCCCATTAATGCATATTCCAAAGGCACAGAGCCATGTCTAAAGTCGACATCTTTAAGAACCAATGCTTTTGAACTTAGAAGCCCATACGCGAGGTCCTGCTTCTCGAAAGAGGGATCACTTTTCCACCTTCACTTATATAAGGACTATTTCCTTACATTCAATTAAGATACTTCAAAGCTCTAAGCATTGGAGGGAATTGGCTTTGTATGTATCAAAAAGATAAGAGTTCAAGTTTGAACTTGGGGTACATGTCTTTTTTTCAAAATATTATATTCTCCAATCCCTTTGATTTTCCATTCTATAACCTATTATCATGTAAAACCCTGAATGCCAACTTTATGAGTTATCAAATACGTGTCAAGTTTGTTAGAATAGAGATTCCATGTGCCTAGGTCATCATATAGGCAAGAGACTGATTAAATCGTCATCCTAAAAGCAAAATAGCACAAGAGCAGCTAATATCAACGTCTATTAGGAGAACTGTGCCTGCCACTTCCAAGTCCCATGCCACCCTGCACAGCCACAAATAAAAGGAAAAGAGAAAGAAAGACTAGATACACGCAGCACACATGCTGTCTTAAGTTCATATCACGCTTTGCAGTATAACTTGCTCAAGCCTCCAAACACTTACACCCCTATAGTCATAAAAAAACTAATGCTAGAATTCCATTTCAATGACTTATCCTACCTTGCTGACCTAGAGGCTTCCAAATTAAATAGCAGCTAGTCCAGGCATTCCCAGAAAAGTGTTATAGGTCAACACTATTGTTCTTTCTCAAAAATCAAAATATTTGATCTTTCTTGGGGTGTTTAATAAGAATATTTTTTGGTAGCAGGACTAGAGAATGTGTTGAGAATTAAAAAAAAAAAAATTATTTTTTTATTTTGGGAGAAAGATAAATACTAATGTAGATGTCTTTTAACGAAGTTTTTTGTCGAATTAGTGGTATGAAATCAAACTTTCATATTATTATATATTACTTTTACAATGGTATAATAATTGGAAAATGTATATTTATTAAAAATAATGATTGGAAGCTATAATATACATAATTTGCTCGATGTAGTGATTTGAATCGATTAGAACTTCTTTAATATTATTTCGGGAGAAAAGGAATTTTAGGGGAAATGTTTGTTTTTATTTTCAAAGAATGAATTTCATTCTCAGAAGACAATTCCAAACACAATGTTTTCCTTTCTTTATTTTTATACAAAAACATGATTTTTCAGTAACCTTTTTAATAATATGTTTCCTCCTCTCACTTTATAGAAAGATAATTTAAGCTATAACATTTAATTTTGAACAATATCAGCTAAATAACATCTACCTTGTCAAATTTCATATGTTGCTGTTCAAATATGTTTACATTTTCATTTTCTATCTCTACATTTTCAAAATTTAAAACGATAGTTAGAGAAAATGGGTTAAAAATGAGTTTGTATTTGAATAGATTGTTTGAAAACTAATGATTATATATGATTTAAGAGGTAATGAGTAGAGAGAAATAATAATAATGAAAATAGAGAGAGAAAATATATGGGTTATTAGGAAAAAATATATACGTTATTCAAGAAAGTTATATATATTATTGGAAAATGTACTTTGAGATAGAAAATAGTGGGGATTTTGATAAAAATTGGGAGACTGTGTTGATAATTCATTATCAAATAGTGAAAATGAGAGAAAATGAATTTTAAAAAAAATCCAAACAGGGTGTTATCCATTAAGCTATCAAATTGATTCAAAAACTTATACCACTCAATTTTGTGTTAAGTTCAAAGAACAAAAAATTTAGATTGGCGAAGAAAAACTTCAAATGACTAAGTGTTGAAAAGGGGGGAAATATAGGAGTCAAGCTAGGCCCTACATTAACTTCCCAAATAAAATGGCATTTTTCTAACCCCAAGGTGAAACCTAAATCAACATGGATACATCCAAAATGAAGCTAAATAACTGGAGACATATCATATCAACAACATGCAAGTCTCAAGGGTGATCCCCGTAGACAAACATAACCATGTTCAAGCAGCAAAGGCCAAAACATATGACCTTTTTACCAGCTAACTATGAAGAAAAACTACTCCAGGGCTAGAGGTCAGTATCCAGTACCAGACAAAGATAGCAAGGAATGGTCAGAAACGTAGAGATATGTCCAAACTATTTTATATTTTTAAGATTGAAATGCACCAAGAACTGATAAAGATATGTTGAATCACAAGGAAAGACATGTTCAAGATACATTTGGGATCAATACATATATTAATGTAATTTCAAATTTTCAACAAGTTATAGAAAATGTTTTGCAAGTTTAGCGTGAAATCAGCCTAGGAGGAAAGTGGTTGAGCATAACCAATCAGATGAACAATAATCTCTTAGGTCTGCCTTCGTAAGGAATTTGGTAAATGGTCTTTGAAAAATTATATTAACATTCTCCGACTCCAAACCTAGCAGAATCTATACTTATACAAATCCTTGAGTTAACGAAAAAGATCTCTATAAATACCATGCTAGGGAAAATATGAAATAGAATGAGAGTTGATCAATGCACTCTAATACCCGTAGTTGAGCATTGAAAATTGATTAGACAAGTGTGAAATTTATATCAGATAAAGCCTAAACAGGACTTTGCAGAATAAGGTTGCTATGAGAATGAGACAAATTAAAACACGTCGGAGAAACTAGCTAGCATTAAACAATGTTTTATGGAAGACTATGGACTCAAAAATATAAAGATCCACAAAAGTCAAAATTTAACAAGCATAATTCCTCGCCAAACAAACATGCCTGAAAGCATAGACACATACAGAGACCTACAAGAGCCATAATTTACAAGCTATCTAACTAAACTTCAATTTGGACAATGACAAGAACATTTCAAATGTTCATCGACATAGACAACAGTTGTGATAACTCATAGAAAACAACATTGAATTTGATGGTAGGAGATCATATTGGAATTTTCGACATAGACAACATTTGAGATGGCTCAGAGAAAACAACATTGAATTACATGATAGGAGATCATATTAGAATTTTCTGTCAACCCTTTTACCACAAACTCTTCTCAACCTTTCTTTCTTTGATGCAACTTTGAAGGTCCGCTTATTTTGATTTTATGCTTTTGATGATTATACAGGCAAATCGGTCTTTAAGGTATTTTTGGATCAATCAATTGAGAGATATTGAGAGAGGAGTTACTTCTGAATTCATATCAATAGTTGACCGACGAAATATTGTCACAAGCCCAGTTAGAATCCCCAAAAAACAAAAATTCTACAATTTTTATCTTTCATGTAACAGATATCATAATAATAGTTCTTTTTACTTGCCAAATTATTGGCTTTATCATTAATTAACGAGTCTTCTTTGTCTTTTGCATGTAACACTGACTACAAATACTATGTCAGGGCAAGCCAACACAAGATATGATTAAGCTACATCCTCTAAAACATTTGAAGTAAATCTAAGCCATACATCTCTTCACCTGAGAATAATCTTTTTGCTAATCAATCAACCCCAAAGTTGGCCAAAACATAAAAGTACATGAGTTCTCCAAGTTCTTTAATCTAGAAGCACAATGCAAGGATTCAAAAATTCAGTAAGTTTCTCTTCTATTTCCTCTGAAGAAGAAAAGTAAAGTTGCGCCGTTAAATCAAGAATTAAGGTTGTGAATTGTTGAAAATGTCAGTAAAAGGTGATATGAGTTTATAAGAACTGTAACATTTGAGTTCTTTGCTATAAGCTCACATTCAGAAGCAAATATCTCTGAGATTATTAGTAAACTACATTTGCGAATGACTAATCAAATATCAACAAAAACAATATCAAGTTCTCAAATCGAAGTATAAAATTACCAACACAAAAAGCACATAAAGAGAAAAACGTTTCTACTCAAATGCAAAAGCTAAATTGAGAGAGTAATAGGCAAATACCTGAGCAATAGCGCCAGAAACTCCACCAATTGCTGCTTTGCTGTAAAAGGCAAGCGAATTATCGGAATATTGTAAAAAAATGCCGCGCAAATGCTCGTAGCCAACAATTCGAACCGGAGTGTAGAACATGTGCCGGAAAATAGCAGGAAATAATCCTTTATACATCCCTAAAACGCCGTCGTTCCGAAGGATTTGGAAGGCCATTCCGTACGCGGAGGCAGGGCGGACTGACTGCATTGACTCGCCGTGGAGTTGGAGCCGAGTTTTGAGAAGGTCTATGGGGAACGTCGTCGTCTCAGCCACCATTGCTGATAGTGACGTCAGCATGATTTTCTTGACGTCAGGGTCGCCTGCGTTCATCCTTCGACTTGCGGCCAACTCGGTGCTGTCTCAGTGTTTCTCAAGCGACTGTTAACAAATCGGGCCTATTTATTGGAAACTCTGGGAACTGAGTGGGCTCGTCAAATCATTGGACCCATTTTTGGTTTTTATTTGGGCTTGGATGCCTGAGTTCTCAGCACTCTTTACATGTGGCCCAGGCCAAATTAAATAAAATACACACATTGATAGGACTGTTAATAGATTGAATTTTAATCCGAATTCAATTTAAATTTGATCCAAATTTTAGAATTTTTATTCGATTAAAATATTCAATTGACAGATCCAATTATAAATATTCATAATTCAAAATAAATGGATCGGATATGAAATTAAGCAATTCGATGCATTAAACATCCGAATCCGAACTTTAATATTTTTTTATTAAATTAATATTCTTTTATGTAATACTAATAAATATTTTAAAATAAATTTTATATATTATATTAACATAATATCTATGTTAACGTCTATATTATGCTATTAATATTGAGTTTTTATATTAAAAAATAAAAGGGATACTGATAAAAATCAAATATAATAATATATAATAGTTCATCTATGCATTTATAATGTGAAATAGGGGTTTAGTATTCAAATATTTAACTTTTAGACTAATATATAGTAAAAAGTTATTAAAATTCAAATATTGCGTAAATTTACTTTATAGATATAATGTTTTTATACAATCCAAAAGGGGGGGAAAAAAAGAAAAATATATATTAAATCGGATCGAATTTTTTTATCGAATTTTGGATATCCATCGGATTTGAATATAGTATTAACTAATAAAAATCCTATAGGATATTGAATTGGATTCAGATATACATTTTGATAATTGAATTCGGATTCGGATATGGCAAATCCGATTCAAATCCAACCCGTTGACAGCCCTATACATTGATAAGAAATACTTTTGTGTGTAAAGTGGCTAATTGATTAAAAAGCATTGCCCTCATAAATATAAATATGAGGTTTGAATTTAAATTGTAACAAACTCTTAATATAAATATACATATATAAATACTTAAAAATAAATAAATAAATATAATTTTGTGCTATTCACCTAGAAATGCATATAAAAAAATATATATCTTTAACTCTAGTTGTTAGCACACATGACATGGCTACTATTAAGTATTTTATAAAATATCCTTGAAGGGTAAGCCATTTAATAAACATTTATTGTACTAAAAATTTTAAAATCAACCTCCACTATATTTCCATGATGTTCTTTAACTTAATTAAGTATCGAAAATTTATAGTCGAAGATCAAATATTCAGAAAAACAAAATACTTTAAAATTTCTAAAATACGGTACAAGAAATTACTACATCGATCACTCCTCTCCGATCTTAAATTATTAAAAAAATCAAACTACGAACACTTTCAAAATCAACTAAAACTAAGTGCAAGTTACATTTGCAAACTCTTCCTAGGAAAACCCTAACCTTGTGACAATTTATTTTCACATTTGGTACAATGGGAAATCACACTTAAAACCAATTAGAGTCATTTTTCTAGTGAGCACATCAATCCTAAAACCTAATCTCATAGTAACATTTTATTTGTCACATTTGATATATTAGAAAATCACACTATCTAATAAATCATAGCAAATTCCCTAATTACCCTTAGCTAAAACCCGGGCGACTCCATGGGCGAGCTCACCAAATTTAGTAGCTCATTCCAATAATTCTTAGCATCTTCAAACTCTCCGCCGGCAGTCGCACCGGCGAAGTTGTAGCCGTCGGAATTATGATTGCCGGCGGCAAGTTCCATTGAACCCGTCATAATATCGTAATCATAATCCACAGGATAAGCAAGATTATCATCATGGAGCTGCTGCAATGAATTCTCCATTTTGCCCTTCTCGTCTGTGTAGCCGTCCACTTTTCCCAGTACTCCACATGCACCGTACTCGTCCATGGACATGACGTCGTTCGCCATAATTGAACTAACTGTAGGAACTGTAAGACTGTTACTGGAGAAGTTTAGGGTAGAAGTAGGCGACTCAAGGCTTCCGGGTGAGCCGAAAAAGCAGTTGGGAATGGTAGTACTGGTGGCTTGCCAGACTTTGAGCACGTCTAAACACGGCGCAGCAGAAAGATGAGGCGGCGGAGGTGGCGGTGGTGGGACGATGGCTTTGCGGAGGAGCTGGAGGTTGGAGTACAGAAGTTTGGACTGACGAGCGAGCCTGGCTTCGGCTTCAAGCCGAGCTGTTTCCCATTGAGCCATGTGGCTGAGGTTGGCGGCATGCCTGGACTGCGCAGAGCCGCCGGCTGGGTTGTTCTTCGGCTTGTGGGTCACCGGGTCGATTCCCATTCGGGTTAACCGTTTCTTGAGGCGGGTATTCCAGTAATTCTTGATTTCGTTATCGGTTCTCTTTGGTAAATGGGCTGCTATTGCTGACCACCTAAGACTAATCCAAATTATTATCAATGAAATAAATAAATAAATATGTATAAGCAAGAAAATAAGTTTATAAGTGCATGTTAATTTATAGTTATAATCTTGCTCAACAAAATTATATATACTTCTTCTATAATTTGAAAAATATAATTTAAATACTACTATGTTTGTCCCAATACCAATTTGACCCCGATTTTTTTAACTAAAAAATAGAAAATTTTATTTTATCGGCAAACATGAAGTTTCAAATTCTTTGAGATACTATCTCGTTGCCTTGTATTTGGTGAGGAATTTTATCTTAAAATATTTCGAATAGTGAAAAAAGTTAAAGCAATTTATAAACTATATCAAAATTCTCGTAATTTCTTCTATGTGAGGCATCAGCAAGTATCATCACTGTCATAGTATAGTGTGTGTGTGTTTTCCAAAATAAAATCTTATTTAGAATAACAAGAAAGGAAAATAGGAATTACTAAAACTAAGTGCCTGTTTGGTTTTATTTTCAAATATTATTTTCATTTTCTCCTAAAAACAAAAATAAAAAGCTATTAACTTCTCTCCTATTTTCACATACATTTTCATTCTCAGCACATTTTTTCAAACATACTCTTACACTCTCTCTCCATTTTCACATTTTATTTTCTCCTATTCTCATTTGCACGACTTTTAATAAAAAACCACAATAATATCCAAATACGACTCATTTTCAACCCTACATAATCATTTTATTTTAAACAAAACATTCAAATAATATTTCATTTTTAAGCTCACACTAATAACTAATTTTTCACTATTTTTTTTCACCAAAAAATGAAAATGCCTCCGAAAAAACAAAACCAAACGGCCTCTAAATTGCCAAAGGACCATTAGTTGGAAGAAAAGTGTGGAATATCTTCAACTTTTCCTTAGGGGAATGTGCATGATCTATAGAAGTCCTTCAAATAGTACAAAATAAAAGCATCTAAATGCTAAAATCTAGACAGCCCACTAAATATCATGCACAGTTATTTTTACCTGTTGCCCAACAGAGCATGAAGACGAATAATGGTCTTCTCTTCGTGCGTGCTGAACTTTCCCCTCTTGATATCAGGTCTCAGATAGTTTGTCCATCTCAGCCTGCAGCTCTTCCCACACCTCTGCAGCCCTACAAAAAATAATTTCCCATTTGTTGTTAATGAAAAATATATTGAACCATTTCCATCTCTTGCTAGATATACATAAGTACAAACCCAAGTTCCCTTGAATTTCCATCATATTCTACATGCATATATATATGTATGTACCTATCTAAATTCCCACTTCTCCATCCATTTCTTCAAATATTGAGATTTTTCAAAGTTCCACAAATCAGCATAAGAGAAATGCTATTTCCACTCGAACCATGTTAGTGCGGGGTGTGTTAGTGTCCCACGTCAGTAAAATAAATAAGTTATGATTTTTGGGCAATTCTCACCTCTTTAGCTAGTTTTTTGGATTGAGTTACGCTTAAGGTCCATTCTTTAACATACCAAAACACAATTTTTACTCACTCAAACAAGCAACATTCAAGTGGAAGCATCATAATTTAGCGACGAAACTTTTTGTTATGATCAAAGCTCATGAAGGCGTATCCATTTTCAGCAAAGTGGGAGCACGTACATGTGAAAGTAAGAAAGACTTTGGAGTAGTGATTAGTGAAAAAACATTGACAGAATCAAAAGTGTCTTTAGTTTACAGCAAAATGACTCAAAAGATAACGAGCTTCATATCATATGAGAGTTGGTTTGACTATCCTAAAAATGACAAAATATCAGCAGAAATGGACATCGACCAACGTGCAAAAGAATTACCTGCTTTAGAGGGGAGGGACCGCCAGCTCCCATGGCCATGTTCTTCAATATAAGCAAGAAGTTTTTGGTCTTCCTCTCTAGTCCATGGCCCTTTCTTCAACTCCACCTTGGCATGGCAAGTTGGCCTTCCCATTTTAGGGTTACAAGTCACAACAATAGTATAATTTCCTTTTTCAAAGATGTGATTTGAAGGATGATGTGGGCAGCATGCATATATAAAGTAAGAAAAATAATAAATATGGTTATAGTGTGTAGTATTATAGGAGATATTATAAATATTTTACCTAAGAGATTTATGAGAAAAACTACCTGCATATTGTTGCTAAGTAGTTATATCAGTGTCGGGTTTTTGCCTTAGTGTATGTGTGCAAAAGGGAAAGGAAAAAAATTATAGGTATATTAAATGCGGCTTTTAACAAACATCACATAATACTGTCGAGACATTAATGGGGTATGACGTCAGTATAAGGGCATGTGGTCGGCAAGCAGTGAGTGAATTTTAAGGATGAATACGTTGCTTAATTAATAATTGCGAGCACTTGTCCTTCTTTTGTATTTAAAACTTGGGCCACTCTGTGGCCATTTGTTCACGGGCGGTTTCAATTTGTTTTTTGAAGATATTTTTATTTTTTGATAAAAATAAATAATAAAAAGTTAGTTATAAAAGTATTTTTAAAAAAATATTGTTTGGATGTTTTATTTAAAATGTAATAATTATCTATGGTTGAAAATGAGTTGTATTTGAAAAATATAGTATTTTATATTAAAAGTCGTGCAAATATGAGTAGGAAAAAATGAAAAGTGATTAAAACTAAAAATAGAGATAGTGTGTAAGAATTTATCTGGAAGAATATTTTAACAATGAAAATGTCTACGAAAATGGCGAAATGCATTTTACCCCCTTGTTATGAGCCAAATAAGCTGAAAAACCCCCTTTGTATTTTTCTAATTGGCATATAACTCCCTGTATTTTTGAAAAATTTGCAAAAAAGGATCCGCATATCATGTGGTGAGTCACACGCAGAGAGTGCAATTTTTTCTGCCTTTTGAAGCAATTTAATGCCATAAAATGACATGTTTGCCCTTCTATTGCAATCAAAAGAAATGTCCTCAATTTGGCCTATTTTGAATGCGTTTTAACCCCTTTTGAAAAGTTTAATGGGCTGAAATCTCCTATATTTTGTAGAGGTATTGACAGCACCAAGGATGCAGTCAGTATGAGTTTTAATTATTTTATTCATGAAAAACTTTTGTTTAGATGCTAAAATTAATGAAAGTTGCTTTTTTAATTATTTTTAATTAGAAATCTGACCATAAAATTAGATTGACTGGAATATAGTAGATAAAACGCTTCACACAATGCCAAATAAACAAAAAATAGTATTGAGAGAACAACATGGAAGAACCAAACAATGAACAACAATATAGCAAAATGATTTATATACTATTATATATAACACAATGGTGTGAGACCCAAAATTATGTAATTTTTATTCTAATTGTGCAATTTTGTCCAAATGGAAAATTCTTATAATTTTAAGTATTTTAATTCAATTAAAAAAAATTCATTAGTTATTAATTATTATCTCTAACCGATATGATTGTATTTTATCTCTAATTTTCTTTCATCCGAAATTCAAAACATATTTAATAAGATTTCATAATCTTTATTAAAGAGCTAGAAGTTTGAGAAATGAATAATTATAAATTAATTGATATGTAAGAGCTCAACTTATCAAAATCTTTAAAATTTAATTATTTTTACAATAACATTTTTTAGATATATAAAACATTTTTAGATAAAACTATATATATAGAATATAAAAAATAATTTAATCTGAAGAATATTTCAAATATAAAAAGTTACTTTTTGCAACAACTATAAATTTTGAACTTTATTTTTATATTATTAATTTAAGTCACTTTAATTTTTTAGCAATATAATAGAGAACTCATTTTTAATTATTTGAAATAAGTTCTTTTATGTGGGACATACATATAGCTAGCATAATTGAAGGTTTTTAAAAGCTTGATAAATAGTTACTTAAATAGAAAATAATATTAATTTTTATATTTTTCAATATATTTAGTTAAACAATTTTATAATTATATCGCCTACTTTATTTTAATATTTTTGCTTATAATAATTGATAAAAAAATATTTTTACATGGATTAATATTGTCAAATCAAAAAAGCTTGACTGAAAGTAAGTATTCATTTAATTATTTATACATATTTATAAAAGAAATTTATATATGAGAGAGTGATATTTTATCTTAAATTGAACATTAAAAATTTACTTATTCTTTTATTCATGTACATAATATATTATATTTGATAATTTTAAAAATAATAAAATAACTGCATATATAAATAAATATAATACTTATCATAGTTATATAGAATATTAAGAGATATTTTAGTTTATAAAAATTGAATGTTATAAGCTACATACTGAATTATTTATCAAATAATAACCTGATGTAAGTTACTTTCATAAATAAAGTATAAAGAGGTTTACACATTTACTAACAAAAAACATTTAACATTTTAACATTTAAAGATTGAAGGCTAGGGTTTTTATCGCATTGAGAGAGAAGTATTCAGACAACCAATTGAAAAACAAACAAAAGCCAAGCTTGTACGATATAAAGGGGGACAATTTAGTCATTTGATAAATCTAAAAAATTTTAAATCAATTGGGGCAAGTGTGCAAATTTTTCAAAAATACAGGGGGTTATATGCTAATTAGAAAAATACAGGAAATTTTCAGCCTATTTGGCTCTTTACAAGAAGATAAAATGCATTTTGCCCATGTAAAAATTGAGGAGAAGTTGATGGCTCTCTATTTTTATTTTCAGCAGAAAATGAAAATGGGTAAAAAAAAAACAAAAACAAAGAGTTATATATACATTTTTGTATATGTAAAAGAAATTTAAAAAAAATTGAAACAATTGTTTTACTTGGAATTAAAAAAACTATCCATGATTTTTTTTATTTTTATCATTGGTCCACCCATTTTGCAACAATATTTTTCGACTAAAAGTATTAATTTTGTGTTATTTAATTGAAATACCTCTTTGATATTATTGCTGAAATCGTATTCACATTTAACTTTTTAAGTCAACTGTAATTTAGTTTGTCAAAATATAATTACATTGTAGCTAATTTTCCAAATATTAGAGTTCTTTTTCCTTTTTCTTTTTTCTTTTTTTTTTTCCTTCCCTTTTGAATAGAAAGGTAGGAAATATTGCTTGGGCTTAATTACCAAATTTCGAGAAAATTTTGAAGGGGGAAAAAAAAGAATCAAAATATATATCATTTTTTGCTCTAAGAGAAATAGGATCAATTAGATTTTTCATATTAAAATTTTCAATAATATATGGAAATTTACAGTCAATATTATTATTTATTTAAACATGGTTCATTCAATAAATTTTACGCATCCAAACATATTATATGCGCTACTTATTAGTTTAATTACTATATAATGTTCAACTAAATGAACCTTCTATATATATAGTTTTCTTTAATATTTACTGCAGTAATAATAAGAAATAAGGTGATATAAAAAGTTTTATAACATAAATATCACACATAAAATGTAAGGCTGGGAGTTGAAATCTAATAGACTTTTGACAATAAAAAAAAAATACCTGTGGATGATTTTTCAAACCCAACCCTAATTTTACCAAAATTGGACCCACATTATTAAAATTTGATATAATATTTTATTAACTTAAAATAATTAAAATTGGACAATAAACTAAATTAAAAAATAAGACCAAAATCAAATTAAATAATAATCATTTATCCAATACAACTAGACTACTGGGACATAAATTAAGCATAATAAGAGCCACAAATTATTAATTATACTTACAACAATGTAAAATATTATCGTGTATTGTGATTCAATGACATAATTTTTAGAATAATATATTACATCGGAAAAATGCATTACTAAGTCTAAGTTTCATATTAAATTGAAATATCAATAAATACTATTGAATAAAAGATAAAATTTGTTACACGTCATGTGCTAAAGGCCAAGGCAATTTTTAGTATTGTCTAGAACTTATAAATATAGTACGTATTATATTTGGGGAAATTCCTTTCTTTTTTTTTTCCTTTAACGTGAAAGTTGTTGTCCCCTCGCCAACCATTGTATCTGTCGCAATTCATGATATCTAGCCTATATCTTTTTACCGATTTTGACATTTGGATCTCTAAAAATGTCGCATAATTATTGATCGATGTTACTTCTTTCACCAATAATAAACATTTACAACGTGCATTATGCTTGGACCACTCAAAGATATACATCAAAGTTTAATACAAATATGACATGAAAATTGACAATCACACTACTAAAAACTTATGTATCCACTGAAAAAATATCGTTGCGAAATTAATTTTATAATTATAGTTATAATTTTTATAACAAATTTAATTTTTTTAAATTACAAACAACAAAAGTTATTAGTTATATCAATCTCTAGTCTTGTCCGTTTGAAATGTAACAATTATTCTTAGGAAATTAAATTAACATATATATATATATATATAAAAGAATAATTATCAGCATCAGTCATGGCGAGGGTTGACTACGAAAGAGCATATACTTCGAATTTGTTTATATCAATCTCGTAGTTACAGATATAAATTTTTTGCATCAGTTATGAATATAAAAAAAAAAGAAGAAGAAGAAGAATTACTAGTCACGAATTGGTCATAACAAGGGTTAATTACAAAAAACATATACTTTGAATTTTATTTTATCAATTCTATAATTATAATTATAAATTTTTAATATCAATTTTGAATTGATCATAACTGATATGCTAATTTTTTGCAGCCCAACTCCATTATATAAAAACAAGATGCCCCTTATTTTCATCCTTATTGGAAACATTACCAACTCAATTCTCTTACATATGGGTGCATTCATGTAGCAATTAATCTTAAGGATCCATCCACCACAAACCCTCGCCTCCCCACCCCCCTTATTTATTGCAAGAAAATCATTGTCTCCAATGGACTTGACCTCAAATGGGCCAATTCATGCTGGGGGCTATAAATGGCATCAACCACTCCTCAGGATTTCTGACTATAACAAAATAAATAAATTATTTTGCATGAAATTATGCAACAAAAAATATAAAGGGAATGTTTAGTTATATTTTTTGTGTAATTTTATTATGTGTTTATTATATATTTTAGGAGAATGTGAAAGTTGTGTTGAGAAATGTAATTGATTTTTGTTTATATTTTGGGGAATAGTTAAAAATCGATTTTGGAGAATTTTGGTATGTTTGTTTATGTTTTGTGGAAAAAAATTTTACCGCAACAGTCAAATCAATACTTTTTTATTGAGTTTTTGGGGTGAAAATAGAATTAAGTAATTTTTTTATTGTTAGAATGATAATATAAATATATATATATGTGATGTATATACATAATATATGTGGGGATCATGAACTATAGTAGAGTGTATTTTGAGAAATTTTTTTTTTTTTGAGAAAAAATAAGGATATATTTAATTATATTTCTCTAAAATAATTTTATTTTCGAGGGAAACATAGCCAGACATTTCCAAAAAAATTTGCCATCATGGGACGCTTGGCTTTTGCATTAACTTCTTTTTAAGGGTTCTTATTACTATATTATGGATTATTGGAGAAAACACGGTTTTTCTGATCTTGTATGGGAACAGGGGAGGAGGGGGGACGGGCCCGGCCCTGAGGTAGATATAAATGGTCAAGTACAAAAGCATCGAATCATAAATTTGTTTGCTCAAACTTGTCTGCTCAAATGATGCTACTTACTACTAGAGGATGATCAATGAGATGATCTCAGGATCGTGTTAGATTTTTTTATAACAAGGGGGGACACGCCCGGCTTTTGTGACTTTAATCGGCCTTTAATGATGTTACGCTGACGGGATTCGTATTTGCACAGGTTGTACAGGTATCTGATATGTTCGCGACTGAACACGAAAGTTCGAACATGACGTAGCGAGAGGAAGCAAGGTCGCCACTACTGTTTCCTTCCTTTCTTCCAATCAAAAAAATAAAATAAAAATTGAGCCTTGTTTTCATTGGTCATTTATGTATAGTTAACATATGTAAATGATAAGTGGGGGATGGTTTGTTGACCAGAGTCTCAGGTCGAGTTGGGTCAAATCGGATCCGATCGTTATTGCTGCAGGGTAAATTTTGAGTAATTTTTATAACGATTAATATATATTATATTATTTACATAAATTTTCATGTGTAATTACAGTTTATTATAGTATATTTTGAACTTCAAACCTTACACATGAAGATAAAAGGGTGATGTCATTAAATCAATTGACACCACTCGACTTAGAAAATTAACTTGGAATATTATTTTTTTACTATAGTTTATGGATTCATATCTTTGGTGATTTGGTTAACTTGATTCAATTCGAGCTTATTTTCTAATTCAGATTATTCTATCCATTAGATTCTTGAAGTATGGATAACTCAAATTCGGTCATACATATAAGATAAATTTTCTTTTGCCCACTACAATCTCACATTTCAATTGTTTTCTCAATTATTAGGTAATGTTTGGTTATAAATTATATTTTTTGTATTATATGTTTTTGGGAGTGAAATTGGGCAATATGAAGTTATAGTGGGGAATGTAATGAATGTTTGTTTATATTTTGGGGAATAATTAGAATATTATTTTTGGGAGCTTTGATATATTTGTTTATGTTTTAGAGGGAGATAATTTTTACTGTAACGGTCAAATCAATGCTTTTTGTTGGGTTTTTTACGGGAAAATAAAATTGAATAATTTTTTTATAGTAAGAATAATAATATATATATAATATGTATGTATATATATATATTAAAAAATGAGAAAGTTTTGGAAATAATGAAAAATAAAAGAGAGTATTTTGACAAATTTTAATTTACATTTTGAAGAGAAAAAGAATACATATTTGGTTACATTTTGGCAAAATAATTATTTTGCCAAAATGTAACCAAACATAGCCTAAACTTTCTTTTCTTCAATATTTTGCCAAAATGTAACCAAACATAGCCTAAACTTTCTTTTCTTCAATCATTTTATTTTATTTTAATGTTTTACTTTTACTATATCAAAATATTGCTGCTGGCTACCTTAATTGAGCATACTTCAATTCTCAAGTATATTGCGTGAAAGATAACTGAGATCCTAGTTAAAATTATAGAAGAGTTTTAAAAATAATAAAGATATATTATTTATATATATTACCTACAAAAATAATAACATTAATAATAGTAAAACATTTTATTAACCTTGTGTAATAAATTCTTCCCAGACTTCCTTTTTACCACAAAATATAAAAATGTTAATTAATTAACAGTATTTGAAAAACCAAACAAATTTAAACTAATCTTAAATTCTTAACCTAATTCCATCTTTGCTTGCAGCACGACTCTTAAATTTACCTGCTCTGATTTCCCCCACCCCCCCAAAAAAGCATCAATTTTTTTTTAAAGAAAAAGAAAATTAACTACAGTACTTACTCAGACACAGCTCAGTAAAAAATAAAAAAGTACATTTATTTCAAGAACCATTATCCCTTCAATCAGAGTGTATTCTCTGACAAACCGTCCGGTTTTACTTTCATTTTTATTATTTTCAAAATTTTGAAAATTAATTAGTGAAAATGAGTTGAAAATAGATTTGTATTTGAATGGATTGTTAGAAAAGTAATGATAATGTTGGGTTTAGTAGGTTGTAGGTGGAGAGATAGAAATAATGAAATAGAGAGAGAGGATATATAAGTTATTGGGAAAATATATATAGATTATTGGGAAATGCATTTTGAAAATAAAAATAAAAATGATATCATGTGAAAATAGGTAAAAAAATGATATATTTTATTTTTAAAATAGTAAAAAATGTGAAAAGAGCATCAGAAAATGAAACCAACTAGGCGATGAGTAAAACAATGAGTGTTAATTTACTTTTTTTTTTTTTTTTTTTAAGAATTAAAAAAACAAAAACAAACAAACATATTTCTGGAAACATCACACACATACACACATATGTGTGTATATCTAATTTATACTATTAAAAGCATAAGTTCCCTTCGATGTGTTTTTGGATTGATGTGATTAAAATGTTCCTTGCAGCTATAATTTATTCAATAATTATCATTTATATCTCTTGTCGAGCAGTATTAATTTGGCCCAACGACATAAGTTTTATACATAAAGTGTGAGGTTGAGGAGTCAAACCAAACAAACTTCCGATGTGCATGTGTTTAAATAAAAAAAAAAACAATCTCCTCTCTCTATACCATACTTTTATTACCATTTTATTACAACCTTTTTATTTTAATAAATATATTGAGATTACTAGAAAATTAATATTATAGAAAAATAAATAAAAATATTTATTTTATATTGTAAAAATTTTAACACATGCATAAATTGTGTCAAGACTACTAGTATATATAAATTCACAAAATTACCGTGAAACTTAATATTTTGTCAAAATCATTAGTATATATGAGAAATTTAATTTTGTGAAGTATTGTGCCATGAGCAAACGCAGTGCAATATTTTGCCTATATCATAACGCGTATCAAAGAGGAAAGAAACTTATAAATTATATAAAATTCTTTATTCATCTAGTACAAAATAAAACTTTATATTATGTTGAAAGTATAATTCATGCATACTCAAAATCTTTCGTGAAATATAAAAAATTCAAATTTACAACGTATTATTTTATCAACATATGTAATACAATGTTTTATCTTATAATATAAAGTTAATTGCAGTCAGCTCCCCAACCTGTGGCATCATTTACACATTGCCCCCAATCATTGTCGATATGCAATTTTACCACCTGAACCAGTTGAAATGTGTGCCGATGCCACATTTGCTCATTTTCGGTGAATCCAACCAATGAGAGAGCATTGGGCACGTGAGCTGAAGAAAATAAAAAATTCTTGTTATATTTAACCGGAAATGAGCAAATGTGGCGTCGGCGCACATTTTATATAATTCAGATAATAAAATTGTACATCGAAAACAGTTGGTGGCAATGTACAAATGAGGCCATAGATTGAAGGCTGACTGTGCAATTAACTCTATAATATATTACATTAAAAAAGTAACGTGCAAATTATGGTAAAATCCTAAAATTGGGTATCTTCAAATGATTTTTCAAAGGTAAAAAGGTTTGAAATCTTATGAAATATTTGAACATCATATGTAGTTTTGCCCATGTTTTTGGACAGCAGTAATAATTAATGGATCAACGTACTTTTCAGAAGGATGACGTTAGGATGACAAGCTGGGGCAGTGATTAATAATTGACAAGTATCTTGTGTTTTGGATTCTAATATTCAAGTCCATGCTCATTCAAGACAATACATAGCTACATACCTATCCCAGAACAGCGCTTTTAATACTTTTGCCAGAATCGTGTTAATCAATTTCGCCCCCACTTTTGCCAATTGTTGTACGACTCCTGCACTCTCCTTTTTGGAGTTGGAATAATTATAACGGTGTTTAACTAATTACTTATCTTTGGCTTTTAGTCACAAACTATTGTAAATATAAAAATAAGTCGTTAATTTTTTAATAGTAATAAAAATCAACGCTTTTGGAAAGGAAAGGCCTGCAGCACTGAATGCAATGTAGGCTTTTATTGATCTATATGTTTAAATAAATTTCATTTTGTGATATGGAATATGAATTTGGCTAAAAAATAAACTCAATAGAATAACACTAACGAATACATTTGGCAAAAGTGAACTCATTTGAACAACAGAGAAAGCACGCTTATGACAAAAGGCGTTAAACGGACTAACAACAAGCAATCAAGCCCACTAATTCATTGTACGTAATAAATCGAAAAACAAAAAAGAAAATTGATATATCTAGAAAATCAAAATCAAGACTAAGAATTTTAATTAGGGTCGTCGATAATCAGGCCAACGGATTTTTAAATATTCTAGTCAGTGATGGCCTATTAGTATTTCACGAAAGAATGTCACTTACAATAATGTATGAATGAGTTATTGGCCAAACCACTTAATGTGAGTTGGATCAATTAGCTACGTTTCATAATTGAAAATAGACACTATAGAAATACATGCGAGTCAATCAAAAAAATAATAATGAAGAATTGATTGAAATTGGAAGTAATTAAGAGTTCTCTTCTAAATCACTGATATGACTATTGAAATCATTTTGCTTCGTACAGAATAGTAGTGAAAGATTCAAATTTCAAAATTAATTGGATTCTAAGGATAAATCAAGTCAGGTCAAACAAATCCAATTCAAATTACACGAGATTTGTATTGTTTTCGATATTATTCAATTTATGAAGGGTATTTTTGGACCACGCACGTCAAATATGTTAATGCCGTTAGCCAATCAATTTTTATTTTTTTTAATGTGTTGTTATTAATGAGAGGGAAAGAAAAAGGACATGGTGTGGATTGTGTGAGATATGGATGATGATGTAATTTGGAGGTATGCTTTAGTCATATCAATTATTAAAGCTACAATCCTTTTCTACCTTCCTCTCTGCCATGCAATAAATTATTCGTGAGGAGGAGCAACAATTTCTGCTACTTCAAAACCAGAATAGACTTATCAGTTGCCCAGAAAAACATTGCAAAACATGCACCTTATTAAATAATGCTCACAAAAAATTATCTTAAAAAACTAGATTAAACATGAAGGCATCTAATTCTATATTATTTATTCAAATTTTTTTTTAATTTTGTTTCATGATGAATAGTGGAAAAAGTAGATAATTGAAAAGGAATAGTTCTACCAATATCTTAATTAGTTCTTGGAAAAGTTCATTTGAAATTAATTAGAATGCGTTTTGATTTCATTTTGAGTGTTTGGGACAATAATTTCTAGATAATTTGTTTTTAGTTATAGAGTTGGGTAATGCGTGAAGAATGAAAGATATATTTAATTTTATTTTGAGAGAGATGAATTTTATTATAAGTATCTTTTTGTGTAAATTTTATCTGATTACATTACGTCAATCTTTGTTGTTATTGTTGTTGATTGTTGATTCCTTGTTAAGCACGAAGTTGAGCCACATCAAATTATTGTCTTGCCAATAGACATTTGATGAGGAGTTTTGTTCTGAAAAAAAAAGGTCTCGAAAGCTGAGGGAGGAAGAGCTTATAAACTGTCCCAACTCTCAAGAACCTCGATTCCTCTATATAGATCTCAAGATCAAGTATCATTATAATCCTCTAGTCGGGGAAGTTGGGAAGAGGAAACTTGGAAGCCCAGTCGCATTGAGATATTGTCCTATTTACACACATTTTGTGAAGAATTTTATCGTGAAAAGGGTTCGCAGGAGGTGTGAGAGATGGAACATCTTACAAGAAGTCTCAAGATCATCGACTCATCTAATGTGGGAAAAGATCATGTATTATTAATTGTCTTTTATTTTATAATGAAATATAATTATAAATAAATAAATGTATATTGAAATATCAATAGAAAGAGAAACAAATATATATATATAACTAATACAATAATTTGAAATGATTAGAGTTTGATATTTTGAGGGGGGGGGGGGGGGAGGATTAATCTTGAATTTCACATTTTATTTTGTTTTCAAAATTATAAAAAAAAAAAAAAAAAAAAAAAAAAAAAAACTAAAACCAATATTGCTTTAGTTTACCTGTATTGGTACTATAGATAGAGAAGTACAAAGAGGGTTAGCTAAAATTATGGGCTATCAATGTGCACAATGTTTTATAGCTACTCCCTGTATTGCCTTAAGTTTTTGGGATTGATGGTATCTGAATTTGTCCTGTTTTTTTGGGATTGATGGTACCAGAATTGGTCTTGGCAAGCTCCATTACATCACCCACTCATTGACCTGTTTAATTTCTCTAATTATCTAAAAGATACCCTAATTACCCCTAAACCTTCCCTTTACACATGGATATAATAATCAAGCAAGATTTATATATCAAACAATATGTGCTCATCAAGTGTCATTTGAACATCTAACCACAAAGCAATTTGCTAGAAAATGATGATATCTTATTTTATCTCGTACTAAAAAATTTAAGATTTCAAGGTAGTTAACTATAAATGTTTTATTTTTAATTAAGACGTACAGAATACCCACTGCATATATCAGCATGATAATACCTTAAGAAATGAGCTAGCTTTTATGTCTGGTAATAATAAATCTGAGTATCATCCAATAGTGTCGTTTATAGGAACGATGGTTATATGTTTCTTTTCAAATTCTTCGATTAGAGGACTTATGATGGTGTGAGCTCTTATTTATCATTGAATGAGTTGAAGGTTTTGAAACAGTTTATAAACTACTGATAATTCTCCATCGATTAATATGCATAAACTGCGTTTGGGTTTTTCAATTGTTATCCTCTCTAATGCATCCATTAAAATGTTTTTTCATGAATACACAACTCTCACTACGTACGAATATCAACGGGACAATACCTCACAAAAATTAGGCCTCCATACAATAAATTTGGGCATGAATAGGGGTCTATGAAATCAAATTTCTTTCTCTAGAAATGATTTGCTTGGGATGGCCCATGTGAATTTGTCCCCAGAAAAATCGAAGGGGCCTGTGGCTAAAATCTTTTGAATTCAAAAATTAAACAACCATAAATAGTACAGTAAGATAGTACAGTAAGGATTCTGCATAAAAATTATAGCTGTCGAAACTATTGAGCAGAAAGGTGCTACAGCAGAAAGGACTTGATTAAGGCTAGTTTGGTTGATTAATAGATGGACCAACTTTTTGTGAAAAGCTGTTTTTTAATTATATTAAGTGGGGGAAAGCAAAAGGAATTAAATTAATGGTGAGGTGTGTGGACAGTGCCCAATTGAGATTTTGTGCTTTTCTAGTTCAAAATATGTTGCATCTAATTAATTGGGTGATGTACATTGTACAAAAACTTTTTGAATTAATTTATTAGATTTTTTATTTGCCATTATATAGGGTTATTTGATTTTGACAAATGTAAATTTGGACTAATAAATACTTTATTTAATTTAGCTGCATTGACAAGATATTCATTTATATATCGATTGTAAGGACAAAACTATTAGATATTGTACGTTGGTGTTGTTGAATTTGGACTCAAAATCTCATAATTTTGTGATAGTAGTGTTGATCATTTGGATAAGATCTTATCCACAACGACATATATTTTTTGGGAGTGCACTGACTTTGTTTGGTTATGTTTCCCCAAAATAATATTGTTTTGGGGAAACATAACCAAACATATCCCAATTTTTCCTCCAAAATGCACATTTTCCAATATATATATATTATATACATTATATATTTTTTATTATTATTCTAACATTAAAATAATCACTCAATTCTATTTTTACCCCAAAAAATCCAACAAAAAAAATATTGATTTGACTATTATAGTAAAAACTGTCTCCTCAAAACGTAAACATACATATTAAAAAGCAACTTTCACATTCTTCAATAATTCATTCTCCCAAAATACATAATAAAATCAAACAAAAAACATAATCAAACATAACTAGAATATCCCAAGAAAACTTGAGAAATTAAATTTAAAAAATTTGATGGAGAATAATTAAAATTCAGCTGAAAAAATCAATAGTTTTTATGATGATAATATTTAAAAACAAAGCAAGAGAGCATAATTTAATTTTGTAAAATCATTCTCAATGTTATTATCTTCATTTCGAAATGAATGCTCTCTAGCTCCGTTTTGTTTTGCAAGTAGATTTTATTGTTTTTGTAAGAATAAAATTTGATGGACACTTAAATTATTATTTTGAATTTTTTATTATCATTAATATTTTGTCTTCTACTTCACTTTGTTAATGCTTATCAAGTGTATAAAATTTAAAATAAAAATATTTTTAAAAAAATATTTAATATACTTGACAGATATCTATTAAGTAGAATTAAAGGTAAAATACCAATAAAAATGAGAATCAAAGCTGCTAAATTATGGCTAGACTTGGCAACGGGACAGATTTTTCCTAAATCTGAACCCACTCTACATTTTAAAAAATATCTTAAAATCTGTCACGCATTAACTACATAACAATTGCACCTGTCTCATCCCATACTTACCAATATATATTCTTTAAATTATCTAATTAACCATAATTTGATTATCAACTAAAATTTCATAAAAGTTATTATATAAACGTCCAATAAATACAGCAAAATTCAAATGTATCAAATAAAAATTAAAATATAAAAACCAACTAAGTAGGTTTAGTTTTTGTCTCGTTTCCTTATAACTACTAAAAATAATCCAATATATTATATGCTATAATTATACAAGTGAGTCGGGTTCCTCCTAATTATTTCAATCTCCCTCCACCACCCATAAAATTCACATTAAAACTCGCCTCACCCCAATTTCCAACCCGCTCCATATAAAATAGGGTGCGGCGAATATTTCAGGTAGAATTAAAATTGCCAAGCGTAATTATTGCAAATCACTTTGATAATGCTTGGATATAAATTATGTGTATTGAATTATGTATTCTGGGAGAATGGGTTTTGGGAGTGGGGTGGAGAATGTGAAATTTATGTTGGAAAATGTAATGTATGTTTGTTTGTGTTTTGGAAATAGTAAAAAAATTGTTTTGAGAAAATTTGGTATATTTGTTTATGTTTTGGGATGAGACAAATTCTACTGTAACAGTCAAATCAATGTCTTTTTATTGGATTTTTGGGCGGTGAAAATGAAATTGAGTGATTTTTTTATTATTAGAATAATAATTAATATGTATGTATATATTAAAAAATGAACAAAAATTGGGGATAATGAAAGATAGAAGAGGGTATTTTAAGAAATTTAATTTGATATTTTGAAAGAAATTTTTTTATATGTTTAATTACGTTTCAAAAAAACAATTTTGTTTTTTCAAAATGTAACCAAACATAGCCTTTGCAACTTTGAGATATGTATTTCTAGTTTTGTACACTTCTTTTTTCTTTCTTTCTTTCTTTTCTTTTCTTTTCTTTTCTTTCCCTTTTTTTTTTTTTTTGTTGTTGTTACACTTATGTATCATCATCATAGTTACTCTGAAAAGTGCATGGCAAGCAAATAAATGTGTATTATTAGAGGGAAATTTCATAATTGAGCTATATATGAAATAAATGTGTGTTATTATTTGGGACAATTTCATAATTGAGCTACTAGCTTCACCTGAACCCATTACACCATGGCCTTCCCCATAAGCTAATGATTGAGTTTCCATAATAGCCTTTCCACCTATTATATAGCACATAATGGGTTGACCATAAATATTTCTTATTTAATTATGCAAGTTTTGTCAGGTGCAACAGGGGTGGTGTTACCACTGTGACATTTTAGACAGTAATAGCATCAGTCTTAGGCTTTGTTTGCTTTGGGAATGTTTGGTTATGTTTTTTTTGTGTGATTTTATTATGTGATTTGAAAGAATGAATTATTGAAAAATGTGAAAGTTGTGTTGAAAAATATAATTGATGTTTGGTTATATTTTGAGAAATAGTTAAAAATTAGTTTTAGAGAATTTTGGTAATTTTGTTTATGTTTTTTTTTTGGGGGGGGAAGACATTTTTTACTGTAGCATCAAATCAATACATATTTGTTGGATTTTTTGGGTGAAAATGGAACTAAGTGACTTTTTATTGTTAGAATAATAAAAAAAATGATATATATATAATGTGTATGTATATATTAAAAAATGGAGAAGTTTTGGGACAATGAACGATAATTGAGGGTCTTTTAGATTTTTTTTTTTTTTTTTTTTTTTTTTGTGTTTTGGAGGAAAAATGAAAATATATTTGGTTATATTTCTCCAAAATAATTTTATTTTAAGAAAATATAATCAAACATTCCCTTTATTTTCTTGGAGCCATTTTCTCAATTTTCCACATCAATATTTTGAATTGTTGTTATTTTATCGCGTCCTTTCAATTCATATTTTAAATATGATGGTTAATTTCGAGCTGATGATTATTTTAATAGAACTAATTATTTTTTAGTTCTATTTTTGAGCTAATTTAAAAATATATCTAACTTAACTATTTGCTAATGATTCAAACTTGAATGAGCTTTAATTGAATTAAACTGTATCTTGAACATGCACATATTTAATTTATTAACTCATCATAATAATTTGTTAGTCAACTAATGAAAGAGTATTGTTATTTGCATTCTAAAATTTGTTATTCGCATTTTATTCTAAATTTTTGTGTTAGGTCATTGACCAAAATATCCACTTACTTTTCAAATCCATTTATATTAATTTGCAAGATAAATATACTCTTTAATATCATAATTATCACTTTCAACTTTGTTACTCATGAAAATATTTCATCTCAACTTGTCCAACTTAATATAAAATAATAATAGACTTGGCAAATGGGTACTCGTGAGTAGCCCAAGAGTGAGTAATGATGAGTCAGGTAAATTTACTCATAAGTAAAATTATTTACATTTTATTAGATACGAGATAGTAAATCCATTATCCATGACTATGGGTGATGGATAACCCCTAGGTATTGGTATATTTATTTATTTTATACTTGAAGGTAAATTAATTATATTTTTTAATTACATAATATTATCCAAATATTATTTAAATAAAACTAATGAAAGAGGCTATAAATTTTAAATATAACATTAAACAAGTACTTAAAGTATGGCAAACATTTTAGTTTGAAAAGTACAACTTAAATATTTAAACATATATTAATTTTAAGTTATATTACATTTCGAAGTTCAAATTTAAATCCCATTATATGTCAAAAAAAATTTGAACTAAAAATTTAAATACCACTTAAACATTGTTGTTATCATAGAAAAATGTGTTATATCCTCCAAATTATTTGTGAGAATTAGAGAATATATATATATATGGTTGTTCACAAGTTACCCATGGAGGTTGGGTCAAAAAATGGTAGGCAATTAGGTGGTGGATAAAATTGCCTACGTTTTATTGGGTGGAGAAAATGAGGCCTATTATTCAAATTTTTTTTTGGATACCCGCTGTATGGGTGATTTTTTGCCAAGTTTATGTAATAAGGTGCAATACTATTTTCTTTCTTTATTTCACATTTCTAATTGAAATAACTTTATATAGCAATGTTTATGACGTAAAACAAGACCCACATTTGGAGTGTAAAAATATACTATTTTTTAGTAATGCTAACATTTTTCTATTGAAGTTCATGGCCATATCTTCAGTGAAATGATTGAATTTAGAGGTTATATAATCTGTTTATTTTTATGTGCTCTATGGAGTATGACATGAATGAATCAGGGTTAGGAATGAATCAAAATTATATTTAATAAGACAAATAATAATACACTAAGGACATAATTGTCCAATAATTTAATTAGATGATATCTTGAAAATAAAAAGATATAATGATCAATTCCTAAGACTAAAAATTAATTGAAGTGCTAATAACAAATTTTGGAGTGCAAACAACAATACCTTAATAGAAACGGGTCAAGCAAAACTTTTATGCACGCAAATTGGGTTGGGCCCAAATAAACTTATAATGATCCATATATGGCCCGATTTGTTTTACTTTCGGGCTTGATTTCTAATCCGACCCGGATCAACACCCCTTAATGCGGGTCATGAACCGCCCCTTACTCTGCACTCAGCCACACACTGTTCAAAGGTTAAAAATGGCGGCAAATTATATTGGGAAAATTCATTTACTGCAGAAGCACACTCTTCAAGAGCTTTCTTTCGCCCATTTACCTGTTTAATTCCGCGTATCTAAGTGATAATTGTATTTATGTATCGTCTAAGTTAGGGTTTTGATTCACAGATAAGTCTAAGGATTTCCTTTTCTTTTTGTCGATTTTACTTATCTGAAAATGGCGGCTATGGAGGGTTCATCGTCATCATCATCGCCGATGTGTAATTTGGCGATTCTGGACTCTCTGAATGAAACTTCAGTTGGTGTAATGACGGATAGCTGGAACGCGTTTTGCTTAGCAACAGAAGCACTACTCGGAGGCGATGGTAATTTGTCTTTCGCTCCAGATTTCGTGTCACACGTGCGAAATCTCTGTAGTCTCGGACTCGAGTCGCTAATTGTCGAACACTTCCTTTGCTCCATTGAGGTACTATTCTATTTTCACTTGGTCAGTGCATATATGATTTTTGAGCTGAAGTTAATTTTGGAAGGGGAGTTTAATTTTGTGTACAATTTAGGTTTTCTGGTTTATTTATTCAGATTCTTTCGCACATTGCTCTGTGTTGCGTCAATGTTAGATAGTTTAGCTTATTTCATTTGTGAATTTGAGAGTAAAATTGAAGCTTTATATGTAATTCAATTGGCTATTGAACAATGGGATATAAAAAGCTGTAAGAACTAAATATACTTTTGATTAGCTGTTTTTGCTTTATTTTTTGGAGTCATCACTGTAATATCTCTCTGTAACATATCTTCACATACTCAAAACTCATAGATTATTTGTGATGGTACAGGAAATATTTGAGAAAAATGGAGCATCAAGGTTTTGGAAGCATTTTGACGCCTACAGTAATTCTGCTGTTGTACATATGGAAAACGCTGTATGTACATATGTGATGTATTAGCACGTGTATTTTTTGGTTGCTAAGTTCATATTTGATTCTCCAGTAAATTCGAAGAATAAAGAAAAGGGAGAATAAACATGTAAAGTTGCAGTATCACATTTATATAAGTTAAGATAGATTTTGTTTATCCAGTTGCAGTATCACATTTATATAAGTTAAGATAGATTTTGTTTATCCAGTTGCAGTATCACATTTATATAAGTTAAGATAGATTTTGTTTATCCAGTGAGCCTTATCTGCACTTGCTAAATTTCTGAAGGTAGGAATTGTATATTAAGGTGACTGTTGTCATTTTTGTCTAATTTTCACATTTCTAAGACTCTAAGCAAGCAATTTTAACTATGCTTCTTTTCTGCTTCAATTAAGTTTGTGAGAAATTGGTTTGCTATATTATTCAAGAATATGCCTAGCTAACAAGCAGGATTGTGATGATTTGATATTGAGAAAGTTAAATGCTAGTTATTGTCAGCTGCTATAATTGGTACACCTATAACAACATAAAGTCTTATGATATGCAAAAATGGTACTATATTTATGTGATGATTAGTGGAGATTCACTTTGTTTGATGCAACATAGAAAAATTCATTTAGAGGAATTCTTCTAATTCTTTTTCCCTCACAAGGAAAATGTTCTCTTTAGAATATAATTGCTCTTAAAAGTTTCCTTTTCCAGTGAAAAAGTAAGTACTTTCAGAAAGTTCAGTTTTTCTGCTCTTCAAAGTATAAGAGCCACATAAAAATAGAAATATTATAAGCAAGGAACCTTGGCGCTGAATATAATAGTACCCTTGCCGATTTAGCAGTATACTTTTAGCCTTTCCGGTTTTCCTAAACTAGCTAGTTATTGTATATAGCTTTCCAAAAAATGTGAACATTTTCTGAATGTTTGAAAAATCATTCTTCTGGTAAATCTATTGGTAATAGTAGCTTCTAGGTGCTGTGCATCACAATCGGCAGAAACGTTTTTGGCATTTGGCAGCATATTTGGCATCCTGATTTGGATGAATTTGAAACAGGATCAAGGTGAGATTCAGGATGTTCTACATAAAGCCTTGGAAGAGATATCATCTGAGAAGCAATACCAGGAGAAGTGCCTGTTAATGTTGGTTCATGCTTTAGAGATGTGCAGAGAGAGTAAGCCAAAGGAACAAACACATTCAGACACAGAACGAAACTATCTATTCTCAAAATATCAATTAATAGTGTCTTCAGTCCTCATGGCCAGTCTTCCTCGACATTTTCCAGGTTCCACTCACTCCCCTCCCCCCTCTTCTTCCCTGCTTGTGTAATATTTCTCTGGATTGAGGTCCACTAATAATACAATGTGTATGGCACGTGACTGGTTATGCAAGTCATACTATTAGATCACTGCAGCACAAGGGTTCACTGTTTTCTGTCCATCTGAAAGTCTAAGGATGGGTCTTCATATTATAAATATGTCAGATCCTTATGATAGATGAAGTTATTGGTTCCCTTTACTAGATACTTTACTTATCTTGCTTTAATAGTAAATCTGAGTTTATTGATCTCTGCTCCAAGTCAAGAATTTATTTCATATGATGAAGTGTAATTGATGGGCATCGATCTGCATGCGGATGAAAGTCGTTTTCCACTTGTCCTTTTGGGTCTTGGTACAATGTTTAGTCATATTGATTTCTGAGTCTATTCTTTCTATTGCGCATTGCATTCCTGCGCACCCTCATCTTGCTACGTTAAAAGGTTAAAGGGAGGCAATGGAAGCTTCATATCTTATGATATTCTCACAACTCTAAGATATATTAACTTCATAAATGTTGTTAATCCTGTTTCATAAATTGCTTAGATCTACTTCACTGGTACTTCAAGGGATTGCTGGAGGAGTTAAGTGCAATGATGGCTACAGGCTATGAATATGATAACAAGTTACATGTGGATGATGGAATGGACCTGGACAGTAAAACAGGGGAAATGGATATTGATGGAACTCCTCACCAGAGAACCATTTTAGGAAACAACAAATTAGTAAGGAACATTGGAGAGGTCGTGCGTGATCTTAGGAGTCTTGGATTTACCTCAATGGCTGAAGACGCCTATGCATCTGCTATATTTCTGCTATTGAAGGTTGTATATGTTATAATATTGTTAATCAGCAAGATTAATTTCCCATGTTCTAATAATTTGATTCTTTTCAGAAGTGATGCTACTCTTCTCTGATTTTCTGATATCTAATATGTTTTTGTTACTGATATCTTACGATTCCAGAAATGATATTATCGTTAACATAAGATACTAGGTTCCCTTTGTTTGTCCTTTTTAGTATTATTCGTCATGTAGTTATAATCTCTTTTCAATTTCTGTTGTCTTGACAGGCTAAAGTACATGAGCTGGCTGGTGATGAATTTAGGTTTTCAGTATTGGAGTCCATCAAAGGGTGGATACAGGTAATTTATGTAGAAATGATATTGCTTGAGTAATCATAGTTCCCCTTAGAATGAAGGAGCATAGTGACAACTCTTTTAATTTTTATGTGTTATTCTCAACATTTTCTAGTGAGTCTGAGTTCCTGTACGTTGTGAGGTGATAAAGGACATAATCATGGTTCGATGGATGACCTCTAAAACAGGGAGTTATATTTTGCAGGCTGTGCCACTTCAATTTTTACATGCTCTTTTTGCTTACCTGGGTGATTCTAAAAGTTATGAAGGCCCTTCTTCTGGCATGAAATCCCCATTGGCGTCTCATCCGTCTTTTAGATATTATGGAACTGGAATTCCTTCTGAGGGACTTGTTCGGTGGCAGTTGCGGTTAGAGTATTTTGCTTATGAAACACTACAAGATCTAAGAATAGCCAAGCTTTTTGAAATTATTGTGGATTATCCTGACAGGTAACTTTGTCTCTTTTGCACACTAAATCAGATTATGAGATTCTAAGCAAGCGTAGCTTGGAGATGTTCTTTTAGTTTGAAAAAATCATCCATCGTTTTCATGAAGTTAGCATTTCTAATGTTTACACAGCTATCTGACTTTAAGAGCATTGTTAAACTGGTCCATTGCTTAATTGTTTCTACCATGTCGGCTAGTAATGAACCATTTTTCTGACATGCATTCGATATTTCATGTTGAACAAGTTATTTATAGAACTTTAAAAATGAGTAAAAGGGAATGAGAGCTGTTTCTGCATTATCAGAATAAAGTAATTTTTCTGGTCTTTAAGAGCACTTTTGATGCTTGATTCCTAAGGTGTTTTCTTGTCATTTTTATATTTCAGTTCCCCTGCTATTGAAGACTTGAAGCAATGTCTTGAATATACCGGGCAGCACTCAAAGCTTGTTGATTCTTTCATAGCTGCTTTAAAATATCGGTTACTGACAGCGGGTGCATCTACCAACGATATATTGCACCAATATGTTTCAACGATTAAAGCCCTTAGAACAATAGACCCAGCAGGCGTCTTCCTTGAAGCTGTTGGTGAACCGATAAGAGAATACTTAAGGGGAAGGAAGGATACCATTAAATGCATCGTCACTATGCTCACTGATGGTGCTGGTGGGAATCCTAGTGGAACAGGAGGTACTGGGGACAGCCTTCTTGAAGAATTAAATAGAGATGAAGAAAATCAAGAGAATTCTAGCCTTGACGATGATGTCAATGCCGATGACAAGCAAGCATGGATTAATGCCCAAAAGTAAGCTACTTGACTTTAAAGAGACATTTACCAAGATATATTCGTATATATACCCCTTAATACAAAAGATCAATTGAATAATTTATTAGGTCTGCTATAAAATAAAATAGATGCACTGTTGCTTCTAAATTTTGAACTGTTGATACACTGTGATGGTCTTTGCCCTTTAAGTTGGGAGCCTGATCCGGTGGAGGCAGATCCCCTAAAGGGTGGTAGGCATCGGAGGAAGGTTGACATTCTTGGTATGATTGTCGGCATAATTGGTTCAAAGGATCAGCTGGTGAATGAGTATCGTGTTATGCTGGCTGAAAAGCTTCTGAATAAATCTGATTATGACATTGACTCGGAGATACGTACTCTGGAACTCCTCAAGGTCCCGAAGATAATTAATGTTTCTGCGACTTGAAATTCTGTTAGTCTACTGCCTTTTTAGCTAATATACTTCCTTTCTTTCGGTGTTGTCTATTACAGATTCATTTCGGTGAGAGCAGCATGCAGAGGTGTGAAATAATGCTCAATGATCTAATTGATTCCAAAAGGACTAACACAAATATAAAAGCAACCATCAAACAACAGCCTCAGCCAGGTGTTATTTGTCATTACATTTTCATTTTCTAGATGTGGGGGAATTGTGTAATGCTTCCTTATGCAGATCATTGGCCATATTAGTTTATGAATTGGTGCTATGTGCGTAATAAGTTTGGTTGATTTGTGTGTGCAAATAAAATGCAGTTGCTGACTCAGGAGAGCATGACTTGTCCCTAGATAATGTTAACGCTACTATTATATCAGCAAATTTTTGGCCACCTATCCAGGTATGTGATCACTTTTTAAATTTTGTTGGCTCATACATCCAGCAGCTTCTGTGAGAAAAAAAGATATCGACTTTGTAATTGGTGGATTCCATAAAATTAAAGATGTTTAAATAATTTATTCTTAAAAATAATTTTTTTACTTGCTGGCTTTCATGTAATTTGCTTTATTGGGGAGATATATATGTGCTTAGGATTTTAATATGCACGCACTTATTCTTTGTTGAAGTATGGTGAAAAAAATCTTTTAACTTGGTGAGTTATGTTTCTTGTCTCAGGACGAGGCAGTTAATATACCTGGATCAATGGACCAGCTTCTAAGTGATTATGCTAAAAGGTTCAATGAAATCAAGACCCCGCGCAAGCTCCTCTGGAAGAAAAATCTTGGCACTGTAAAGGTCAGTTGCTTCTGCCTTCCAAGTAAATTGGTTGCAGCATTTGCCTTAAGATACAATATTTTACTTGGACTTTTGAAGTCAACCCAACTTGTTTTATATGTAGAATTTGAAATGCTTCTATCTCTAAAAATCTATGAACATGCTATCCGAAAGACCATTTTACTTGTGAAATTAGGGCTTAACAAAGAATGAAATTATTTTACTAGATAAAGCTGAAAAAGAGTCTTGTTGAATCAAGATAACAGTAAGTGAATCTTTATCTCACTTAACTTCAAAACCTCATGGCCATAAACGTAAATGCTGGGAAAAATGAACTACTTGGAAAAAAATTATGAAAAAATATTAAAACCAGGTAGTTGTGCACCATAGCTGCTGATATATAACTATCTTTAAGTACTATATGGTTACCATTTTGTCCAGTTGGAGCTGCAATTTGAAGATAGAACTTTGCCATTCACTGTCACGCCCCTTCAAGCTTCCATAATCTGTCAATTTGAGGATCAAACAAGGTAACCTGGGAATTATATTTTTCAATTTTTATATTATATCAATTTTATTATAGAGATGCATTAATTGTTATATGATGATGATGAGTTTTGTACCTTCAGTTGGACCTCCAAGAATCTTGCTGCTGCTGTTGGTGTACCTGTGGATGTCTTGAATAGAAGAATATATTTTTGGATAAACAAGGTTCACTTGCATGTCCTGCATTCTCCATGATTATCTCTTTTAAATTTCCAAACTTCCAATTGTTTATAAACCTGGGTATTTAAATTTGATCATCATGGTGTCTGATTTTAGCTTCTTGAGTAATGAAAGCATGCATTTACACCTCCCTAATAAAATTCTACATCACATGCAATTTTGTTGGATTTTGTTTTTTCTTTGTATACTTTTCTTGCAAGAGGCATTACCACAATACATGTGCAAGTGCCCTTCAAAATCTGTTAAACTTTTCCAGTTGGTTGAAGCTCATGAAATCCAAGGGCTTGTATTGATGGCAATCTATGTGTTTCAATCTCTTATTTTCTTGGGTTAAATCAGGGAATCCTAGCAGAGTCAGTAGAGGAGTCTGGTGACCATAAATTTACTTTGGTGGAAGCCTTAGTTGAAAGTGGAAAGACTGGAGTTATCAGCGGTAGCTGTGAAGAGCTTCTGGTTGGGGATGAGGATGGAGAGAGATCAGTAGCATCCGTTGAGGATCAACTGCGTAAAGAAATGACTGTTTATGAGGTATAGACTGGAAAATCCATATCTGCACTTCTAATGTGCACATCATGGATTCTTACAGCATCATATCAAATTATGTCTCTTTTCCTCCATTCAAATTTGAGTTGCATTCCTTCCCCCTTCTGTCATGTCAAAAGCATCGAGTTTGCCAGTTTCTCCGTTGCAAACTGCAGTAACCACATCTAAGTTGACCATTCTTTTGTTACAGAAATTTATCACAGGGATGCTCACCAATTTTGGCAGCATGGCATTGGAACGGATTCATAACACTCTCAAGGTAATTCAGAGTTTTTGGCAAATCCCCGAGGATTGTTTTAGGTAGCACGATTATCTAATCAAATAACCATATGTTTTGTCACAGATGTTTTGCATAGGTGATCCTGCCTATGACAAATCACTCCAACAGTTGCAAGGCTTTTTGGCTGGTCTAGTTGCAGAAGAGAAGCTTGAACTTAGAGATGGAATGTATTTTTTGAAGAAGTAATAGGCCCCCATCAATTGCCATCTTATTTATTCTTTGTGGCTGAAGCTCGGGTTACAAATGTCGATCAAGTACTGGGATTTTACAAAAAAGCCCCAGAACTATCTTGTAGCTGACAACTTATGCAAAGTCTATTCAACTGGTCAATTAGGATGTTGAAGGGATGGAAGCACAAAGTTTTGGTTGGCAGAGGGGCTAAATTGGGGGAGTTTTCTTATCTTCAAGCATATGTAATTTTAATCAAGTTGTTCACCAAGCTTGCTTGCCCTCTTGTATTAGATCAAAATTTATGTAAGATGTGCACAAAATTGGTGTTATAATGCCCAGCTGCATGCATTACACATTCAGTATTGGGAAAAATAATTCTGTAATTAGGTAGAATTAACTTAGCTAAATTGGCTTATATTAGACTGATCTTTTTAAATTTTGGTTTGTGCCATACATTATTCGAGCATCAATTACGTCTTCCTGGGGTAAATTCGAATGTCTAGATTTTTTATTTTTAAATTATTCTGGTTTGGTGGTGTAATCCTCGAACTATCAACATAAATGAAAAATTGGCATTGCCAAAAGAAAGTAATAGTACAAATATAGAGGAAGAAACACAGTAGTCAAAAGTGTAAAACGGACCCCAAACAGTACCCGTTTTACATAAAGATGTAGCCGTTGCCCCATTTGACGGGCCCACAATTTAAAAAAGGGGTAGTTACTGCCAATTCGACCGTTACATTTCCTCAATTCAAAATTTCACACAATTTTCACTCACCAGAGAGGAAGAAAGAGTGAAAATCTACAAGGAAACAAAATAGAAGTTAGATCAAAGAATCAACCGGCCAGAAGATGAGAGGAATAGAGGCACTACAACAAGAAGAAGAAATGGAAGTAGTAGTAGAAGACGAAGAAGAGAGAATGCAAAATCTAAGATCCAAAGCCACAGAACTTCTCCTAAGAGAAGAATACAAAGAATCCATCAAAGCCTACTCCCAAGTCATTTCTCTCTGCCAAGACTTCATTTCCAAGAAAAACCCAGATGCAGCCTACCTCACCAAGCTCCAAAAAACCCTCTGCTTGGCCTTCTCCAACCGGGCCGAAGCTAGGGCCCGACTACTGGAGTTTTCTGAAGCACTGCAAGATTGTGAGGCGGCACTTAGAATTGAGAAATCCCATTTCAAGTCTCTTCTTTGTAAGGGTAAAATCTTGTTGAGTTTGAATAGGTATAGTATGGCCTTGGACTGCTTCAAGGCAGCGAATCTTGATCCACAGGCTAATGAGAATTCTGATGTGGTAAATGGGTTCTTGGAGAAATGCAAGAGGCTTGAGTTTCTATCAAGAACTGGGGCATTTGATGTTTCTGACTGGGTTTTGAGTGGTTTTCGCGGAAAAATACCTGAATTTGCAGAGTATATTGGCCCAGTGGAGATGAAGAAGTCTGAGATCAGTGGGCGCGGCCCATTTGCCACCAAGAATGTAGAAAGTGGGACTTTGCTATTGGTAACTAAAGCTGTTGCTGTTGATAGGGCTATAATGCCTCCAGATTCTGAGGAAAATGCTCAATTAGTTATATGGAAGAACTTCATTGATAAAGTTGTGGAGTCAGCCACAAAATGCAGAGAAGTCAATAGTTTGATTTCAAAGTTATCTGCGGGTGAAGATGAGGAATGTTTGGAAGTTCCTGATATTGGGCTTTTTAGGCCTGAAGCAGAGGTGAATAGTGGCATTTCTGGTGAGAAGTTGGATATGGGAAGAATGTTGGGCATTTTGGATGTGAATTCCATTCTTGAGGATGCAATTTCTGCCAAAGTCTTGGGGAAAAATGCAGATTACCAAGGTGTTGGCTTGTGGATTTTGGCCTCTTTTGTTAACCATTCTTGCGATCCCAATGTGAGGCGCTTGCATATTGGTGATTATGTTGTTGTTCATGCTGCTAGAGATGTGAAGGCAGGGGAAGAGCTGACGTTTGCCTATTTCGACGTGCTTTCACCTCTCAACAACCGGAGAGAAATGGCAAAGAATTGGGGGTTTAGATGTAGATGCAAGAGGTGCAAGTTTGAAGAGAATGTGGGATATAAGCAAGAAATGAGAGAGATTGAAGTAGTTCTTGGAGGAAAAAGTGTGGTGGATATGGGAAGTGTGGTGTATAGATTGGAGGAAGGGATGAGGAGGTGGATGGTTAGAGGGAAAGGGAAAGGCTATTTGAGGGCGTCGTTTTGGGAAGCTTATTGTAAGGTTTTTGGGTCGGAGAAGATGATGAGGAAATGGGGGAGGAAGATTCCATCAGCCGAGAGTGTGGTGGATAGCGTGGTGGATGCAGTGGGAACCGACGAGAGGATTGTGAAAGTGTTCATGGAAGGATTGAAGAGAGGTGGGATTAATGGTGTGGTGGAAATGGAGAAGGCGATCAAGTTAGGAAGAGGGGTTTATGGGAAGATAATGAAGAAACAAGCAATGAGGATGTTGCTTCAGTTTTAGAGGCTGAAAAGTATTTGTTTCTTCAAGGGTTTTGGTTTTTAGAGTATGATCTTGTTTTAGCCATTTTTGTGTTCAAGTCATCTTGAGCACCTGACTGTTCAAATGTTTGTGTTTTAATTGAAGGATTTTGATTATTGTTATTGTTATTGTTATTCCTTTTTGTTTCCCGTTGTTTAAATCTTTAGTTACAAAATTCTATTTCAACTAATTGATCGATCTTTAAATGAATTTTGATACAATAAAATAATAATATTATTTTCTCATATTCAGAAAATTGTATGATGGATGTAAGTTGCCAGTATTGAATTTAAATTTCATTGAGTTTGGGGTTGATAAAAGATTTGAGATTGAGTTTAGGTTGCAATAAGTACACCTAAAAAGAAAGAATAAAATGGGCCTTCAAAAAAAGTATACCAAACAAATAGATAAATATTATGATTATGTTGAAAAAACTAATGCAGAATTTCCCAAGATTCAGATATTTGACAAAGAAGTTATGGGAATATCTCTTCTTAATGTTGAGAAAGATGGAGAAATATTTAACTAAAGGAAATTCCAAAATCAAGAAAGTATGTAGTTTCACTTCAACCACTAGTGAGGCACCACCACATATAAAAAAACAAAGACAAGCTGATGATATGGTTTTGTTTGAAGATAAGCTCAAAAATAAAATAAGATAAAAAGTAAAAAAAAAAAAAAAAAAAAGACAGAAAAAGACAAAAAAGTACCCTTTCCAATCAATTTAGATGCTTCATGTTGATCTCTAAGCGAGCCCAGGTCAATTGAACTTTTTTATTTAATTTTTTCTTAATTACTTTATTTTTACTTCCTCCATTTTGGATTATTGCATAATTGGGTTTAACCATAGTTGATTTGAAATTTGACCATGATGGATAAGGTTGAGTCAAAAGAATAAAATGCATGAACTTGGCATGCATGTAAACCAAAGGTAAAAAAAATCATGTTTGTGAATGTCTTCATGTGTCACCCAAATGTTTTAACTCCCAAGTTGACCTAAAGTGAATAAATATTAAATAATAATGTCAAAATTAATTATTATTAATTATATGATAAGGGACAAACATATTTATTTTTATAAAGAAATGTTTTTCATTTTATTACAAATAAATCATTACAATGACAAATAGAAAAAATAGTTGTGTTTATGAACATTTAGTAACGTGTTATGTGATAATAAAAATTACCACTGTGATTTAAATTTGTAAAAATTATTATTATGATAAAATAAAATTTTTATTGTCATGCATTACTTTATGATAATTATGGCATTATTATTTAATATTTTAGTGCTAATATTATTTTTTCTTATAATGCTTATTATGTTTTGGAAATTTTGCATACATCTTTTCTAGCTACGAAATTAATTTCTTAATAATTTTTTCACAGTGAATACCTAATTTTTTAATAACAGGGTTAGTTACCCAAACCCCCTTGAGGTTTGACCTAATTACAATAAGGTTCATATATTTTACAAAATTACAAATACCTCCATGGTGTTGACGGCTTGCCGTTAAATCGGATAATTGTTGCAAAGTATCAGTTACCCTTGACTGAATATATTAAAAATGGCAAAAAGACAAAAAAAAAGTACACAAAGACTGAAATGACCTTAACATTACAAAATGACTAAACCCTCTTGAAGTTTTGTGAAAATAACAAAAGTAACCTCACATAATGAAATTACAAAAATACATTAAAATAATTAATAAAAATATAAATTATAAAATAATTAAATATTTTTATATATACATACATATGTAATACAATATCATATATATTATACAATATATATTTGTATTTATACTTAATATATAATATATATACATATAGTATATATATACCCCTAAACAACCCACCCCCACCCCCCACCCCGCTGCGCTCACTCGCCTCTCGCCCCAGCGCCCCCCCACTGACCAAATCTGGCCATGGCAGCCACCATGGCAGGTGGAACAAAGAGAGAGAGGGGGGAATTGTACTTTTTAGAATATATATATATATTTATTTATTAATTAAAAATTTAATTAAAATATATAATTTTTAATTATTTATTTTGAATTAATAAAGTGTTTTAAATTTTATTTATCTTATTTTTAGTTAGATATATATTCATTATTTAAATAATTTATTTATTTTAGATATGATTATTATCTTAATAATTTATTTAATTAAATTATTTCATATATTTTTTTATTTTAATATTATTTAACATGTAATTTTAATAAATGTATTTCTGTTTAATATAACTAAATAAATTTGATTATGTATATAATATTATTTTAGGTATATTTTATTATTTAATATTTTTTTAAATTTTTTTATTTTTGTTAATAAATAATTCAGCTAAATTTAATTATATTATTTTAGAAGTGTTTTTATTTTAATATTATATTTTATTTCTCAATTAATAAGTAATTTCAACTTAATCTAATTAAATTATTTTAATTATAACTATTATTTTAATATTATTGATCATTATGTAACCTAAAATTATAAAAGCTATTTTATTTAAGAGATGAATTTAATATTTATTTTTTTTACTTATTTTCTTTTTTAATTAGTAAATAGTTTAATTAAATATAATTAGATTATTTAACTTGAATTTAAAGATTATTTAGTTTTATGAAATTTTATTAATAATAAAATATATTTAAATTTATTATGAGTAATTTAAATAATGTTAAATTACACCCCTGTGGTATGAAAAATATTACAAATAGGTTAAAGGGTATTTTGTCTAAAAACCATAATAGTAACCACAAGGCAAATCTGGATTTTTATGCAAAATTTTTGATGGCATTAGGATTTTTTTGGATGGAGGCTAATGAACTTTTTTAAATGTAAAATGGAGCAAAATATTATGAGGTATTTATAATTTCATCAAATCATTGAATTTTTGGGTAAATCGGCCAAACATTATGGGGGTCTGGGTAATTAACCCTTAAATATATCTCATCTATACGTAATAAGCATATTTGATTTATATTCAAATATATATTCAGAAAAAGAGTTTGTATACTCAAAGCATACAAACTTGAGATGAAATATAAAATAAAACATCAAATATAAATAGAAAATTCGAATTGAAATACCTAATTTGGATCTTCTAATGTTATAAACTTGGAGTTTCTATCTCATATATATATATATGTATATATTACATTACAATTGGTTAGCACCAAATAGATATTTTCTATATCATGTAACCCAATGGAAATATTAGTTTCCCATATTATGTGGGAGGTCTCGTATTCAAGTCTGTATAGGCTCCTATGTGCACCATATATGCATTGTGTTGGTTTATTCTTCGATTTTTTGATTTGTTGACATGATAAAAAATTTGTTGTCTATAATGCTTTCTCAATATATATATATATATATATATATTCTATGTCCATCCATTTGCTCATTCCCTTGAATATATATGTGTGTGTATATATATATATATATATTTCATGTCATGCTTGCACAAACATACAATATGAAATGAAACATGAATTTAAATTTCTTATATAATAGCAATAAAATTTCTACTTTGGGCTCTAAATTCCTAAAAAACAAACAAACCTAAAATAAAATAAAGTCTTCACGTAATCACACTACCTCACAAAAAGAATGGGGCCATTTTATGTCATGATCATATATATAACCGCAGCCCTAGCTCCATCTACCACTTAACTCATCACGATCCATTTATTATATCATAAAGTAATAATATTATGGGCATCAACATTATTATTAGTATATACATCATACTCTAGTCCACATGTTATTTATTTATATGATAATGGTGGACGGTATGTGACCTATGTCTCTTGGCTACAATCCAAAGATGGAATTATGTATGAGACAAAGTTCAAAATCCAAGTTGGTATAATATGAATAATATAAAATTAGTTTGTTTGTATTGAATTCGCGATATCATTCTTGATTCAACTTTGGCAATAAATTCATGGAGCAAGACTTGATGCAATAAACATATAATTAAACTTCTAGTTATGAATCGCGCGTGATTTCAAAGTGATAATATCTTTTACATAATTTTTAGTTGTAACTCACATAAATAATTTCAAAGAAAAAAAGTAAATTGAAAATTATGTTTAAATTCAATGTATTAAAACCCAAATCGAACCTTGGAGAATATAGGTGGTCTGTAACTTAAGAATTCGAATTATACAACATGCATGTTTCTGAAATATCGACGTAACTTTCAATGAAGTTATCTATCTAATTACGTAAATTTATTATATCTCATATCAATAGTTTTTAAAAGCAAGAAATTGGGCTTACTAGTTCAAAATGGTGTTTAAATTCAATGAATACTCTAGAATTAGTGAACAACATATTTCGTGTGTGAAAGAGATCGTATAATTTGTCGTTTGTTTCGTTAAATCTTATGCTAAAAATTATATTATTTTTACTTCTAATTAAATACATCTCCAAATTACATCATCCCATTTCCCTAATTTCAACTTACATCAAACCCCCTTTTTTATTTGTTTCTAAGTTGGAAGCATGCATGTATATACCAAGTCTTAATTTGCCACTTAATAATTTAAATAAACAAGACCATGAACAAGTCTTCCACAATGGAAAACAATAATAATTTCATAAAAAGTGTCGATAAGACAAGCCCACTAACGCATGGTAATAAAAAAATAATATTCGAATATTTTATATAAATATTAAATGAGATTCATAAGAATATTCTTGATTTATCTTGTCCCAAATTTTCTTTGTTCAACCAATTAGAGAACAATTCAACCACGCCACGTGTTCGTAAGATGATGTTAATCCAAAGGGTCATGCTCCCCACATGTGACATTAATTAATTAATTAATTAATTAATTCTTAACCATAATTGTATTATTACTGAGCGGCATATGACCTAATGATATAAGTCTCTCATATAATGTTGGATATTAAAAGTTCGAGTTTAAATGAGCTTTTAATGTGTGTGTCTGTCATTAAAAAAAATTATGATTATGTTATTATTTAATTATTAATAATAAAAGAAAATTAATTAATCCCCCATGTTCAAATCTAGAAGTTGATGTGCTCCACCCTTGAAGTGGGTAGATAAGATCCACACAAGTTAAAACCCAATCATAATTTTCAAATGCTTATCCTTTGTCCACATATTCTAGGAAATTAAGGACAGGTGTCCTCTTTTTAAGTGGTTTGATAGCTACATTTGGAGGATGATTAACCAAAAAAACACTGGATTTTTTTTTAATAATGTTTAATTTGTTATATCTAAATATATACTAGGTTGAGAAGCAATCTACCCTCTTCACGTTATTGACCGAATTTAACTAAAGTTGCCTAATGGAAGTATGTGTACAAAAAGTAATATTATTTTATATAATTAGTGATGATTTTTATATATATTTAAACTCTGAGAAGGAAGAAATTTTCAAATTTATTGATTAAGATGTTTTTCCACTTATAGTATTGATCTAACTTTATTAAGAAAATTAAATTGGAAATGGAACCAATAGAACGATATAATTTATTAGAACAAGATCTACTATTAGTTATTTAGAAATTGACAAGTAAGCTAAGAAATCGTAACTGTTGTAAACACAAAAATCACGGACATAATATTTAGACATTTAAAAGAACAAATAGTAATTACTAATGCAAGTCGACAACATGAAAGTCCTTAAATTTTAAAATAGAGTTTTACGTAAAACTAATGGTAAGTTAAAATTGGAATTAAATTTTCCTATAGAATAGCTGCATATGCATTGTAGTAATTACCAATATTGAGAAATATACACTTGGATAGTAGATATTATGAAATAATAATTCGAATTAATTTCAAAGAACAAGATTAGTCATATCGTAATTGGTAAAGTAGAACTAATTATTGTTATTATAATATATAGTTTGAGCTGAATTTGTGTGAACAAATGTGAACTAGTTTCGCATGCATTATAGGATGTAGCACGTAATTGGACCAATTTCCTTACTTTCTTCATAAGAAAACCATAAAAATTTAGACCATATAATTAGCACGTTTTTTCTTTAGAAAGGCCTCAACTGAATAGCCCCAAAAGTCTAAAATTTTCATAATATTTTTTTTTGTTCTTGACTTCAATGAGACTGTAGGAACCAAGTTTGTTAAAATACCATTTGATCCCACAAGTCTAAATAAAGGTGTGTGTATATATATATATATATATAAATATATTTATTAAAATTCAAAATTTTAATCTATAAAAACAACAAATCTCTCCTTTATATTTGTAAAAATTGAATCTTGCCATATGTGATTCAAATTTCTGCTCCATCAACTCTCTCCCTGTGTGTATATATCTATGTATATATATATATGTCTGCATCCAAGTTGATGAGCTTGAGAAATAATCTTCTAGCTAGTCCTTGGTAGGGTTGGTAGGATTTTGGGTCAGGTCGAACTAAAACTACTAAAACTATAAAATGAAATACACAAAAAAAAGAATAAGACTGTTCAAATTTACCCAACAAAAATCCTTCAACTCTTAAATCAGTATCGAAGGTAGAACAATAAAAATATTTGAGGAGAATTTAAAGTTGTTTTATAATTTTGTGCTTGAATATGTTAAAATATAGAATATTTGTAAGTACTTATTGTTTGACAGATCATGATTGAAGTGGCTGATCTCTGTATCTTTGAAATATAGTTCAACTAACAAGTAGAACTCATTGATTCATATATAATAAGAAGCATTTCAGTTTAGGCTAAATGGAAAATGGACATAGATTCTAAAATATTTAAATATTTGCATTATTGAGGATATAATTAGGGGGAGTAAAGCATTATTACCTAATCCCCCAAGTATGGATGGCTTGCTATGTTTGCTCAGCCATTACACACCAGGCGTGAAAAGTGGTCAAAGTCAAAAACAACCTAATCAAATACTATGATGTAATTATACCATAACATGACAAAAAACCCTCAATATAAAATGGCTGCCCATCTCCTTGCAAACATTTCAAACTCTTTGATCTTTTCTTAATTCCCTCATCATATATACAATTCTCTCCAATACCTAACCCCCCCCACCACCACCCCCCCACCCACCCCCAAGAAAGGATATAAAGCTTGAGATCAAAGACTCAATTCTTTGGAAACCATATATTTTGGCTTGTTTCTTACCAAACTCTTTCACAAAAAAATGGTAGGAAAAACTGGCTCTGGCCTTCCACCTGGTTTCAGGTTTCATCCCACTGATGAAGAACTAATAATGTGCTATCTCAGAAATCAGGCCACATCAAGGCCTTGCCCTGTTTCAATTATCCCAGAAGTTGACATCTACAAGTTTGATCCTTGGGAGTTGCCTGGTTAGTATATCATTTACACATGATAATTAAGATAAAATCTCAATATGTGTGACAACACAAGTACCCTATGTACTAACATATTTATTTATCATTTTGACACATGTATTTGGTGGAGTTCAGACAAAGCTGAGTTTGGGGAGAACGAATGGTACTTCTTCACCCCACGAGACAGAAAGTACCCAAATGGGGCGCGCCCCAATAGAGCAGCCGTTTCAGGGTATTGGAAGGCCACTGGAACAGATAAGGCCATCTACAGTGGATCGAAGTATGTAGGTGTCAAGAAAGCCCTTGTTTTCTATAGGGGTAAGCCACCAAAAGGGATCAAGACTGATTGGATCATGCATGAATATCGTTTGAGTGAATCAAGATCACAACCCTACAAGCAAAATGGATCCATGAGGGTATGATTAATTAATTAAGTTTAATCTCTTCATTATCTAGTGTTTTCACGGGACAATCAAGGTTTTTGACTTTTCTATTCAAGATTTCTTGCACGTTTTAGAAGTTGTTTAGTTTCTTCTTATCTAAGCCTACATAACAGTAGATATAATTGTGGTAGTTGGCAATAAAATAGAAAAAAAGGGTTGAGAATAGACTGATATTGTTTTTATAACTAAAATTGCATTTATTAAAGCTCTTATTTAGTAAAGTTAATTTGTATAAGCACACATCATTTAGTATTATTAAATGCATTAAATGTAAAGAAAAATTATGCATCATGTATATGAATATATTATATATATGTTTAGACTACATATCTAATATTATATTAGTTATTGATATTTATGTTCAATATGTAATTATGTATAATATATATACATATATGATACTACATAATTTATTGACATACATAAAGCAAAACTATCAAATTCATTTCTCCTAATGTGTGTGTGTGTGCGCATCCATGTTAATTTCTACAGATATTTAATTTATAGATTCTTCATGTATTATTATTGTTAAGCAATAATGGAGAATATTAATAATGACTTCCAACTTTTGTTTGATGTGTACCAGTTGGATGATTGGGTGCTCTGTAGAATCTACAAGAAAAAGAATTTGGCAAGAACTACAGACCAACAAAGAATTTCACCAGCTGAAGGCTCATTTATTCCTCAAATTCTAACCACTACTTCAACTGATCATTCTATTACTACTACTGAATTACCACAGCCATACAAATATCTTCCAAGAACTTGTAATAATTCTCTAAGTACTCATATATGGGACTTTGACTGCATGCCCTCAATCTCCCAGCTTCTCAGTGACAATAGTGTGATGCCCTTCATCAATAATGGGAGCTTTCTGCACGGCGGGCCGGCCGCCGGCAAGCAGCAGCAGCAGCCAGGCCAAGAGCAGCAGCCAGGCTTTGTGAATCCATTTTATGAGAGCTTATAGGAAAAGGGATAAGGATCAAAGGCAGCAGCTAACTGTACAAATAAAGAGAAAAGAAATTAATGGGGGATTTTGTCATTTTCATTGATGCAGGAATATTTTCTAAGTCTTATCTGATATGTTTGTAGAAAAAGAATACCATATATTTTGCTGCAAGATTATCTGATTTCTTAGGGGTGTTAGTATATAGATTAAAAGGTAAAGGATATTGTACATTTATGATATCTGGTATTGAAATGATATAAAGATGGCTCTTTTTGCGCCAAACAACGATGGATAATGGTGGTAGTAAATTTTTAAATCATATATGCAATGATGATTAATTTTCCCAACTTTGACAAGTTATGCGAAGAAAGAACATTCTTTCTTCTTTTTTCAGTAATATTTATGCTATTTCTGTTAGTATCCCACATCGGTGAAATAAATAAGTTGTGGTCTCTATATGTAGTTTTGGACAATTCTCACATCTTGACTTGAGTTTTGGAGTTGAGGTTGAGTTTGGCCAAGGCGCATTATTTGACAATTTCTACATATCTTTTGCACATCTTATATCTATTCTTTTTGATTCTAAGTAAAGAAAAAATTATCTAAAAAATAAATATATAACATATGATTACAAAAGTGTAGAATATTTTCTGGCAAATTAACGTCTTTCAAATTTAACTACGTTAAAGAATAATATCTTATTTTTTATTTAATGACAATTCTAGAAAAATAATATATATACTTTTGTATAAAAAAAATTATTTATAAAAATTTAAATTATACGCGATGATGTCGAACAACAAGACGTATATGATGATATCACCATTTCGCTTTATATAAAAATTATCATATATTTATTTAATATGCCATATCCTACTTTAAATATACCAAAGAAATACCTTGAAATTTCTCTAATAAATTAGGTGTTTGTGTACATATCTGCACAACGGTTCAACCAATTATTATTCCTATATATATATTATTCAAACAAACAAACAAAGACATATGGATATTCAAGCATATTTGAAAAAGTTGATTGAATAAGTTAAAAACCAACTAGTGCCGCCATTTGAAAAAAATGAACCATTCTAAGTACTTATAATTTGCATAAAGAATTATTCAGCCTTAATCAACAAAGTCCATAATTTGGGACAAATTGGACCATAGAACTGTTTTATTATTTATGGTAGCTTAATTATTAAGATTGGTTTGCTCCGTGGCTTATAGTACTTTATGTACTTTGTGTGTAGTTTATACTTTGCTCATTTAATCTGAAAATAGGAATATATTGCTTTATTATTATTTTTTTTTGAGAGAGCATTACAATGACGAATATTATTCTTTCAATAAAGTAATATTTTTCTAAGTACACAAAGTGCACAACGCGCCCATTACGGGTCGAACATAAGACCTCCCACACTACAAAAAAATATAATATTAATGACAAAATAATAAGTGTCAAAGTAAAAGTTATTACTAATAACATGTATTAAGTGACAACAACTTTTATCTTGTCACTAATAATAATTTTTAAGCGACAATAATTTTTATTTTGTCATAATTTGATTCAATAGTGACAAAAAATAATGTTTTGAGTTGTCACCATTAACAATTAGTAACACCTCTATAGTGATAACCTAGTGACAATAAAAATTGTCACTATAATTTGTGACAAAATTTTCATTGTCACTATAGGTGTGTCACTAATTGTCTATGGTGACAACTTAAACGCTATTTTTGTCACTATTTAGTTTGTAAAAATCATTAAGGTGACAAAAATAAAACTTTTGTCACTTAATATACATAATTAGTGATAACTTTTGCATTGTTGCTTACTATTTTGTCACAAATTTATCTTTTTCTTGTAGTGCCACTTAATAGGAGAGACAATTGCCACTTGGACTACAAGCCACTGGGCGAAATATATTATTTTATTAAAGTGATAACATTTCGTCATTTATAATGCTCTCTGAAAATTTATTATTAAGATTGGTTTGAGGGCTGCTTCTCTTTACTTAGCATTCAGATTTGTGAAAAAGAGTCTAATTAATGCATATCACTTTCCGTTGGCCAATTTTAAGTACATGAAAAAACAAAAAGTTTGATCACGATCGATCCAAGTGGTGATTGAACGAATATTACTTTATTTCTTAGGAATTTTATCTAATAAATATCAATGAAATCAGGACATTTCAAAATTCAAAATATTCGATGAAGAAAATTGAAAATGGAGAAATTTTTTTGACTGACCATAGCAGGAGCCCTTGAATTTAGATCTGCCTATTGTTTCAACCCAATTTTAATGGTCGATAATAGTTAAATCATATTAGCAGAATCAACAGAGAAACTAATTAACATTCGGTTTTATTCTCATTTTCATTTCCAACTGCCAATATTTTTAAAAGTTGAAGAATTTATTACAATTTTGGAAATAAAAACGAACTATGATAGATATAGAGATGTAAAGTTAGGTACGTGGTATATTTTTATGTCTAAAAAGTCGTGTTTTTTTAAAAATATAAGTATTTTAATTATTTTGAAATGATATGAATTATGATAGATCCAGAAAAAATTAAAAATGAAAACGAGTGGTATTTTTTAGTGAAAACGTGCAAAAATTGATTTTTTTAAAAAAAAAAATTCAAATAGTGATGAAAATGGAGATAATAATGTTTGAAAAAGAAAACAAAATTTCCGCACTTGATGCACATATAAAATTTGATTATTTCACACTTGATGCATATAAAATTTTCAAAAAATAAGTTTGAAAAAAATAATTATTTGAGCAACAAAATTTAGCAAGAAGATTAGCTTTGGCTAGCTAGGAAATAATAAATAACTTCCCTTTTAATCAAATTTTGTGATAAGAAGGATATATATATATATATATATATATATATATAAAGATTTTTACATGGTATATATACTTTTATCTTTGTAGGCGGGAATCATGATAGGTGCATGCATGCAGTGTATAAGCATCGTTTCAATGACATTGACATTTTAAGAAGGCGACCTTTTTGGATCAGAACGAATTTATTAAGATTGGCATGTAATTGTCTTAATGGCTTAGGTTGAATCAATTTAATTTTTTAAGTTGATTAAAACGGAATTTAATAAGTTTAATTAATTTCTTGTATTTAAATTAGTTGATGGGTGCTGAGTGGCCTGTGGCCCAGTGGTATAAGTCTCCCATATAAGGTGGGAGGTTAAGAGTTCAAGTTTCGAACGAGCTCCTGATGTGTGTGTATAAAAAATAAAAAAAATAGTTGATGGGTCCAGCTATTAGCTTGGTAGGGTAATTGCTTTTATCTATTTATTTATTTATTTATTTTCTTGTGTTGATTAATAATTGAATTATATCTAATTAAAGGGACTTTAATCGGCAAAAAAATGTTCCCGAACTTGGCTAATTTACAAATTACTAGATGCCTTATTGCACGAGTATTGTATCACAAGCATACTGTTGAATATCACGAGCACGCTGAAAATAAAGGACTAAAAGTAATAATTGTATAGAAAAACATTACCACTTATTTTTCTACTGACTTCTTTTAGTTCTAAAGTCAATCAAGAAGTTAATCTTGATCTAACTTCCAGCTTAGACGATCTCCTCACCTAGGGTAGTGCGGTTTGATGTTATACCTAATTTTAGATGAGAGAAAAAATATTCGAAACCTTATGTTGGTTGAGTTTGTTTGTGTTAAATTATGATTTCATTTGAAAATGTATATTATCAAAGATAAGAATCTAAATAACATTTATTAATTGATCGAATGGAACCGCCTTCATGCTCATAAGTACGAGATTTGAGGTTTAAATCTAAAAAGCTTCATGTATATGCATGTGTAAATTAAATAAAAAGAATTTAAGGACTGTAGTCATCTATTTTAAATCCATATTTCAGTGCTGAAAGGGAAAAAAGATTGATGATCAGTACAAAATAGGGCTTTTTTATTTTTCTCTTTTTTTTTATAAGGAAAGGCGAAATATATTTTAATTATTACATTGAATTTTAATCATTATACATCAACATTTCAAACTCATAAAATACGGACAATTACATTAAACACACTCAAAATATTATATACAACCAAAAAAGATTACGATAAAAATACCCATATTTAGTGCATTTATTTTCTTCAACAATTCTAATTTTTAGCAATATAATCATTAAATAATTCACAAACTACTTCATATTCCAAGGAAAAAAAAAAAAAAAAACCAACAAAAAAGCTCTTATGAAAATATAAAAATTATTAATTTCATGTTAATTACACATACAAACACCTTCCCTTTCTTTTTCACCACCAACCAGTCAACAACTGTAGTCGGGCTAATGCCGTTCACGTCTTATACTCAAATTGCAGATCCAGCGAACGTAGAGATAGGGCATCTCCTCAAGACAAACTTCAATAATTATCCAAAGGTAGCGAAAGAATATCTAAATTCTCATTCATCATACACTTTACCATTTGTCTGCATCGATTGTTTCATACTAAATGATTACAAAAATATGAGCACGATGCTGGCATCGACACATCATTATTATAGTAGCCGTTTGATGTGAAAATACATTTACGTCGCTTTCAAAGTGCGCCCAATAATTTTAATTTGACCAAACTGCACCAATCATTGATCCAGTTATCTTGGAATACTTGACATGTGTGGTGTACTTGTACTTTTTTTTTGGCCTCATTTATACATGAGATGTATCTTTAGTGAGAGTAAATTTTCAAATTTTATGCTAATTTTTGGATTTTCAAAAAGGTTTTTCTTTCTTGTATATGGAGTTTCTAGGAGATGGTATTTCCAATGTAATGGGGGGAGCTCAAAAAAAGACAGTACTGTGGTTTACAGACAATGTTGTTGATATACTAACGATATGTCTTAGGGGCACATCAAGTAAAATTGTAATAAAAAAAGTTCAAAATATTAAGATGAATATTGCAACACATAAGCCCTAATTATGTAAATACCATCATTAATAAGAAATGAAAGGGTCATCTAATCACATTTGCATTCAAACATTACTTTGCAATTAACAAAGTTGATCTCTAAATAGAGGTGTTCTCGAGTTAGAAGATCCACCGCATTTCTTCAACTTAGGCAATTTCTGAAGAGATGGCATGTGATGGGATTTTTAAAAATGCCTCAAAAGAAGAAAAAGGATAAATAATTCATAGATTGTCCCAAAATCTCGATTTCTATTATGTGTGAAGATAAAAAATGCTATTGTAGCTCCTTAGTCAAAGGGTTTGAGAAGAGTCACATGCTCATCGTTCCATAGATGATGCTATTTGATCAAAACCAAATCCATCAATTGTCAAATATGAAAGGCTCAGTTTCTTAAGATATTATTTTGATGGCACATGTAGTGATTATTTTGTCCTTATCTCTAGGATGATACGAGAGAAGGAAAACAACTTATAAATTATTTTAAAATTCTTGACTAGTTCATGTGTAATAAGACCAAGTAGATATTGTCCTAAGGAATTAATCAACATGATATTACTGAAGAGTGAATCTTAAGATGGGCACCTCATTTTTAAAGATTATTGGTGTGGAAAATATCGTTGTTCACCGGTTAGAAAATAGTTCCGACTAAGAGGGTGTTTGGGTGAGTTTATAAGCTCATCAAAACATCTTGTAAGATATTTGGGAGTTTATAAGATATCAAAAAGTGTTACAACTTTTTTTAAAGAAGAGCTTATGAACTTTTAAAAGCTCCTAAAATAAAATATGAGCTTATAAACTGTTTTTAGAAAAGTAAGGAGCTCTCAACTTATTTTTAAGATTTTAACAAATTTTCTTCATTTTAGTCATTAGTTCAGACTAAGAAGGTGTTTGGGTGAGCTTATAAGCTCATCAAAACATGTTATAAGATATTTGAGAGCTAATAAGATGTCAAAAAGTGTGACAACTTTTTTTAAAGAAGAGCTTATAAGCTCTTAAAAGCTCCTAAAAAAAGATGTTGGGAGCTTATAAGATATTTCTTAAAAAGTAAGGAATTTCTAACTTATTTTCAAGATTTTAACAACTTTCCTTCATTTTAATTATGTTAATTACAAAATTGTCATTACTAACATCTTATAAACTCCAAAATCTTATTTTTATCCAAACACTTTTTTATTTTTTTAAAAAAAAATCTAACATCTTTTATATATATGTTCCAAAAATATCTTATAAGATGTAACAACTTATAAGACCTTTTAAATAAGATTGGCCAAACAACCTCTAAATGTAGGCTTCACAGATATTGAAACTACATACACTCTTTTATTAAAACTATAGCAGCATCACATAGTGTTATAGCGTAGCTTTTTCCGTTAGTATCCATACAAGCAACGTTGTTTGATTTTCATATGATTCTTAGTAATCACTGTTGTCTAGATAATATTAATCCTGACAAAGGGATTAACAGAATAAAAATAAGAACTGCAGCAAAAGAGCCTATTAAAGACCCCGTAATTCGATCACAAAATTTTTGGTACTGTTGGCATACAGCAAGCCAATTTGCTGAAGCATTCCCCTTATGTGCTAGATATACAATAGCTGCTGCTGCTGAGGCTCCTGCTGTGAGTACAGCTAGCATTGTCTGCACAAAATTCTAAGTCTTAGAATAAAGTGTGATAAAATGATCATTTTTTGGCACTTATTCTACGATCCTCTGCAGTTGAAATGATCCAAGCATTGGAGCGTTATTGCTGGAATTCTCTAGCGACTCTCTAATCGTTTTGTGGTTTCAAGTTTAAATCTCAAGTCTGACTAGAGTCAAAAGTAACAAAACTCTAACTCATTGTTTCATTACACTTCGATCCTTCAATTTGAATTGGCCTAAGTATTGGAGCGTTTTTGCTGGAATTCTCTAGCGACTCTAACCGTTTTATGGTTAAGGTTTAGATCTAAAGTCTTACAAGAGTCAAAAGTAACAAAACTGTAACTCGCTGTTTTATTACACTTTGATCCCTCAATTTGGATTGACCTAAGTATCGGAGCGTTGTCGCTGGAATTCTCCAGCGACTCTAACTGTATTATGGTTTCAGGTTTAGATCTCAATTTTGACCAGAGATCGAAATAACAAAACTCCAACTGATTGTCTTATCGCACTTATCTACAATCCCTCAACTTGGATTGACCTAAGCCGAGCTTTATCATGGGAATTCTCTGGCGACCCTATTTAAGTTAGATTCAAATTTGACTAGAGTCAAAAGTAACAAAACTTCAAATCGTCGATTCATACATAGACTTATTTGAATAGACCAACAGACGACCCACATCACACACTTTGAAATCTAAATATTGCAATATCAAAATGCTGGTCTATAACTTAAAATCTATCCTCCCTTTTGACATATACTTCCTGTGCGAGCCATAACTTGACAAATTGTGGCTCAGGCCTAATTGAACTAGCTTCCTACATACATGTGAGGCATGCTTATCACAGACTGGCTTTTGCCCCAGTTGAAAAGTCCTCAGGCAAACAAAAAAGAGTATTTTAACAATAAGTAAAATGTAAAGAACGAAAATTAAATTTCTTACCGTGTCCAAGAAAATCAGCAAGGCCCTACTCTTTGCTGCTCTGGTCCTAATAACATGGTAAATGGCTACAGGCAGAGAAATGGCAAGATATCCACATACTGCTGCATTTGCAATCACAAAGAACCTTTCACCAAAGAAAGAAATAATTAGAAAATACAACGTTGTATATGGTTTGAGTTTTATCCGCAAATGTAATTAAATGATTCATATGACAGCAAAATATATGAGGGTTTTTTTTTTTTTTTTAAATTATAAATTACCTAAAGGTTGGGATATCATCATATTGAGCCTGGAATAAGACAGCTTGTGTGGAGAAGGGAAGTGTTTCATCTGTTGTCCCCATTGCCACAGCACTTCCTAATGTCCCAACAATTGCAAAAATTCTGAGAACAAGGTCTAGTATAGAAATTCCTCTGCTCACCCCTAATTCTTTGGGCTCTTCAGTTGGACCTTCTGGCTTCATTGTTATGTAGTTCAATGTTAACCTTAGCTGTGTTGTATTTAAATAGTGGGGAGGGATGTGGGAAAAGTTAAATTATTGCCTTAAGAAAGGAGGATCCGCATCTTTTTAAAATCAGGTTGAATTCGGGCTGTCTGACCCAGTTCTTGATGTAATCAATCTCCAGCGTCAATTTGGACGTACGTGGACACCCAAAATTGTATTATTTCAATCATGATATGCTTGATAAATGATATTAAAGTCAATACGCTAACCGATACGATAAATCTCCAGTGTTAACTTGGACGTACGTGGACACACAAAATTGCATTATCTCAAGCATTATATACTTAGTAAATGACACTAAAGTCAATAAGCAATATATCTGTCGTGAAATTAATTTCGTAGCACATGTGTTTTTTTTAAAATAAAAAGTAACAATAATTATTAACTTTCAATCCGCTATCTTATTCATTGCCTTATTCATTAGAAATACAACAAATTAGCCATGCGTTATTCATAGGAAAATCAATAATATATACAAAAGAATAAATCATTAGTTACGAATTCGCTATAGTGGAGATTAGCTATGAGAAACATCAATTTCGAATTTGACTAAATCAATTCCATAACTAAAGCTACAATCTTCTGGCATCAACTATTGGTTAATAGTAGTTGTGTCCTAAGTAACAATAACTGATACCCTAAGCTTTATAATGAGTATGAATACCCTTAATTTTAGATATACAATTCAAAAATTACCCATAATTTTAGTACTCTCCATATCTTGTGTTGCTTGGTAATTATTTTTACCCTCATTTATTCGATTTAACTTGAGTGTTTAAATATTTTGTCGATCAATTACATCCCAACAATCCTATTGCTCTTACATGTTTTAGGATCTTAGGGACCAACCCGATCCAATCGACCCAAGATCCAATGGCCCGACCAAATCATTTCGAAGAACATCAAGTAGAATTAGGTAGCTCTATGACAACATTCTTGTACTCGTACAAATTAGCATACAAAAGAAAGTTTGGATCTTCTTATATAATCCACCAATGGGTGTAAGCCAATGTGGATGTTAGGTTTAGCAGACTTGTAATTATGTACTTTTGCTTAACTCATCAAAATTATTACAGGGGTTTTTTATCAGATTATTACAGTAATTATCAGGGTTCCTCTAGCTAAAGTATAATTATTATATTCTTAAACTCCCACCTGCTCTCGATTCCTACATCATATGAGTTTGTCACTAGAGAAAATAGTCGATTTTGATTCCAAATCATAAAGGGCCACAAAGATGGAAATAATATTTGAACAATCATCATATATCGGGAAGAATTTTATATTATATTAGAATATTTCTTGTTTAGTAAAAGCTCGAATTTTGATTAAAGTTCTATAAGTTGTAGGAGTATGTCAATATAAAGTTCTAAAAAAGTTTAAACTATAAAATATTTTAGACGAAGTACATAGAGAAATCATGTAGTTACTTGTAGTCTATCTATGGTTCTATTTTTATAACATTTCTATCTTCTTCCATCTAATTTCATTATTTATATGGATGGAAAAACGAGCAGAAAATCAAATTATTCCAACGAAAAAAGAGAAAATAGAATAAATGACTATATGGATATGTAGTTAATCACATATATATACTGAAGAGCAAAATAGATAATTGTAGTAGTACTTTTTTGTTGACACGTCATTTTTGGGTATAACAATAATTAAATGAAAATGTGCAAAATGATAAATAATTATAATTAAAATATATATCTGAATGAACATTTATCCTCCATCTTACTTTCTTTTAAAAACTTAAATAGAAAAACTATAATGTTGAAGAAAAGGCTAACACTAGTTTGTTGATGAGTTATTCATAGCTTCATTACATAGAAAGATGGAATTCTTCTTTACTAATTTAATCTAATAACATTCAACTAAAATAAAAAAAAATTACTTTTTTATTGTTCACAATTCGAGAACATGGACCACAAAAAATCGGGTCTGTGTTCTGTATCAAGTTTGGTGAATCTCACATCAAATTTCGTCAATGAGAAGAGAGAAATGCTCCTATTAACGCAAGATGATAAAGAATAAGGTGATTAGAGTATTTTAGTGGCAACCTCTAATCTTTATTTTGTTATGTTATCAATTAAGGGCAATTAATTTTTTTCATTTGAGAGAAAAAAAAATAGGTTTAAAAAAATTGATTGATTATGATATATAAAAACAAAAAATTATTGAAGTCAAAATTTATCCAAAATAATTGAATATATAAAACTTATTTGACTATCATATTTAGAATTTAAATAAAATAAATGAAATATAATTATTAAATCAATGTAATGCTGCACATGCAAGCTTTTCCCTATACACTTTATACTAGCATATTTTACAAATTTTGTGACATTTACGTGTAATTTATACAAAATCTGATATCAAAATTAGATATCATTAAAATCCCTCTATACATATTTATCATTTTCTATCTTTTTCTATTTAGTCATATATTTCAAAAATAGAAAAAGAAAAGAAAAGAAATTATATGTCTTTAATTAACTAAAAAACTAATTTTTAGAATACTTGGTGAATATCATTGCCGAATGAACTGTTAATTGTTTTGACATTTGAAAACACAATAATCCCACGTATAAATCATATTAACGTGCAACGTATTCTGTATTTGAAATATAAACTTTAATTAAAAAAAATATTAAAAGAATATTTTTCACACTTCAAATGATATTATTTTTATACAGTAATTCATGCATACTAGTTATCGTTCTCTTATCCTTTCCCGTATTAAATTTTTTAATATTCGAAAAGAAAGAAAGTTTTTTTTTTCTTGTCTTTTATATGAAGAAATCATATCACAAGAATAAAGTATTTCTTTTCCTTTGATGTGAAATATGAAGAGTAGAATTATGCCAAGAGTCAGCATTCTTTGCTGTTGACGGTAGCCAGGATTTAGGCATATTATCTCTTGGTCGGTTTTGATATTGAATACTAAAAGTCGTGATTATCTTATCACTTTTTTGACTGATTCGCATTTATGGATAAGGGATTAAGAATTATCACCTTTTTTTTATACACAATGCCTACCAATTTGGACCTATCCTCTTTGCTTGCTTCACAAGTTCCTAAGAAAGCAAAACAAACATACTCCACAGGGGAAAAATGGTTTAAATTACTTTTGTAATTAAATTAATTTTTTTTTGAAAAAAAAAAATCTCACATTGATTGGTATTTTCAGCCAGATAATTGTTTGGTAAATTTGGAAAAAATAGATAATTTGTATATTTATGAACTTGGAATGAAATATAGGTCGTATTTTTGAAAGTTCATCCTATTTTCAATCGACAAAAGTACATTTTGGTGAAATTTTTAGGGAATGTTTGGTTATATTTTTTGTGTGATTTTATTATGTGTTTTAGCAGAATGTGAAAGTTATTTTTTGATATATTTGTTTATATTTTGAAAATGACATTTTTTACTATAACAGTCAAATCAATGTTTTTTTGTTGAGTTTTTAAATTGAAAATAAAATTGAGTAATTTTTTTAATGTTAACATAATAATAATAAAATATATATAATGCATATATAATATATATATATATATATTAAAAAATGTGTATTGTAGAGGAAAAATGACGATATGTACTAATCTAATCCTAAAAGCCCTTAAAAAGGGCAATAACATTCAATAGTTGATGCTTGAATCACAATCTCCTCCTCTTAAGATAGAACACATGATAACAGAACAAATGAATATCTTAATTCATTAGAAATTAGATTTAAAAATTAGACTGATAATGAAATTTCTTGTTGAATCATGTACTTACTTAAAAACTAATGATTTTAAAGTACACATAAAGATGCCAAATTTGGGAAACAAATGGTTTTCAAACAACCTCATCATGAATGTTGCCTTAGAAATGAGGATTATGCTTTAAACCCTAAAAAGAGCAGCAAATTATCCTAGATTATATAATTACATAGTAAAGGGCAAAGAGATTAATGAACATATCTTCAGCATAACCCTATGCCAGCAGAAAGGTTAAAACAAAATCTGGATTCCATCCACAAGATATTAACTCAACTGAGTTGAACTTCTGTTGTTAGAAAGCATAACATCTAAAGATGTCCACGGTACAAGACCATATCCAGCTCACAATTTTCCCTAAAAGATGACATTTGAGGATTTTCAGGCAAAAAATAAAGAGTAATTTCATCATGATCTGTTCATCTGGTTCTCGTTCTCGTTTCTTGCTGCAAGCGCTGCCATGATGATACACGGTTACTTTAGGCATCACGGACCATAGCTGTTTTAGCATCAGAGGGAAGGGAAGAAAACATGAAAATAAGTGCATATTAGAATTTGAACAGAAATAACCAGTAATAGATCAGCTTGAAGGAGAAACTGCATTAACAAATCCTTTGGTCCAACGGCATAAGTCTCTCACATAATGTGGGAGGTTAGGAATTCGGGCCCGAACGGACTCCTGATGTGTGTATGTGTAAATAAATAAATATATATATATATATATATATATATAAAAAGGGGCACCATGTTCCAACTAAAATCATAGACAGCCAACAACATTCGAATAATCATAAGATCTCCCAGAAGAAAGGGGGTTCTGGTTAGATAAGGTTGTAATAAAGGTGAGAACTATGAGTTCATAAGAAATAGAAGCTAACCCTCAAAAAGCTCTCAAGAAAGTATCACAAGCAAGCAAAAGCAAGCGACTGTAAGTAGCTAAAGAGTTGCAAGTACAACCGTACTTATCCTTTTCTTGGTGGGGGAATGGAATTTCAAGAGGGATAAAAGTTTTACCTGGCACCAGTAGACTGACCGGCCGAATAAACAGCATATGCTCCGTAATCACTTCCACTGACAATCTGAATCATTGAACATAAACAAGTTTGCAGAAAAGGAGGAATATGGCATAGTAAATAAATCAGGACTAAAGTGAATATATGTGATGCAATAATTGTATTCCATATATGGAAATGTCAAGAACTACCTCTGAGTCATTATAACTCCCATAACTGCCAGTTGGGGGCAAGCTTTTAGAGCTGTAGCCACCAGAGTAGGTTGAATATCCAGGACTACGCGTTCTGTTATCACGATTTACATATTTTTGACCATCAAATGCCTCTGTTGATGGAGCAGGTATAGGATATTGTGATGAACTTCCATCAGACTCAAATATGTTGGCTCTCAATCGCTGCATTACTTGTAATAATGCATTTTTAGCAGCATTTGGGTCTCCAGTTATCTGGTCAGCATTATATGAATGGTTTTAGGTGCTATTATCTGATACTCATGTCCTCAATGGACTAGCACACAAAACAAAATAATATAATAAGATGGGCAGATGCCCGGACTGGTAAACAATGGCTGGTACAAGGACACAGAATAACGCCAATGCCAAAATGAAGAGTCACGAATTCATTCACCTGGACCAGCTCATCATCTTCAGATGCAACTTTGGGAATATTTTCATCAGAAAAAATACGAATGTTTGCTCTAGAAGTACTTCTCATCTCTTTAATGATAGCCCCACCTTTACCAATGATGCATCCAATTCTTGAGCTCGAGACGAGTAAACGAGTTGTGATCACAGAATCACCTGATTCTCTTTCCATTTTCTCGCTGCACCGTGGTTGCAGCCTCATTATCGCATCAATAGTTCGAGAAGGAGCTTCAAACATCTAAAGCATCATAAATGGATTTAGCATATTAATTACACCTTGGTCTCATTGTACTAAATTAGAAGAATTATGTACAGTAATTCTCACCTCCTTAGAGGAAACAGATATAATACAGTCATCTCCATCAGCACCAGAACTATCAACTACAACAAATGCACCTGATTCCTGTCTAATTTGTTTAATAATGGCACCACCTTTGCCAATCACGGCCCCGAGATTTTGAGTTGGACAAACTAAACGAAGAGTGAATTCCTTTGTGATAGAAGACCAATCTCTGCTGTCGTTTTTGTAGCTCCCATAAGGACCCATTAATGAGGTCACGCCCACAGGTGGGCCACCAAATGCAATTCCAGATCTATAAATGCTTGGTGAACTCAATAGTGATTGCTGTGACCGCGAGGGGTTATCATGAAGACGATATGCCACTTGATAAAGGGCTGTCTTCACAACAGTGGCTTCCCCATTTATCTGATATTTAATCATGTAAAAGAATCACCAACTCAAATTCTTTCAACTATAATTAGAAGCTAATATTCAACAACAACTAGTTACTGAAAATATATAATTCAAAGTAGAAGAGATGAGATAAATATTCATAGCCAAACTAACCATTTGAAGAACACATATTAAAGTGGATACCCATTACGTAAGCACAGTCCACTCCAGTTTCGAAGGGTTATGAATAACAATAATACATACTTTCTCATTTTGAAACTATATTTAATAGTGCACAACTAATGCAACTAACTATTCCATAGAGAGTGGTCAATCAGTTTATAAAATTTAGGAAACATAGTTATGAAAAAGAAACTAAAACAGCTAAACTACCTGGATAAGTTCATCAGAACTCAGAGCACAAGGGGGTAAATGCTCACTGCCCAAAATTCTGATCTGAGCATGAGTCTCATTCCGTATGTTCTGAATTATCTGCCCCCCTTTACCAATCACACAACCTATCTGATCTGACGGCACGAGCAAGCGCACGGTGACTTGCAGAGGTTCTTCAAACGGACCATTCACAGGAGATTCCTCAGCCACCACCTTATCATGCACCCTGAACAGCGCATCCTGCGCAGGTGAAATGTGTTCATTTCCATAACTGTTGGTTTCTTCGCTTGAGCTATAAATGGTGATGACACGTTCATCACAACCCGGGATAGTTTCACTAATCCTAATCCTTGCATGAGTCTGGGCCCTCAATTGCTTAGCAATGTCACCTCCAATACCAATAATGCTCCCAATTTTTCTCAAAGGGCACAAATAACGATAAACTGTATGATCCAGTCCAATGAAATTTTGGTCTTTTTCATCATTCACATTTCTTCTGTTCCCTCCTCCATTCCCAGAATAATCAGTGAGTGTCTGAGAGCCTTTTCCATAATCACTTCGCTGGCCCATTATTTAGCAGGGATTAATTTACCTAACTACAGTAGATACAATCTATCATCCATCATAAGAGGTGACATAATATCAAGAATCCAATTCAAATGGAAAATGCAAAAATGAAGAAACAAAAACCTTCCCACAGTAAACATGAACAAAATATAAATCCAATTCAAATGGAAATGCAAAATGCAGATACAAAAACCTTCCCACAGTAAACATGAACCGCCATAAAAGAAATAAAAAATCAGAGCGACTTCTCAGGCCTGAGCACAGAAGCTCAAAATCTGTTTCGGTTTTCCAGTTTTTCACACCTAGAAAGTGTTTATGTTTCGAACAGAGATGAACCCATTAAAGTAAAAAAGCTAATTTCAGTACAGAATCATAAAAAAGATTGAATAGTTAACATGAATATAGCAGAGAGTTTACACCTTTACGCCAACAAATATCGCTTGCAAAATTCAATAATTCCAAGCCAAGAAATGTAAAAATATGCAAAAATTGATATACAAAGAATATCGAGAATGCTGGGTGGATATTTACATTTGAGATTTAATGGTGAATTCCCTTAGGGAGAAAAAAGGAGGAAGCTTTCGCCGTTGAATTTCTTCTGGAAGCGCAAATGTTGAAGTATGCTGAAGTGTATATTGAATATAACCGCTTCTGAAAATGTTGAAGGGCAGATTAGAAAATTTGAAATAATATCTAGGGAATAATTGGTTAATGGATTTTTAGGGTAAATAATAAAAACAAGAGGGGAAAGAATATTTTACTAAAATATCCAATTCTAGAAGATCTAATTTGTTTCTTAAATTTTCTTTCAATTACATAATATATATATATATATATGTGTGTGTGTACATTTTATTTGTCTGTCGGTAGCATTTGATTCATTAGCATAAGTCTCACATATACATGATGTTAAAATAAGGGTTTGAATCAACCGAAACCCTAGTGCGTGTGTGTATAAATAAAAAAATATATACTTTTTATTTATTTAACATTTATTAAGATTTAAATATCGAATCTCAACATATAAGTTTGAAAGCAATAAATAATAATACCAGACCAAGGGACCATTTAGTGTATCACATGTGCATATGTGTGTATGTATATGTACATATTAATTAAATTTTATAAAGTAATTTACTACTCAATAATATAGTTATTAATTTGTGAAGAAATAAGAAATGTATTTCAATAATTTATTTAAAAATATTAAATAACCAAGTATTTATAACATTTTTTTTTTAATTTATATACACATACATAAAAAATTTGTAAGTTTGAATTGTCAACCTTACATTCCATGTATGACACTAAAGCCATTGATCAAATGACCATGTTATGCTCACATGAAATAAATAATTAGTTTTAATTTTATACAAGTTAAAATTTATGCACACATAATTACTAATAAGAATTAAATTAATTAAATTTATAATTTTTGTACACAAAAGATATATTATTTGAAATATAAGTATATTTTAGTTATATTAAAATGATGTGTTACTTTACGCCAAATTGAATTTAATTTGGATTGATATTACGACAACATAATAATACTTAGGTATGAAAGAATTAAAAAGAGAAAAAAGAGAAAAAAATTTCACTAAAAACATAATAAAATGAGTAACTTTTAAATCTTAAATGGTAAAAATTGGAAAAAAAAAATAAAAATAAAAATCTCTCATTCAAAGTTCAAACACAAATAAACAGCCTTAAAAATGTAGAAAGAGGATAAAAGTAAACGAAAGAACTCCACACGATACACAGAAACACAAGAAAACTGAAAAAGACAACCTTTGGAATGACACTTTGTTCATCCAATGTTTCCTCATGGTTCTCTCCCAATCCCACCATCAGACAAACACCAACAATTCCTTCCACAACAAAAACTGTAAATTTAACCTTAAAAATCTCCTCACTAACATCAAATGCTCCAAAAGAATCAAAGAAAAGCGCCCAAGATTTGCTGGTGCACAGTGGCAGCCCCAAATTCTGCCCATGTTGTTTTCCTAGAAGACATTTTCTTGGAGCAGTTTTAGGAACAGGTTTATTGCCCATTATCCCTTCATTTGCCTCTGATAAAGATTCCACTCCCCAAGATCCTATGGTATGATTCTGATTTCTATTCTTGGTGTAGATTTTGTAAAGAATTGTAATACTGTAAGATTGGGAACTGATTTATGTGTTAACATCTTGCGAAGGTTTGCTTGTTTTCTTGATTCTGTACTAGACATGGTATAGTGCTGTCAGAACCTATTTTTGTTTGTAGCTTTTGCAAGAATTCTACCATTGTCAATTAGTTGGATATTAGCTTGTCAGAAAGTTGAAGTGTTGATAAACCCTTAACCCTTTATCTGTACAAAATTATCCACTTCATTTTGAGTTCGATTTGAGGAAATTTTGTGTCTTGGCAGCATTTATGGTAATAGAATTGAAATGGAAATGATTGTACTTAGCTGCATTCAATTCAGGCAGTTTTGAATAGGATTCATCCCCCAAGGCCAGACTGGTATGAGGAGTTTTATGCATCAGCTATGGAAAAAATGATGAAATCTTATGAAGCAGAGGTTAGTGGCTTTTTTTAGATCCATTTGCCGGAAATTCGTTTCATTGAATGATTCTGAATATATAACAGCTAAAATAGAATCCAAATCGTGCCTGTGTGTGGTAAGATTGCAGGTTACAAGTCACAGCTTTTTGCTAATTTGAGAGGAAAAGCAGACAAGATTTTGGAGATTGGCGTAGGAACTGGTCCTAATCTCAAATACTATGCAGATTTTCCTGGTGCTAATGTTTTTGGAGTTGATCCAAACAGGAAGATGGAGAAATATGCACGTGCGGCAGCAGAGGCTGCTCGACTCCCACCATCAAATTTTAGGTTTATGCAGGCCGTATGTATCTATTCAACATGCCGTACGTTGTTAAGATTTCTTAATTTCCATTATATGTGTAAAATGAGTAATTTTCGACATTGAGATCCACTCTGAATGGTATGTTTGCTTCTATTTTTGCATTAAAAGGTATCAAGTTGTTTGTAAGGTGCAACTCATATGCACTTCGATGATAACCAGTATGGAGGCCTAGCAGCTCAAGGTAGTGTCCCGCTGATACGCATTTGGTGGGATGATGACTAGTTTATCCCCGAATATGGTATTGTGCCATTGTCACATATTTGGTGATGGGTTTTATCCTTATGAAAAGGCGCTTTAAAGGGTGAGAAAGGAGAAATAGCTTATAAACTATTTTAATCGACTCCTCCGACGTGGGATAAACTAGATATCATTATGGTCCTCCAATCGAGGGGTTTTAGAAGAGGCACATGATTATCATTCCCATAGATGGTGTTGATGACGATGACCTAACCCTATCAAATGTGTATATGCGAAATATAGCTCGAGCCAGTTGTGCCTTCATGTCTGATGATGAATCTAATCATAATGGCACTTCATTGGTGAATCTGCTTATGCATATTATGTGAAATACAGTATTAAAAGAATATTGGCTGATATTGCTCAATTTTGTTGCAGGTTGCAGAAGCTTTGCCGTTAAATGATGCTTCTGTGGATGCTGTTGTTGGAACACTCGTCTTATGTTCTGTAAAAGATGTCGATCAGGCATTGCAAGGTATATCAATTCTTGATGCTTCAATCTTTCCAAGCCCATACATGATCTTCTGGTTCAAGTTTCATTATGTAATAACTAGACCACAGTATTTCCTTATTAAACAGCTAATTATCTCTCTCTGGTCATCAAGGCTAAATTGTGGATATTGTTCATACAGAAGTGAAGAGGGTTCTTAAGCCTGGCGGGTTTTACATATTTGTGGAACATGTGGCTGCAAAAGGTAATAAATCACATCTATAACCTCAATCATAAAACAGAGAGAGATGCTCCTTAATTAAGGCCACATTATTGATTTCCCTGTCCTCATGCTGAGTTATTTAAGATCAGAATTTAAGGTTTATATCCTTGTCAATTGCAGATGGAACAATTCTTAGATTTGTACAAGGGATTCTTGATCCATTACAGCAGACAGTCGCTGATGGGTGTCATCTAACGAGGAATACTGCAACTAGTATTTCTAGAGCAGGTTTTGCAGGTGTTGATGTTAATCAGGCTGTTTTATCCACAGCCTCACTCGTAAATCCACATATCTATGGAATAGCTTACAGATAGATCCAAATTTACAGCATTATACATGAGTAAAACATGTTGAAGTATCTGTCTGAAGGCTTGAAAGCATAGCCCACTTCCAGTGTGATCCGCTTATAACAAGCCTTCTTTATAACAAATGTTCACAGGGATATCTAAGCATGGATTATAGCAACTGTACTCTTGTAGCAAAGATAAATAACTGATTCTTGTTATGCCTATACTACTATTTCGGTTTGATGAGACTTGCAACTGGATATTGTTAGGCATATTATGTGGCATGGGAGTGGATCCCAATTTTAAGATCCCTAATGCATGTTGACTTGGCTCATGTCATGTTCTTTTAGACCCATCTTCAATACCTAGTGATAATCAAGTTCCTCGAAAAGTGAAAGAAGGAATAATTTATGAATTGTTTCATGACTCTTGACTCCTTTTATGTGGAATAAAATTAGGTATCATAAACTTAATCGAGGGACTTCGGAATGGGCATATGGTCGTCATTTTCACATACTGCCAATAATAGCAGCCAAATCCTCAAAGCAAGTAATAATTATAAGGGATTCTACCCACCAACATGACATGGAAGGGATTTCGCTTTCAACACATCATAAAAAAATAGAGAAATATTAAAAAAAAAATATATTTTTATCATTATGAATTGAATGTGAGTTAAATGAATACATTACAGGCTACTTATAGGATATTGAGATGAAGGATCTGATTCTCAATGGCACAACAGATGTACTTTCCTTAGATGATTCGTTACAGACCTTGACGTCCGCATATCTATAACATCAAATATAGATTTATTGAGCCGTCAATTACATGAATAATTTCTCGGGGTTGCTAATGGGCCTATCAATACCCAAAAGAACATGGCAAGGAGGCTAGGCCAATGGTTGAATTGATTATTGATGTGCATGTTCCTCTAAACTACAGTTTTCTTTTCTCTTTATTGTATCCTAAACTTCTTGTCCTAACTCCCCATGTTTGAGGTGCCATTCTGTACAATAATGGGATTTCCTGTGTTTTGTCAATTTCGTGATTTTGGGACTTTGGGAATCATTCTAAAGGAGCCAAAAAATAGAATGTCTCTACTCTGGCGGCCCAATATTTTTAAGATTGGATATACCAGCTAAGAATGGGGACCATGATGAATTATTAAGCTCATTATTAAAGGAATATTATTGCACTTTTAAAATCTTTTTACTCTAATTAATATCCTTCCTTTTAGTCCAAATGATTGCTTAAGGACAAGAACATAAGATTTGATTGCTGAAGTTCATACACATTGTATTACGAAAGTAGAGCTAATGTAGTGGTGAAGAGCCAAAGACAATGTGGTACAATTTCTAACATGTTGAGCACTATGTAATATACTAATTTGCACTCAACTATTGGTAGGGAGAAGAGAAGGCAAAGCAAGAGTACAAGTGAAGATATGGGTAAGAAATTAAATGGAAAGTGAAGTACAAAAAGATACACCACTTTTGTAGTTTTTAGCCATGTGTTGTGCTTGAGCAATTTTCCCACTTATGAAATAGAATTTATTAAATGTGAACAGTATTTAAAAATATTAAAAATATTATAAAATATTCGGTCAATCTTTAGAGAAAATAATTTACAAACTCACAAAATATGTCAGAGTTTTATAAATTTTTTGTTTTATAAAAAAAAGAGGAATTCCTAATATATGATAAATTTTTTTAGTTTTAATTTAATTGAAAATTGACAGTATTTTCATATTAAGGTTTTAAAATCTTATTATATTTAAAGAATTTAAGATTTTATTTTTAAAATAAAATTTAATATTTTATAAGATGTATGATTTATGAGATATTTTATATAAATTTAACCAAACACCTTGTAAATCTTTTAATCTTTGGTATGCTTGAGGCTTAACTCATATTTACTTGAATTTTCAAGTGTGCTTATTAAATAATAATAATAGGCCGTTCATTTTTGTCTTAAAATATATCCTTCTAAAAAAATTATTCAATAAAGAACCACTCCAACATTTTTAATTAGATAATTACTAGTTTTTTTTTTTGGTTATTTTGTTGGCTTTTTTATAATCATATCAATTTTCAATCAATTTTCTTGAATTTTGAACTAACCACTATTATGTTATTTTTATTCTATTCCCCCCCCCCCCCCCCATCCATAATCCAATTTTTTTTAAGCCTAAGAAAAGACAAAAAGAAGAACAAAAAGAAAAGAATTAGTGCCACAAATTATTTTGTAGTTTAAAAATGTGAAACTACATTTGTCCACAACCTCATGGACTATAATTCATACATCATTTCTTCTCCCCACATAAATTGTAAAAGAAAGAAAAATAGAGGCTGAAATGTAAATAAATTCCTGGGGGGAAAACACAAATACTATCTAGTTAAGGGGCAAAAGTGAAAAGTAACAACTTAAAGAATCGCGCTTGTCTCCGTCAAATTAGGGTTCTTTATATTTCATTCTCTAGTGCACTCTTTTTTCCCGTCACTCTCTTCAGCTCAGTCTCTTCGGACTTCTACCATTTGTAAGCTTTCTTTTCTCTCTCTACTGTTATAGCTAAATATGTATGTATATGTTGGTTCTCGTATGCGTAATTTTGTGATTGTTAAGGTTTCTGAGTCTTGGGCTGGGTGCATTTTTGCAGCTCTGTCTCATTATTTTAATTGCCCCCTTCTTTTGGGCTTTTGTGTGTGTTTGTGTGCGTTGTAGGGTTTTTTTTTTTTCCCAGAAAGGTGGGTTTCTGGGGGGTATGCTTTAATTATGAGCTGCAATAATTGGAAATTATTGTATACTTTCTATTTAAATTTCATAAAAGACCATTTATTCTGGTTGACTTATAAAAGAAGTAGAAATCTTGTTCTTCCTGTAAATTGTCTCGTATGTAGCTCAAGTTGTTTTTAAAAAGTTTTATCTTTTCAGCGTTTCTCTATGAAGATGTTCTGTATTATGTTTGAGGCGAAAATGTTGGTCCTTAAATTATGAAAAGTGGAGTTTTCGAAGATAATTTCTTGGGTGGTGGGGGTGAACATAAAATGAAATTTTTGGTTGTTTGTCTGGTACTTTTAATGCTTCTTTTAGTTTTAATATTTTCTTATTCGATTTGGAAGGATATTCCTTTTGTTAAAGTTTGTTCCTGTCACCGAATGCATGTAGTATTGACTGTGTTTGAATTAAATTAAAGTTTATTCTTCTTAGTTCTTGGTTGTGCAGCTTTTGAGGATTTGGACGAATTCTGTCAGGGGAGAGAATATGCAATCTTTATGATTGGTGGCTATTATTATTCTGGTGAAAGGATCTGTGCCTTCTGCTTGATGTCTTGTTGTTGCTTTGAAGCAGGCATAGTTTAATTGATGCCTAAGCTTTTTTCAGTGGTCAAACGTAGTCAAGATTTGATTCGCAGGGCCCTTTTTCACATATTCTTGTTGGGTCTTACTTAGCACAATGATCAACATTTATGTATTGTGAAAAGCCTGACTTTCAGAAGTAATGGATTAATCTTCTATTCTCCCTTTAGCTTCTCTAAGTTTGTGGGAACTGTGGTGGGGAAGATTTTGGTGCAATAAAGATATCTGGTGTGTTGTGAAAGATAGCTAAAACGGGGTCCCTTTGTTGTGTGGCTGCAAGGCCACATGGTTCCAATGCAACAAGCAGGGACTGGTCTGTGGGGCCACATGAGCCCTACTGGAGAACTAATACAAGCTTTTCTCCTCCACCATCAAGATGGGACTTTCAATTCCAACCTGAAGCACTGTCATTTGGTTCCCATGATGGCATTCAATTGCTTGGGTCTTCTGCATCATCGAACAGCAGAGAAAGTAGAAGTTGGGTGAGAGGAAACAATCTGACTAATAATCAGTTTCTGGTATCTGATGGCATGGGTCCATATATAAGCAGTCCATCTGACATATCTCCTCCCCAGCAATGGACTCCCCCAGCAATACAAGAAATCAGCGCTGATGATTATGGTACCTCAAGGAGAGGTATGAAAATGAATATCTATGTTGCCCCTGCACAATTATGCCCCTTTCCTTTTGATATTGTAAGCACGTGCTTGCATACAGTAGAAACTCATAGTTTTCTTTAAGATTAGTTCAATATGGGGCTTTATTGCAATCCAAATTCTTGATTATATCCCCTTGTTGGACTAAATATGTACTCTTTTATACAGCATTTTTGTGCCTTACTGAGTTGTTGTAGATTATTTGACCTGTGACCATAGTTGTCTTGTCATCATCATAAGCTCACATCTTGGCACCACTGATTTTTATAGGAGCCCCTCTTCTATGAAAAATATATCAAATGAAAAAAAGAGAGTTTTCAACCCTGTGCTTTGTGTTCCTGTGACAATCTTTCTAATTTAGTTTGCCTAAAATTTGGCCTTGTGATGAGCTTGGTTATAAGATCCATTAGGACTTGTCATTGCTCAAACTAGACTTTTGTGGAGATAACCAGAGATGCAACTGCTTCTACACCTACAACTAATGTTGTTTTTGCTATTTTTTTGTCATTGTCATTATACAGTGATGCAATCATTTAGTTTTGGTTTTTCCATAGTTCATCATAAGCCCAGAGCCTTGTAGCCCATAGATTGATTTCTATGGTGTCATAATATGGCTTGGTTCCCCCCTGCCCTCCTTTCTGCAACTTCCCTCAGAGAAGAGAACAAAATTAGTGAATTTACATCTGGAAGGAAATTCCATCTTAAACTTCTCCCTGTATGTTTATTGTGTTCCTAATTTTATTCATGCATTACATGGCTATTTACTTTTTAACTGGTGCTAAATGATAGCTGTTAAAGGAGCTTCAACATTGAATGGCATGTTAAATTGGGTGGAATGAGACTTAATTGGTATGGTCAGACAAGCATGGCTCTGAACTGGTTTTTAGAGCTTTTATTGCTGCAAGTGTATGTAATTAAGTTGTACTTCACAGCTACTTGCATTGAGTATTTGATCTCTGCTTTGTCATTTACAAGGTGCTAATATCCCTTACCTTTATATTCCTTTGCAGATGTAGTTTTTAGGCCATTCTCCTTTTCACCGACAATGGAGGTACCATGACAGCGTTTGCATTCATATTCTGACAGTCTTTATTTTTCTCAAAAGTGATGTTTACCAAACTGAAAATTTTATAGGGAACATCGGCAGCTAGGGATAGTGGAGGCTCTACATCATCCCGATCAGACAGCAGTTGTGATTACGAGTCCATGACTAAGTCGCATTCCTCTCATCGTAATCGTCGTTGCTTTATGTCTAAAGCAATTCACCCTTTGTCATGTCCTTCAGAAACACCCACTAGAGAAACAACTTGTATCACCCCGGCTGGTCAGCCAGAATTTGATGCCATCACTCCACAGAGAGACAGACATCATTTGAGCAGTGCTAGTGTTAGTGTTGATCTCACTGAAATACCTGAGCCATTTGAATATGATCTTTCTAGCAGGACTCGCAGTCCTGCAGATTGTTTCAGATGTGGTTTGTGTGAGAGGTTCCTTTCTCAAAGATCGCCTTGGAGTTCTCGTAGGATTGTCAAAAGTGGGGATATGCCTGTGGCTGGAGTCCTTTCCTGCCGTCATGTCTTCCATGCAGAGTGCTTGGAACAAACGACTCCCAAGGCTCGTAAGAATGACCCTCCTTGTCCCATCTGTGTCAAACTTGAAGAAGAGAACTCCCCTGACCAACGAGTCTTCTCCAAGTTGAGAAGTAGTTTCCCTCGGCTTAAACCCTTTTGTGAAGACGGCCCATCCAAGCCGTGGGGCTGTGCCCAGGCAGGAGACTGTGTTGAAGGAGCATTGCACATGCCAACTAGGAACACATTGCTGTCCCTTAACAGGAGCCGGTTCAGAAAAAATCTTTCCTTGAAGAGCAATATGAGCCGAGAATTTCCAGGAAAATTGAGGAAAACTGGCTCTTTTTCTCCCCAGCTGTTCATAGGATCGGTTGAACATGGTGCTGCTGGTTCCTCTAAAACGACAGGGGGTTCAAGTGTGAAGTGATGATAGCTGGTAAGTTGTGTATACACGGGGGATTGTCTTTTGTGGGATTCACATTCTGCCTGTTGTCATTGTATTTGGGGTTCTATGATTTGAAGCAGATTACAGTTTAAGCCTGTTGTTTGTGCTAATATTGTCTTTACTCTTTAGGCATAATTTGTAAGGGTCAAATGTTGTCTCCATTTTCTTTTGTATGAAAACCCCTTAACTAATGGCATGCTGCTGATTTTTCTTCTCAAGGCCAGAGTGAATGGTAAACTTCATCTGGGCCAACAAAAAGAGCTATTCTTTTGCCTGGGCCAATATGTTCCTATTATACCATGAGAGTCCAACAACAATACAATGCCAAAGCCTATGGCCCATTTACCCTTATGCTCTCTTTTATTGACTGTTTGGAATTTGGATAGATAGGGGAGTAATAATGTCCATTCCCATCCAATTTTTTTTACCTATGTGTTGTTTCCATGCATTTTGGGACAACTTTGCCAAAATTCATGTGGTAAGGTTTGCATAACTTGGGACAATTTCATACTCTAATTTAAAGACGACAAATTGGATTTGGATCCTATTCATATGCCTAATTTTGTTGCTTCTATTTGCCTTTAGAACAATGTTGGCCTTCGCTATCCATGTTTTAAGGCTTTTTGTCATTTTCCCACAATTTGCTTCTATCAACCAATCAAAATAAGGTGTTTTTTTTGTCTCTGTGATTTATTCCATGTCCCCCAAAAGTTAATTTTAGGTGGTGACAATATGGTTATTGGATTTTTTTATACCGTACTTAATTTTTTTTTTGTTCCATGAAAAATAGGATTTTATTTTGTAACACACACACACACACACACATTTTGAAGAATTTTTGTGGTCAAGTTAAGAGCCAACCATCAATATCTCCTAGCTAGCCTTTTTCTTTAAATTTGGAATCCGAAGTATAAATTTTCATTTCTTCCCTTTTGAACTTGAATTTTGCATGTAATTGCTTCTAAATGTATATGCTAAGCATATGAAGAACATTGTGTTATTGCATATCTTCATGTCTTCATTTTGAATTCTCAGTTTCAATGTCTCGTTTCCTTTTATATTTTATATTTATAGATGCATGTCAAATATAAAGTAAACAAACAAACAATGGATGGAACAGAAAAATTTACACTAATCAATCCTAAATTTTTTTCCACAACCAAAATTAAATAAAATATTACTAACCAAGAAACCAAAAAAAATAAAAAAGAAAAAAGAAAAAGAGGGAAAGAAAAAAAAGGAAAAAGAGAAACTTGGTGATGACATAGGGTCCATGAGTATAATGGGTTAATCCACATCTAGAATGAATTACTCAAACAGGCTGGCCCTAACATATGACTGTTCCTATGTAAGCATTTCCTCTTTAGCATTTATCCACTGTCTTTTTAGTGTCATTCCTCCATTCATATGAGTTGTCTGAACGTTCTTAGTTGTAGGTGAAGACAATAGCACCTAAAAAGTGCTACTCAGCTGGTTAAAGGTAATGGGTTGCTTTTGTTTTTGTTAATGCTATCTACATCATGTGCCTGTCATTCTTGCCTATGCATAGCATAGCATATCCTATCCACAACTACTAACCTAAATATTTTTTGCAACTAACGCGTTAAGTATCGCGCCTAGAGAATATACATGTGAAAGTGAAAATGAAGCAAATTTCCGTAGTCCTTCTTGTTTTGAAAGAAAAGAAAAAAGAAAAAATCAAATCTTTACAATTTCATATATTGAGAGTTCTAATTATCGGGAGCTTTTAATTATTTTTCGTTGATATATTTGCCATGCTGACCATCAACTATGAAATTGAGCTCCTTCTTAAAAATTTGATGGAATGGCCCAGCTCAAAAAAGAAAGTAGTACCGATGCGATTCAATCCTTATGAATCGTATACATACCACGAAAGAGAGCCATCAAGAACCAGCAAACCAAGCTTGGAGCATGCAAGTTTCACATCCAAAATATTGAGTTACGAATCAGTCTAATGAACTAACAACATTGTACGATGGGCACTCAAAGACCTGTCAGATGATTCTCCACTTCACCTAAGAGCACTTACGTTATAGGAGAACTCATGGCTGGAAACAACCCATTAATTTTATGCATATAAATCAAAATTTTCTTTTCTTATAATTAAACGAATAGGGAAGGTGCAGCCAATATAAAAACTCTCTTAAATATGATTATAATAATTTCTCGTCATTGTAGAATATTTAGTTGTGATTCATTTGCTAGCAATATGATTGAGAAGGGAATGTGGAGTTTTATCAATCCACGTCGGATATATAACTAATAGTTGTACTTAAATAGCTATATATTAAAATCACATAGTTCATTTGAAAATGAAACTCCAGCAAATGAAATCAATCCAATCCCTAAATTATGTCAATTTCATAAGGTATTTGAAATCCACTTTGTTACATCCTCTTCCTTTTGCTTGATCCTAAACAAAGCAATGAAATTTCAAATTCATTTGTGTTGTACGTATGTGTACTAAAACTCTTCACAAGCATTATCTACTATATCTGGCCAGTTAGGCCATGTGCTAGTTTGACATTTTCATCTTATTTCACTAAGTATTGAGTTGTTGTCACATTTAATAGAATAGGTTGCAAAGGCCAGTTGTTACCCACCCATGGAAGAAAAAGAATCCCTTCTTTGACTAATTTAAATCAACTTCAAATTTTCTTCCCTTTTTTCCCTTTCATTTTCCACACATTAATGATGGTAGGAAACAAGAATCGTGCAATTTCAAATTTATTTTCACTTATGAAATTAATGCAATGTTATATAATTCAATAGATTAAGATTGTATAATTAATGTTCTTCACTTGTTTAATTTGGCAATCGATTGACTAATTTATCCAGTGATATCACACTCATATTTATGTGTGTGAAATTTACAGTTATGTATGTACTTTTTTTTTTTTAAAAAAAGAAGAAGAAAAAGAAGAAGACTTGTTTAATTTGACCAAAATTGATGCGGACTAGACTTTCCTACGTATGTATATTTAAGACCACAAAGATCTAGGATAAACCAAAAAAAAAAAAAAAAAAAAAGGGGGTAAGAAAAAAATATTGATAAATTATAAAATGAAATGAGAATATTTGGCAAAAGGAATTTCCACTTGAACTCATATCAAAAGATACTGAAACTATCCTTTAATTTTTGGGATTTTAACAAAAAAATAATAAAGAAAAAATTCTAGAAAATAGTTTATAAATATTTACAGGAAATTAAAAACATTGTCAAATAGAAGTATGTGATGTTTTGAATGTTTTTATTTTTTCAATCATAAATGCAAAAATTAAAAATAAAATTTCTTCCAAACAGTTCCTTAGTACCCAAACAAACAGGCAACCTAAGTGGTGCAAACTTTGAGTTCTATAAAATTTACACAATTATTTTATAGTATGCATAAAAAAATGCCCTTCTCCTCCCTATCATACTTTTTTCCCTCATTATCCCTTTTTGTGCTTTTTCTATTTTCATATATATATATATACATATACATATATTATAGATCATAAACATTGCACACTTTTTGTACTTGCACATGCTATGTTGTAATATTTTCTGAACTTGCATAATCACATTTTTCTTATCCTTTCTTTTTAAAAAAAAAAAAAAAAGAATTGCACGGATATATTATTTCATCTATCCTAAATTTATATTACGCTCTAAAATAAAATTTATTTTTCTAAAAACCACTTTTCTACTCCCCCACTTAAAATTCCCGATGCAATATTACTAATTTTCAATTTTAATTTTTTTAAAGAAAAATTATATATATATATATAATTTTTATTTTTTTCAGTTCACATATAAAATTTAGATTCGAGTCAAATCGAATGATGTTCTACGAAGAAAAGAGAAAGTAATGGTGGGCGTGAATCGGTTCACGTGCATATCCAATGATTAGTCTTAGGCCAAATGATCAATTTCTCTTTTTCAATTTTTTTTTTAATGTAAGTAAAATAATGTAGTTACTATGCTTTGTAACAGAAAACGATTGTTCAGACAATTATGGCAGACAAGGAAAATTCTGCACTTGATCTTTGTCTTCTGGAAAGCAGTTTTAGGAAATTAATAGAATAGTAGCAAATTTTCTTTTTTTTAAAAAAAATTGTAATAAGTGATTTTTTGTTCATCACGTGATCTTGGGAATTTAATTAGGTAGATATTTTGGGTTTATTTTTAATTTTAGGGTTTTTAATTAAATTCAATTTAATTGATATAGTTTAGGTTTAGTAATATGTTTTCGTTATCTTGCTAGGAAGTCTTATGTTTTGTACCAATTCGATGTTGATGACTCTGATGTAATTGACCATGCTATGGCCATTCACTTTAATCTAATGAATTACGTTGTTTTTTCCTCGAAAAAAAAAATTCATTTTTGTTATAGGTAAAATGCATAGTTTGTGCACTTTGTACTTCCTAGGTAATGAATGGAAAAAAAAAAAAATATATATATATATATATATATTTTTTTTTTCATATTCACATATATACTTATTTTTTCATTTTTATACAAGTTTTGCTATGATATGACATAATTCTTGTTGTATAAAATTATTTATTTTTTTTCTTTTATCCTCTTAATTTTGGGTTATAAGTAATTTATTTTATCTTATTATTGGTAACGTGGTTATAGTTGAAACGAGACAATTGAACTATTGTATAATTTAGAATATCGAGTTGCATTGCTTTTAATAATTATACATTTTATTACAACAATTAGCTAGCAATTTCTTCTAAAATTCGTATTAGAGTTAAGGTCATAAATTCGATTTTTAGGAGGACCAATTGTTAAGGAGATGAATGTTACATTATGCAATGCAGCAATCAAAACACATTACTTTTTTCTCTTTTATCCACACACGTACATACACTTAGAGCTCATTCAGATTTAAACTTTGAACCCAACATATATAAATGTGAAAACGATGCCAATTGATCAATGACAAATATGGTACTTGGGCTATTATATAGTTCAAAAATTTGTATATGCCAGAAGATATAATTTAATATTATTAACAAGGTAGTCTACTTTTTCATAAAAGTTATCTATATCAAATTTTTATTTTCTCAACTTAAATAAACACGTTTCTACTTAAATGATTCTAATACTTGCAATTAATCAACAAACCAACAAGAATTGTGTGCAAATTTATTTACGGCCCGTTTGTTTTTGTTTTTGGACCCATTTTCATTTTCTTCTGAAAATGAAGACAGAAAGTCATCAATTTCTACCTCCATTTTTACAGACATTTTCATTCTCAAAATATTTTTCCAAACAAACTCTTACACTTTCTCTCTATTTTCACTTTTTATTTTCTCCTACTCATATTTATATGACTTTTAATATGAAAACATTATATTTTCTAAATACAACTCATTTTCAACTCTCCACAATCATTATATTTTAAATAAAACATCCAAACAACATTTCATTTTCAAAAACACTTTTATAACTAACTTTTTATTATTTCTTTTCACCAGAAAATGATGCCTCCAAAAAATAAATCCAAACGGGCCTATTAGGGATTTGGCAAAGTTTTTCAAATCATTCTCTAATTAATACATGCAATCAACAAATGATCCACCAATAATGAGAAGTTATCTCGAAGGATTAGTGTCGGTAAATGGAAAGAGTGTTACTAATATATCATAGTAGAAAGTAAATTGTCCTTGATTAGTGGGCAATTAATCATTTGAATAGTCATAATTCATACACATACTTTATTCTTTGCCTCTTCCTGAGAAAGATTATGTTTGCTAAGTTGGGAACCAGCTGGGGAAAAGAGTAGTTTTTCACTATTAACATATATTCCTCTTTCTTCTTTTTAAGAATTTTTTTTTCTTTTTTTTTTTTTTAGAGGGGGGAGGGAGTGGTACTGGGGGTGGGGAGTATTTTTCCAAAATATTATTCTCATAAAGAATAATTCCCAAACTATCACTCTTTCAAACCTACGTCCCATATTATTATTTTTTATTGTCACATGTATTTCCATGTAAGCAAAAATTGATTAGTTGGGATTTATCCTTTTTTTTCTTATTTCACGGGACAACCAGAATTTATTAATTAAAATTTATTGGAGCTGTGATTCAATTCTTTTTTTCACAAAGAGAGGGAGAGAGAATAAGAGACATGAATGAGGCACTTAGATCTCCACCTCCTTTTTTGTTTTTTTTTTTTAACAAGATAGTAATCACATTAACTAGAATACATAATCTTGTTCAACAACAAACAACATAGACAAAAGCTCGTAGACACACTCAAATCAATGAGATCATGTATCTGGGTAAAAATTGTGCCAATAAAATTTGAATATAAATACATGAAATAAGAGCAAAAAATGAATCAAAAAAATAAATCACATAGTAAAAAATAATATCACAGTACTCTATTAGCATTAATAAAAATTATTGAATAATAAAAGTTAATATCTCAACAAATTTGTTTTATTATCTATATAAATCCAACAAATGAAGCAAGATTAATAATTTTAAAAGTTTTGTAACATGAATGAAATTTTATTCTACAAATTCTTACTATAATTTATGATATTCTAAATGGCAGAAAGAAAAAATTAATGATTACCACTATTATACCAATATTGAGATGTGTAGATTATTCTAATAATTTTTTATTTACAAGAAATGCATGTGGCTATCGGATAATTACATGAAAAATAATTTTGAAAGAGTAATAATTTAAAATTTATTCTTTATTAGAATAATATTCTGATAAAACATTGAGGATGGTGGAATGTATTTTTAATTGTAAAAAATGGTACAAATATATATATATGTGTGTGTGTGTGTGTGTGTGTGTGTGTGTGTGTGTGTGTGTCACATATATGGCATGCCACATAGTTTTATTGGGGAAAAAAAAAAGACAAAAATCTAGTTGCTATGCAATTATAGCTAACTATTTGTAGCAAAATATGCTCTTTTATTTTTTCTAAATTAATAATTGTGTCACATCGTCTGTACTTACACAAATTTATATTACCATAATATTATGCTAATTGTACTAATAAATGATAAAACAATCAATGTTTTATATAGTATAGATCAACAATAGGGAAACTTTAACAATAAATACTTTGAATAACATATAAGATTAATTATTGACTAATATAAACTCATATATACCCAATAATTTCTATGTTAAAACTCAAAAAATGGGATACAATTGTTTATACATTTCACAAATTCTTCTATGGTGTTTTAAAAATTTTGGGATATAACTATCTATGCATTTCATAAATTCTTTTATGGTGTTTTAATTATATTGCTTGTATTCTTGTCATTTCACCTCAAGTAAGACAATGGGTCATTTAATAAATCAAAAATTAAGAGTATAATTAACCATTCAAATTTTGGTATAGTACATTACCGCCACTTTAAGTATGTAAATTTTATTTTATTTTATTTTATTTTAAAGTACATATGATAAATATTTATATCAACTCATATCATGTCATTCAATTGAATACATATCCAATAATGGCAATTTATAAACGTCAATATTATCATTTTCATTTTATGACACTATCAAATATTCATTGTTTATCTAACAATTCACAATTTACTTGAACGAATATCCAAATGTTATACGTCATCAATTGACCTAATTGAATTATGAATTGTCGAATCGTAAATAATGTCAACAGTTCCATCTATAACATCATCGTACATTCATCTAATATTCCAAATGCTATTTGCACACATACTCAATTAAAGGATAAAATTATAATGTCTGTAACTTAAAGTACCATGAAAATTTAAATTCCAAATGGTAGGTGGAAATGTTTATAAATTAAAAAAAAATGGTTAGTTGGGATTTTAACAATGCGTAAAGGTGAAGAAGAATCCAACGGCTCGTGTGGTAGTTAGGACAGCTGTGATTTGGTAGTTAAATTAAGAGCCAAAAAATCTAATACACAAAGGATGGAAAGTATTCTCATTCTTAACATCTTCTTCAAGCTAAACTTCCACCGATCGCGGCGCAGTTGTGGGGTATGGCTTTTTCCAAGTCTTTTCACGCCAAACGTATCCTTCCCTAGAGTGTCACATATCACATCAATAATAAAATCATGTTATTATGATAATAAAACATTATTGTTTATTTTTATTTTTTTGTTAAATACTCATTAACAAAATGTAGTAATTAAGAGCATGTTTGGTTATGTTTTCATTTTCAATTTTTATTTTTAATATTTTTAAAATTTGAAAAGCTAGTTATAGAAAAAGAGTTGAAAATGAGTTTGTATTTTGAGAGTCTGTTGGAAAAGTAATAATTATATAAGGTTTAGTAAGTTATAGATTGAGAGATATAGTAATATTAAAAAAGATAGAGAAGATATATAAGTTATTAAAAAATATGTTTTGAGGTGAAAATGATGATAATGTGTTGATAATTCATTTTAAATAGAGAAAGTGGGTGAAAATGAATTTGAAAACATAAACAAACATGCACTGAGTTGATTATTAAAGCACAAAAAATAAATCATGTTTGGAACAAAGAATTTAGCGAGAAGAAAATGAAAAACATAAAATTACATCAATTGAAACATGATAGAAATTTTTAATATTTTTCTCGTTAAAATTTGAGGTTGAAAGGGATTAATTTTTTTAATTTAAGATAAAAGTGATAAAAAAATCTTTAATTTTAAACGAAATGATCGCTTACTATACTATTGAGTTAGGCGAACGGAAGATTTTAAATTTGAATATTATTGCCATATATTAATAGAAAAAAAAATCACATGTTACATAGTGTTGTCTGCATGTAAAGAACGCGTTATAGACCTAAAGACAATGTTTGGTTATGTTTTTTGTGTGATTTTAATATGTATTTTGAGATAATGAATGTTGAAAGTAATATTAAAAAATGTGAAGTTGTATTGGGAAATATAATGGATTTATTGTTATATTTTGGGGAATAATTTAAAATAGATTTTGAAAATTTTTGGTATGTTTGTTTATGTTTTGGGAGAGATATTTTTTACAGTAGCAGTCAAATCAATACTTTTTTATTGGTTTTTTTGGGTGAAAGTGGAATTGAGTGATTTTTTTATTATTAGAATAATAATAATAAAATATATATAATGTATAATATATATATATTTATTTATTTATACACAAAACATTAGGAGTCCATTCGGACTCGAACTACTGACCTCCCACATTATGTGGGAGACTTATACCGGTGGGCCAAGGCTACGTGGCATATATGTATGTATACATTAGAAAATGGGAAAGTTTTGAGGATATGAGAGGATCTTTTGGGAAAATATTTTTAGTGTTTTGGAGGAAAAATGAGAGTTGATTATGTTTCCCCAAAAGAATTTTATTCTGGGGAAACGTAACCAAACATTTCCTAAATATTCAATACTTATCCTCTTTAACAATTTAAATTTTTATTTCCTGCGCTCTTCAACTCCAAAACATCATATTCAATCCCTTTTAAATTGGAAAATTTTCCTCAAATCATCACAAGAAGCATATAAATTGCATAAAATCGGTATGCCAATATATAATCCTACAATAGTTTAAAAAATGAAATAAACAAGACAAAATAGTCCTTAAATGCATTATTTTATTTCTTACCTAGGGAATTTACAACTTTACTTTATATAATTGCAATTTGAAAACAAAACAAGCTTAGTCTAACTGCACTTCAATGAAAAAGCAAAAAAATATTTTCAAATTAAGTACTCTTAACCTTTATTCCATCTGTCAAATTAATAATGCTGTGGTCTAACAGCAGTTGGAATTATTGCTTTCTGATTGGATGTTTCTATTTATAATATATATTCTACTTAATTAGCTGTTTGAAAGCTTAGTGTATAGCCCATTATCAACTATAATTAGTGTGCTCCAACTAAGAAAATATGCTGTTTTGCATTAAGTGATATCAAAAAGTGGTGACAATCTATTAGTTTAGGTCTTATCAAATACAAAAATGTGTCATCTCAGATCTTGTCTCATAATTCTCTCATAAATTTAGGACTCTTAACACAATTATTTTGATTGTGTCAGAGATTCTATATTTATTTTCGCCGTTCCTAATATTTATTTTTGTATTGATACTTATTACGAAGCTGTTTATATAATTTTTTAAAAATCTCTTAATATGAGAGCGAAGAGTTTAATATTTTGATGTGAGATTATCCAACAAGTCTTTAAAAAACAATTAATTTGAATCCATTAAGTTGAATTAGTGAGGATTTACCCAAACGAATAGAATAACGGGCGTCAAACAAAACTTAGAAATAATGCTATGGTCGTTGGGGGATCCCAACAAGAAAATTTTGATACTTCAATTAATAGAGAGGTCCTATCGAATAGTCAATTGATCTATTAACATTGCTCTAACACTAATGTGTGAGATCAAGCGTTCGAATCTTAAAAAACCCTCGATCCATGTGCTTGTGTAAATGAACGAAAAGTTAATAGAACTGGACATTATCGACATGAAGGAAATTACGCATGCGAAATTTCCTTAAAAAAAATGTTAGCAAACATCTTGAAATTGTAAAAACTCGTTCTTAAAATAGTCAAAGAGTCTATATTATGTACTTTGTGGTTTGACATTTATAGAGTATGTTGATCTATACTTGTTCTATCTATCATTTGTGATATAGTAGAATGATGCTACGCGTACACAATAAATGATATAAACGACGATAAGTCATATCCGTATTTAGTAACGAATTGAACTCATTCCATTTAAACACACACACACACACACACAAATCTTGAAGTGCAATACATGAAATTAAATTGTAGGAACACTCAATTTTGATTTATCATACTATGTTAATGCTTGAATTTGTGGCAAAGATAGATTCTTGGAACCCATTTCTTCAAACATGGACTGTAGAACTACCAAATCTACTTTTGTGATTCTTGTTATGAAAAAGGTCATCCTTTTCCAAGTCAATACTGCTAATTATTTCATTATTCCCTTGGCTTTTAGTTACAGAGCATCAAGAATTTCCAGTGAGCAAGTGAAAAAACAGAGTGAAAAATATATGGTCATCAGGCTGATGTTTAGGGAAGTATATTCGAGATGGGCGGTCCAGATTTATCTAATTTTGGATCTACAGCATCCCAGCAAAAGTAGTCAGATGGGAACTGCTGATAGGAGAAATCTCTGTTGTTTGGACCATTAACTGAAGATAAGGTGGTCGGTTATTACAATTAAAGCCTATATAAAACAGCATTGAAAATGATCCTCCTTGCTCAAAATTACCAATTCATCCCTAGAAAGGGTGACAAGAAATTTTTTTCTTTTTTCTTTTAGAAAAGAATCATTACCAAATTTCAACTACTTTTGTCGAGTAATTAATTCGTTGTGTGGTATCATAATAACGAACCTTAAATACACATATATTGTGTCACTAATGGACCGTTTGGATTTATTTTTTGGATGTATTTTTATTTTTTAATGAAAATAAATAGTGAAAAGTTAATTATAAATTTGAATTTAAAAATAAAATGTTGTTTTGATGTTTTGTTTAAAATGTAATGATTATATAGGATTGAAAATGAATTGTATTTAGAAAAGAAAAAAAATTGTGCAACGTAAGAGAAAATGAAAAGTGAAAATGGAGAGAGTGTGTAATAGTACGTTTTGGAGAATATTTTGAGAATGAAAATATTTGTGAAAATAAGGAAGAAGTTGATAGTTTTCTATTTTTATTTTCAGCTGAAAATGAAAATGGTGTTAGAAAACAAAACCAAACAGACACTAAAAAAATAACTATTTTTTGTGGGATTCAAACCCTTAACCTAAAAATTTTTGTACTAATTAATTAAAAAAAATTATCCAATAGGGCACTGAGTAAAACTCAATTCTATTTATATCCCGAATTTTGTTTGAAGTGAAACAAAATGAGTGTAACATTTATCATTTCGTCTATAATTATAATACAGATCAACAATTGATATATTTAGACAATATTCACCTATTATTAAATTGTCGTGATTTTTTTGTTTCATCTTTAAATACGACAACTACCCACAATTTTAAATTCAATTTCAATGAATTTGAGTGTCAATCAATACACCTTTATTCTTGTGAATAAATAAAGATTTGAAACGTAATTATTGATACCCTACTTTTTTCTGAAACTTTCTTTCTTTCCCTCCAAAAATTCAAACCAATGAAATAAACCAAAATTGTGGGGTCAAAATGCAATTAACCAAAGATGAATGACACAGCAGAGCAGATCTCTTTCATTCTCAGCAGAATCCAAATGGGCCCAATTGAAAGTGATGCAACAAATAGGGGGCCAAGAAAGCGAAAACTGTAATTTCCCTCTCTTTCCTCCTCAAATTTTACATCCCATGGGATTAAATATAAGGATCGCCCCGCCCCGCCCAAAAAGACCCCACCCCATCTCATTTCATCAGGTTGGCGGGTTTAAACCGGTAATTCAAAAAGAATTAAAAAAATTGAAATCAATGAAAGTATCAAATAAGAGCCACTTGATAGCAATTAAAATTTAAATTTTAAGTATAAAAATAAAAATTCTAGACAAACAAAATAAGATTTTAGAAGCAAAATAGGAGATAAGAGTATAATTAAAATAATAACCATCACAACATTCAAAGTTTTATACATTGTGAGTTTGTGACAGTAAACTGAAACAAAAAATATAAAATAAATTATATATAATATATTTGATATTATTATATATATAATATTTATATGGTGATGGGCGGGTTAGGTAAATCCCATATCCCTCCCCAAATGATTCGGGTTATGAAAATCGCACCCCATACCCCATTTAGCCACCCCAAACTAGTCCCGAATGAGTTCGGATTCGGATTTTAACCCACCCCGAATTAAATATTGATCAACATCAAAGGAGTCGAGATAATTTATAAATTATTATTTTTTATTTATTTGATATATATTTTGTAAAAAAAAAAATTATACAAATATTGAATGAAAATGACCTTTATATTTATACCTATTAATTAATTCATATTTTGAGATAATTTATTAATTATTTTTATTTTTCATTCGTTAAGACATTCTTTTATCCCGATAAAAAATTATTATCAAAGGTCGTAGGGGAACAATATTACCAAAATTTAAGTTTTTAGCATTATCATTTTTTATTACAACCATTCAAAGAGAGAAATCATAGGGAAAATCAAAATTGGAAAAATCCAAGCAAGATCGGAAAAGCAAAATTGAGTACTCAGGGAACTAAGAGCCAAACAGGGTGCGCGGGATCTGCTGCATCTCCGCCGTTAAAGCTCTCTTTAAATCGCTTTCCTATGTACAGTCAACAACTCAGGTGGTTGCAGTAGTCAGGATGGTAATCCTGTAAAAAAGCCCTTCATCAATTGATATTCTTTTCAACTTGATTCGTGTACAAGAAGACAAAATTATGTGTTGCTTGTCGGAATGTCACACATTCCTTCACTTATTTTTTTTTTAAAGGAATAAAAAAATATGAAAGAAATGATCACTACAATAACTCTTGTGAACGTAATTATAGAATCTCATTTTATAACGAAATATTCAATTTGAATTATAATTACTACTTAAAGAGTAGATCTATCACAAAAATACAAACAAACTGGGTCGAGCTAAACTGTGATTATTTTTTTAGGCTCAAGTTTAAGCTCGAATCAAATGAATTAAGCTCGAGCTCGACGAGCTAAAAAAATTAACGCTAGACTCGGCTCGACTTGATTCATTAGATTCAAACTTGTCATCAAGCTGCAGGCTCTAGTTCAAACTCGAGATCGAAAAGTTAAATTATTTTATTAAAAATTCTAAAATTAATATATTTTATTATAATTTTTTATATATAATTTTAGCTCGACTCAAAAACTATACGAATTTGGTCCAAACTCTAATCTTCAAACTCGAATTCAAATACTTTTTGAGCCAGCTCGCATTCATTTCATCCCTAACCACAACCCTCTAAAGTATTCATTATAGTGAAACCTGTTTCATTGTAGGGGTGATTGAATCACTTAATACTTCTCAAATTGTTGCTCACGTCTCACTTCATTTTCCTACACATTTTTCAATCATAGGTATACCCCAAAAAGCGAGTCAGCCACTCAATTTCACTAAAATGATATTTAATGAGCTTATAAGCTTTTTAAAATATTTTATAAAATGTTTAAAAGTTTTAAAAATGCTAGAAAATGTTCGATAATTTTTAAAAAAAAAAAAGAGTTTATAAGATGTTAATATCTTATATGCTCTTTTTAAAAATGTAAAGAGATTTCAACTAATGTTCAAGATCTCAACAAAGTTTTTTTAATTTTAAATATTTTAATTATAAAATTATCAATATTAACATATTATAATCTCTAAAATTTTATTTTATCCTAAAATTTTAAATAACTTATTTTAAAAATTAGATCTAATATCTTCTAAACTCCAAACATCTTATAAAATTTAGGAACTTATAAGATTTTTTAAATAAATTAAACGCACTCTAAATTATCAATTAGTCTGAACTCACCACCATATAAACGAATGGTTCATAGAGTATTATCGAACTATTTACCCACTTCTCATTTATTTTTCCACACATTCTTCAATCTATCTCCTCAAAATACATTTTTTTAAAAATATTTCTTTTTTTCCCAAAACACTCTTGAATGATACCAAACCTTAAATTTAGCTCCTGCAGAGGAAGATGAGAATAGGAAGAGAAAATGGGACAAAGAAAAATAAATAAAAGAAAAATTGTTTATTAGTGACAACTTAAGAGGCAAATTAGTTAAGGTGCGAATAAATTAAATTAGACAACATCATGACAACAATAAAAATGAAAGAAAGACTAGTGTAAATTATGAATAATGTAATTGATTCTTACCCTTCTTTATATTATACTATCAATTTAAATCTAAATTCAACAATAACTATATTTTATATTATTTAAGTTATTTTTCCTTGAAGTAGAAATTTATCAAAGACTATGTAACACATAAAATGTGAGGTTGAAAGTTCTAATCTAACGGATTCCTGGCATATGTGTGTATAAATATTAAAATAAAGTCGCTTTTTTTTTTTGTTAAGTGGCTTTCGTATGATAGCATTAGTCTCATACATAAAGTGTGAGGTCGTGAATTCGAACATAACATATTCCTGATTAAAGGTGTTCAAATCCAAGCCAACAAGAAAAAAAAATAAATAATAAAAAAAAAACACTACGAATCGATTCAAAAAAACAAAAATCGATCAAAATCGAACTTTTTTGGATTGAATTGAATTTTTTTTTTAAAATCAATCGATTTGGATTGATTTTCGGTTCTAATCTAAAAAACTAATCCAATTCAAATCGAACCATAATTTATATACTAATAATATAATATATATTAATTGTAAAATACACAAATAAATTAAAATAAACTAAACCCAAGATTTTTTCAATTTCAAAAATCAAATATGTAGGAATAATTATTGTGGATTTATAACTTTATAGTTGTGTGTTCTTACATAATTTAACTTAATTCCACAAGATTAGTGATATGATTGCTAAATGAAATTTACAAATTGATTGATTAAATTATTTTAATTGTCAATAGTAACTTGTCAAATATTTCAATTAAAAATTTAAATTAAAAAATTGAATTAACCAATCCAATCCAAATCGATTTAAAATAAATTGGATTGGATCGGATCAGATTTACAATAAAAATCTAATCGATCAAACCGATTCAATATACATTATAAAATTTGGATCAATTGACTTTTTATTCCAAAATCGATTCAAACCGAACCGCAAACACCTATATCCTTGATGTATGTGTCTATTATTTATTATTATTAAAAAAAAAAAAAAAAACTCTAATAGCAAACACTAACCCTGTAGCACCTTTAATTAGTTGTCCACTACTTTGGGGATTCCTTCCCCGTTCGGCAGGTTAATAATCTTGAATTTCAAGGACATTAAAGTACAAAAGAGCAAACCGCAAGTTGTCTAAGCAACTTGCTTATTTAGGTTGTCCTAATTTTTTGGTACTTCAAAATTTTATGGTAAACTATATAGCAATTATAACAACATTATGAGTAGTTTTAGGGGAATTAGACATTGGTAACTAGATAAGTACAATTAATCAGATATTATTTTTTTATAACATAATAATACAACTAAGCACTCCATTAAAAAAAAAATAAAAAAAATAATAATACCAAGAATCTCGGCCCTATTATTTCGCTAACCGTGTCGACTAATTAATTAATGACATGTCATTTTCCATGCATATGTCTTAATCTTAAATCAATCAAATCTTATGAGACATTTTCTTGATGTGATTATGAAATCGATTAATAAAGTATATAATATACAATCGACGTGTCTTACTGAGATATTTCGATTTAAAATAAAAAGTTATTTAAGTCCCCTAATTTTTTACCCGGTGAATCTTTTTCTTCATCAAGTAGTTAGATATTTTTTTTGCATTATTATGATATCGCAATTTGATAAAGTTTTATCAGTTGGTATTTAATGATAATAAATGCTTTCATTACTTACGAGCCTACTCACATTATTCTAAACCCATGTGCTGCTGTGCAGAGATCTTACTGCATTTCCTCACACAGTTTGAGTAGTTTTAACAATGGGAAAAGGTTTAGTTGTTTTGTGCTTTTCTTGTGCACCTATTCTCTTTCTTTTTTATTTTAGCATATGCAAATACTATGGATAAAGGTGTAATTGACTCGAGCTCGAAAAAAGTTTTGAGCTCGAGCTTGATAAGCCTCTTGTTAAAAGCTCGAGCTTGAGTCCAGTATTTTGGGCTCGAGTTCGAGCTCATGAACGCAGTATTAATCAAGTTCGAGCCCAACTCAACTCAATAAAATTTAATTATTAATATATAATAATTATTTAATTAGTATATAAAAATATTTAAAAATAGAAAAATGCTCACGAGTACGAGGCAACTCATGAGCTTTTAAACAACTAAATGAAGGTTCGAAGGTTCATTATAGAGCTTGAGCTCGAGTCGAGTCATGAGCTGGCTTGACTCATCTTACACCCTCAACTGTAGGTATAGATTTTTGTCTATTTTATAATAACAATTAATTGATTATGCATTATTATCAATTTTTAGATATAACTACAATAAATAATAATTCAATTGATTTCACACAAGAAGTTTATTGGTTCAAACATTTTTATAGTAGTAGTCGAGAACCAATCAATTTTCAGATGGAGAGACTTTAGTTTGATCTGATTAATAATTTGATGAAATTATAGAAACGAGCTTGTACTTTATGCAATTATTTTGACTCAATGGAATTTATTACTATAATTTAATCTAAATTAAAAAATAATTAAGTGTTTTCTTAGCCCAGCTCGTGGGGAGTAGACCATAATTACTAGGATGGCTCTAAGCCCTATACCAATGCGATAAATTCTAATGCAATATTAGCTGTTAATTAATCGCAAACCTTGAAAGGAAGACTCTTAAGTTACGGTTCTTGCCTAAGTTTCTTTAATTTCCCTTTTTCGCATGAGTTGAATGAATAAAGTGCACAAAGGATCATTAAAATTTAAATTTTAAACTTTTATAAATGAAAATATAATATTATTAGGATAACTAACTATTCAATCGATTGTAGCACAACTTAAGAAAAAAAATACTTATTTATCTATAAGTAATTAACTATCTTTCTAGATTTAAAGGGGTAGAATGTATCAAATTTTACAATAATGGAAGTCGGCGGAATGAATATTCGAGTGGCCAGTTGACCTAATAGCAATTATAGCATCATCCTTATAAATATAAATTTGAGATTTGAAGTTTAAATTTTCAAGAATCCTCAATATGTGTATGTATAAATTAATAAAAAAAAAGTCCAGTGGCTTGTAGTCCAAGTGACATCCGTTTCCTCTATTAAGTAGGAGGTCTTGTATTCGACTTGTAATGGGAAAATTTATGCTTTAATTATTTGATTTGAGAACAGAAATATATTATTTTATTGAAAAGATAATATTTCGTTATTTGTAATACTCTCTAAAAAAAATTAATAAAAAAAAAGAATTGATATTAAACCCAAATCTCAAGTCTAAATGCAATGCACATTTATTCATAGTCTAAAAGAGTGGCTGGAAAATATGCTAATAAAGCATCAAGGGGGACAAGGGAACTACCAAGAGAGGAAAAAATCTGCATGGGCTGTAACAAATGCAAAAGTCTGGTGAAGAATCAACCCCCTCCACCACTTCCTAATATATTCAAATTCTACCATATTAAAAAAAAAAAAAAAAAATCTTGTTCACAAAAAATCAAGAAATTGTTGGGCCAAATGGGCTGTGCTCTCACATGCTATTAGTTGACAGATTTTTTCACCATAGGGTTAAAAAGAAACTAGAAAAGACATGGAAAAATGAGAGAGGACAGTGGAACCCCACTTGGAACAAGGCAAAATTCTCCACAGAACCACACTCCAATGTCATGAATTTACCTTTTTAGCCACCATAAGACCCTGTTTGGTGGTTTAAATTAATCTCAGCAGTTTATGGTCCCACCCTACAGCAGCCTTAAAAGCTTCAGTTGGTTGTGTGACTCTACTTAGTACTTACCCACCCCTCCCCCCACCCCACAAAAGACCTCTTATTTAAATCAGCAAACTCCTTCACATTCTCCTCATTCAACTCTCTTCACCAGCTCCTCCTCATATTCTCTGTCCAACATTTGCTTCTCTACAGAAAGCTCAAAAGTAAATTAACCTACATTTTTATTACAACATTCTTGAATTTACTCTGAAAATGCTGAAAAGATGTCTATTTTATTTTTCTTCTTGCAGGGACAAAATGGCTACTCTTGGACTTTTCTTGGTTGGTTTTCTTGCAATGGTGTCACATGTTCATGGCTATGGTGGAGGTTGGATTAATGCCCATGCAACCTTCTATGGAGGGAGTGATGCTTCTGGAACAATGGGTATGCAAAAAAATGGAAAAAAAATTCAATCTTTACCATTTTGAAGCCATTTTATATAAGGGCATGTTTGTTCTTGAACAGGTGGGGCTTGTGGGTATGGGAATCTGTACAGCCAGGGGTATGGTACAAACACTGCAGCATTGAGTACAGCCCTCTTCAACAGTGGGCTGAGCTGTGGCTCATGCTATGAGATTAAGTGTGTGAATGAGAGGCAATGGTGCTTGCCAGGGTCAATTGTGGTGACTGCCACCAATTTCTGCCCACCAAACAATGCCTTGCCAAACAATGCAGGGGGGTGGTGCAACCCACCCCTCCACCACTTTGACTTGTCTCAGCCTGTTTTTCAGCACATTGCTCAGTATAGAGCTGGAATTGTCCCTGTTGCTTACAGAAGGTATATATAATATATTTACTCTTATGTTAATTTTGTTGATATCCTCACATTAAATTTCTTTTAATCCTAACAAAAGAAGAAACCTCTTTACTGGCTTTGTTTGGTGTTTTCTTGACTCATCTTAATAACTTTAATTGTCTGGTTGTGGTCATAAAACACTATAAGTCCTTCTGGACAGTTTTGCCCTTCACTTTCTGACCCCTTCCCCATTCTACCCCTCACTAACTCTGAATTAAGGGTACTTGAAACTCACTAGTCACCTTTTTTTAGGTGCTCTTGTTTTGGAGAAGTAAAAAGTAATGAAAAGGCTAACTGAAAAATATTGGACTCCTATTTGAAGTTTCCACATGTGGCCCCTCAACTAATTGAAAATGCAAAATTACCCCCAAAAAGTTTCCCCTATTTATTCTTTATGCATCCTACTTACTCTCTCAATGCTAATTACAACAAATTTCAATGTCCCATGTGACTGTACTTTTGTTTACTTTAACCTTTTAAAGTTTCACCAACTGTTTCCACTGTTGTGGCTTCAATACTTGCAGGGTAGCCTGCAGGAGAAGAGGAGGAATTAGGTTTACCATTAACGGCCACTCTTACTTCAACCTAGTACTCATAACCAACGTTGGTGGAGCCGGTGATGTCCATGCAGTTTCAATCAAGGGGTCGAGAACTGGGTGGCAGCCCATGTCAAGAAACTGGGGCCAGAACTGGCAGAGCAACTCCTATCTCAACGGCCAAAGTCTGTCGTTTAAAGTCAGCACCAGCGATGGCCGTACTATCGTCTCCAACAATGTCGCCCCGGCTAGCTGGTCCTTCGGCCAGACCTTCGCCGGAGCTCAATTCCGTTGAAGCACTCATAAAATGATCTCGAGCTCGAAATTATTTAAGAATATATATGTAATGCTTTTCTTAGTTACTAGTATTGGCAGTGTGGCTTTACTTTAAGTAGAAAGTTGGCTTCTAGGGTCAAAATGAGGGGGGCTTATTTTAAATGGTCCTTGTCTTTTGGGCTTGGAAAGAGGGCACTCAATTTATGGGGGTGGGTTTTTCTCCTAGCTCATGAGGCTATTGTTTTGGGGCTTTTTTTTTTTTTTTTGGTGGTTGGGTGGGGGGGGGGGGGGGGGGGGGGGGGGCAGAAGGTGGCTGAGGTGGATTTATTACCACCCGCAATGTCTTTTTTTTTTTTTTTTGGGTGGGCTGGAGGTGTCCCCTTACTATTTCTGTTGGGTTTGTAAGCAAAGAAAATTGTAATTAGATTAAATTTGACTAGTAATGAAAATGGCTTGTTTTTCTATTTTGTATACTTCCCATTTTTTTCTAATATAGAGCTGCCAATAAATCGAATTTTAATCCGAATTCGATTTGAATTTTATCTGAATTTTAGAATTTTTATCCAATTAAAATATTCGATGAATCATATCCGATTATAAATTTTCGTTATTCAAAATAAGTGGATTGAATACGGAATTAATCAATATAATTCGTTAAAGATTCGAATCCGAACTTTAACTATTTTTTTTATTAAACTAATACTCTTATATATAATATTAATAAAGATTTTAAAATAAAATCTATATATTATATTAACCTAATATCTATATTAATGTCTATATGTATTATTAATATTGAGTCTTTAGCCTAAAAAATAAGATGAATATTGATAAAATATCAAATATAATAATATATAATAGTTCACATATGCATTAATATAATGTGAAATAAGAATTTAGAATTTAAATATTTAACTTTTAGACTAATGTATAACAAACTTTTTTTTGAAATTTTAAATATGACGTAAATTTACTTTATAAATACAATATTTTTATACAATTCAAAAGAAACAATTAAAAAAAATTAAATTGGGTCAAATTTTTTTATCGAATTTTGGATATTCATCGAATTCAAATATGATACTGACTAATAAAGATCCCATAGGATATCGGGCCGAATTTTAATACAAATTTTGTTAATCGAATTTGAATTTGGATTCGTATTCGAATATGATTGATCCGATTTAAATCCGACTCATTGACAGACCTATTCTAATATTTGTGATGAGGTATTTGTGGATCTAGAATTTGGATCCTACAAAATAATTATAACATGTTTAAGAAGGGCCACAACACACTAGAAAATGCAAGCTAAGACCAACTTGTCAATATGAAAAAAATTGTAAACTTTACAAGATAACTTCTAATTTATTTGAAATAATGAAAAATAAAACAAAAATAGATAAATTAACAAATACCATATCTTATAGTTGCATAAAATAAAGTATTTACATAACTTTTATCAGCTTGTACATATCACACAACAAAATATGTATTAAGCTGAATTATAAATCATTAGATCATATATGATGATATCAATATTTTATTTTGTAATACTATCATATTCACATTTCACTTGAGTACATATCAAAATGGTCGGCATAAAATTTTTTATTTTTATTTATTCGTCTTTTCTTCTTTCTTTCTTTCTTTCTTTTTGTCTTTTTTTGGTTTTATCTACATTTGCAATGTTCACACATCAATAGTATTGGCCAAGTATTGGACTATTAGTACAATTCATAGTTGCTTCTTGTGTTGTTCCAAGAAACAATGAAGATTGTCCTTCATACTTCTTTTGAACAAGTCACCATATGAGATCAGAAAAAGTTTGACATCTCATTTTAGTGTTTCATTTTGTCCTCAAATTTTGTCCTTCTTGATGGTGGATTTATTACCATAGTTAAGGTGAAGACATTATGTTGTCCTATGACTTTTGTCCACTCTTGAACATCATATAACTATTATATTTGCTTAATTTATTTAACTAAGTATAAGACTTACTCTCTCAATATGATATACCTTTTCATTAATACTCTTCCTACATATTTTTTATATATATTTTTTTAATCAATAAAATAAGACTTTTTATAACAAAAAGAATTTTTATTGAAAATAACAATTCATTTCTACACATAGTTCACAAATAATTAAAAGCATAATCCAAAATATTTAAGTTGCAAAAGTACTCCAATTAAAGCGATCAACCAACCAATCATTTAATAAACATGCTAGTTCATATTTCGGCAGAAAAAAAAATTCAAAAAAGAAAATGAACATTTAGTGCCTGTTTGGTTTTGTTTTCAAAGCCCCTTTTTCATTTTCTCCTGAAAATGAAAATGGAAACCTATCAACTTCTCCCATATTTTCACAAATATTTTTATTTTCAGCACATTTTTCCAAACACAATATTACATTCTCTCTCTTTTCACTTTTCATTTTCTCTTATTCATATTTGTACGACTTTTAATACAAAAACCATACATTTTTCAAATAAAACTCATTTTCAATCCTTCATAATTATTATATTTTAAACAAAACTTCCAAACAATATTTTATTTTTAAAAACACATTTATAATTAACTTTTCACTATTTCTTTTCATCAAAAAATGAAAATATTTCCAAAAAACAAATCCAAACAGCACTCAATTGGAAATAAATAACATAGATTTTGATTTATAGAACCCATAGATTTTGGGCCCATATAGAAACTAGGCTGCACAAACACCATCAAATTGGGCTGGATGGGCAATATATTTAGATCTCAGGCCCACGCATAAATTAAACCCAATAATAGTATTGAACAAGTAGGGGTGACAATTTGGGTGGGTTGGGTGGGTTTGAATTGGGTTAAAGTAAGGGTAAGGGTATTATATAAATTTGCTCAAACTGAGCCAAACTTACTTAATTTTCAACCTGATAAGCCTAAACCCAAACCCAACCCACTCAAATCAGGTCGATTCGGGTCAACCTAATTATAAATTGAATTGACCCAATAACCCACAATCCACCCAACCCATTACGACAATGATAATGTAAACCATATTTTACATTACTTATTGTAGATTTGACTTCCATAATCCATTTTCATTGTGCATTGAAGGAATAAATTACATAAACATTTGTATAATATGAATAATATTTCAATCGGTATTAACTTGGCAGATTTGAAGGCTTAGCCCAGCTTGAAAGCCGTTTATATAAACATAGGCCTAGTAGTTTTAATAAATCCTAAAGCCTTAGCTCAGCTTGAAAGCCGACCTAAAAGCATATTAGCCCAACTTGAAAGCCGACCTAAAAGCATATTTTCTATCAAGACTTCAATTAGATCTAAATAGCAAATAAATCTAAATTCTTAATTAATATACTCAAATTTGTAATAGACCTTGATAGGCAATAATTAATATGATAAATAACGATTGCATAATTATAAAAGTTCAAATTTAAGTATAAAATAGTATTATTTCAACAAAAAGCAATACTAACAACATAAAAGATTCCATAAAGAACTAATGAAAGAAATCAAATATAATGAGCTATTTAAGTAACTTGGCCTATTCCATCCCCAATGGCAGCTGGGCATAAAAAGAAATAAAGATAGGGCTTTCTTCTTTTTTAGGCATTTTAGGCCTTTACTTATTTTGAATATCTAACTTATATATATATATATATATATTAATATTATGTGGGTTGGGTTGATGGGTAGTTTGAAAAAAAAGAAAACTCGGGTTGGCCGGGTCAACCCGTGACCCAACCCAAACCCACCTAAAATTTTTGGGTTGTATTTTGGGTCGACTCAGCTTCAACCCAAATCCATTAATTTCGTGTTGGATTGTTGGGTCGGATTAGAAATTGCCAGCCCTATGAACAATGTAATTATGAAATAATTTTTACAATTATTACAAGCTTCAGAATTTAAATTTTCTTGTTCATCAGGCAATCTGTTCTCTTCTTGTGATTAGAGCTGCTCAAAATCAAACCTATCCAAACAAAATCGATTAAATTGATCCAAAAAATCAAAAATCAAAATTTTTTTTGATTAAATTGATTTTTTGGTTTAAAATTGAAAATGGAAAATACTACTAAAATACTATCATACCCTTGTTTTTTTATTTTATGACCAAAAATACCCTAATATTTTTTTTATATATTTCTCTCCTACCTAAGCTCAACCGGTGGCCCAACCCAATGGAAAGGAGAAAGAGAAAAATCGAAAAATTGAACTGAACCAAACTGAATTTGATTGGTTTGGTTTGATTTTGGTATCCATATTGAACCAAATCGAATAGTTGATCTTATACCAAAACCGATTAATTTGGTTCTGTTGAGATTTTTTTTTAAATTGAACTAACCCAAACCAAATCATAAACACCCCTACTTGTGATTATCTTGTCTAATATAATGTACTTAGCAATATCTCAATATTTTGATCAACTTATCTTGATGCACTTTCAGTTCTTTCCTCAAAAGCCTACACTTTTTCGTACTACCCAATATTTTCATACTTCTTTATCTTTCTTTCTTTCTTTCTCTCTTCTTCTTCCTTTTCTTCTTTCTCTTTTTTTTTTTTTCATTTTTTTTAATTTTCAAATCATCATGGCCACAAAAGAGAAGGACAACACTGATAAGGAAAAGAATTTCTAAAAGACTTATATGCCATCATACTTGTCTAAAATCACAAATATGCTCAAGGATCCGCATCTTTTCTAAATGGGTCGACCCGACCACCCGACCCGTACCCATTGATGGGGGTGATCTCGACCCTCCATACCATAACACGTGTACGAAGAAGATGGCGTATGCGACAGGCAAACAATACTCACTTTGCCCCTTGATCTACTATAAATACCCCTTCATTTATCAGAAAAGGACCAATTAATCACATATGATGCCCACCTAAATATCAAGTGTCCAATAAACACTCACCCGAGCCTCCATTTTGGTCGACTTATCAACCATCGAAAAATATACTGTCCCTCCCGCACCTCGCACCAGACCGGTGGTCAGCATTACGGGTCAGAGTTACAAACTTTGATAGAGGTGGTGACGAACAAGGTCATTAATGGAAGATTGGCGAGTTTAGCTCTGGCACTGCGACCGTGACCTCATTTCCCAAGGTAGTTTTTCGTAAAGAGCCCTTGAAGCGTCTAAAGGGGACAGAGGTCATCAGAAGCGAAAAGGACTGAGGAGAGTTATTAAAAAGGGGGAGGATGAAGTAATGAGCGTGCAGAGGAAAAGAGGAATGAGATAATCGAACGGCATCCCAAAGGGCGGTTGCGCATAGAAATGTAGAAGATCAATGATTGGGAAGGCAGTTGAACAGAAAATTAGAAGAGGTTGAGAGAAAGGAACAGTAGTTACCAGAAAAAGTACCTATGGAATTCAAGATACCCGACCTACAGAGGTATTAATCACCACACTGTATGGCCGAGCGCAAGAATAGTTCACCTATTTGTTGATGGAAGTAGTGGTAACCTACGACCAGGTACGTCCAAAGTTTTTTGTATCATTTTGCTAGCAAAATGCGGTCCAAAAGACCAGCTACGTATTTCTTTACCATAAAGCAGAAAGGAAAGGAGACTCCATGCCTTCATGAGTTATCTTAATAATAGGGTATTGTAAGTGCCTGACCTTAACGTAGACTTGATGGTCAGTGTATTGATTTGTGGCCTTTAGAGCGGTTCTTAGGCATAAGCGTTGGCGAGAGAACCGCCTTTTAATGTGGAGACCTCATAAAAGTGGCAGAGAAATATGTCCATGAAGAGGAAATGAATGTGATGAAAGATGAAGAGAGTGCAGAGGCAGAAAGAATGAATTTCAATTGAAGAAACACCTTTTCGCATGGCGTATGGGGCGAAAATAGTGATCCCTATAGAGATGGGAATGGAGACTTTTAAGGTGCAAGAGTTTGACCTGCAGGATAATGCCGGATGCTAGTTTTCAACCTAGATGTTGTTGAGGAAGCGAGAAAGGCAAAAGCACTACAAATTCTTTGGCAGAAAAGACAAGTGGTAAAGAACTATTATAAGAAGATGAAAGCCAGGAGTTCGGAGGTCGGAGATATGGCACTAAAAAGATGTTGAAGTATCCAAGCATGTCGCAGAATTACTCTGGTCTTAGATTTTCGTGGTTATTTTTGTACTTTTCACATATCTGCCTTTGGAAATCATATATGTCACCATTATTTACCTGTGCTTGTCTTGTTACCAATGTTTAATAGCAGGCAAAAGTATACGTTGAGGAAGAGTGGAAATAGGTCGACAACTAACCAAATCAACTAGACCTGAGAAAGGTCGAGCAAAAGTATAGGTCGTAGAAGATCCTAAACAGGTCAGCGTTTGACAGGAATGACCTCCCCCGACCATGGGGAATACAAAATTTGAAGAAGTTCTATGCATAAAAGCTTTTTGATTTTGGGTTTTGATATCAATCTTGAATATTTCCTTACCTTTATGTCTTTGGAAATCATATATGTCACTGCTATTTTCCTGTGCTTGTCTTGTTACCAATGTTTAATAGCAGGCAAAAGTATACGTCGAGGAAGAGTGGAAATAGGTTGACAACTAACCAAATTAACTAGACCTGAGAAAGGTCAAGCGGAAGTATAAGACCTGAGAAAGGTCAAGTGGAAGTACAAGACCTGAGAAAGGTCGGAGAAAAAGTCAGTATAGTAAGACCTAAGAAAGGTCGAAGAACAGGCCGACAACCTAGAAAAGGTTAACACCATTTCAAATCATATACAAATTAAGCCTAAGGCGCTGAGCCCACGGTTCGATAGTGAAAGCTTAAGGTTGAAGACCACTTGACCAGTTTATAATTGATTGGACAAAATTTGAGCACCATGTCTAGTGAAAGGTCGAGCCCCACACAAAGAGAGCTATATAGTAACAGTCCTCGACCTGAAAAAGGTCAAGAGGTGATCAACAAATTTGTCATTATTTGACCAAGTCCAGCAATTAATTGAACAAGTATAGTTACAGATCATGCCCAAAAATAAGACATACTAAGTAATGTGACATTGCATTAATGTTATATGGTGACAATGAGGTATGAGAAGGACTTTCTAAAGAAGTTAGAGATACTGAAAGAACAAGAGTGAAATGCATTCATTGAGAATAGTCTGGGAGAGACCAATAGATACACGCCCCTAAGGTTGCGACCCATTTACAAAGAATCACCTGCTAAAGTCTAAAGTTGGGTCGTGACATAAGCAAGCTATACAAAAAGATCAAGCTAGAATTCTTAAAATGGGGGATAGCTGCATTAAGTTGTGTACGAGATGCTCTTCAATGAAATAGAAAGGGGTGGACATCAACATAGCCTGATCCATCTCACGCACACAGCCACTGTATAGGATGGAGTTGGGAACCAATTGGGTTGGACAAACACCCAGGGTCTTAATAATATTAGCAACGGGTTCAGCTATAAGTGACCTTAACCCAGCTTCTAATACTGGAACGTGAAAAGCCATACAATTGGGTGGAGGTTGATACATCTTTGGCCCAGCCTCTGGCATTATGATCTTATAGCTGTCGAGTATAAAAAATCTACTACGTACAGATGCAAAGACCTTTGGACCGATCTTACTAAGGGACTTCTTGGAGGTCGCTAGGATCGTTAGGGTCAACAAAAAATTAGGGCACAGAAGATCTAGAGATTGAAGAGCCCGAGAGAGAGCTCCGACCGATATTACTAGACAAAGACAACGACGAAGATCTACTAGCCATGATACTACAAATATTGCAACCAACAAATAAAGAATGAAAAATCACACAATCAATAAGAAAAGGAAACATATTACCTCGGCACCTACTTGCAAAAAGCTATAGGTCGCTGAGTCAAAAAGCAACAGGTCGCTGGGTCGAGTACCTCGACATAAGGTTTTATAAGAAGTAAAAAAATGAATGTAGGAAAGGGACAAAAAGAGCTTATTTATAAAGGTTAAGTTTCTCGAAAGATACGACAATTCCTACAGATCAAAAGAAAAGACTCTTTGAGATCAATGGTTTAGATCAACTTGTCCATTTATGAGTTTCACTCATAACTAAGAAAGTTGGGGGATTCATGATAAGGAAAAGAATTTCTAAAAGATTTATATGCCCTCATACTTGTCTAAAATTATAAATATGCCCAAGGATCCGCGTCTTTTCTAAACGGGTCGACCTGACCGCCCGACCCGTACCCATTGATGGGGTGATCTCGACCCTCCATACCATAACTCGTGTACGAAGAAGATGGTATACGCGACAGGCAAACAATACTCAATTTGCCCCCTGATCTATTATAAATACCCTTTCATTTATTAGAAAAGGACCAATTAATCACATCTGATGCCCACCTAAATATCAAGTGTCCCTACCTTTCGACCTACAGACCCCTACTTGATTCTACCAACGAGTCCAATAAACACTCACCCGAGCCTCCATCTTTGGTCGACCATCGACAAATATACTATTTGTCATTTCTTGAAACATCAAACACATTTAACATATAAAGTCCTCGTATGCCTTAAATTTACAACTTTTTCGAGACACCTAAGTCCGAGTTCAACTCTTTATCCATTAAAACAGTCAAAACAAATATAATAAAGTTTCCCTATTATATTATTTATATAATATAATGATAGCCTATTGGTAATAAAAATCAATATAATATTGATAAAATTTCTGTTGTTATTAAATTGTCAATATAAGTGTATTACTAATTGACATTTTATACTATTCTTCTCACAATTAAATTTGTAAAGTTCATTAGGATTGGTGACAAAACAAATTTTTTTATCACTTAATGTATATAATTGATAATAATTTTTTATAGTGTGACATACTATTTTGTCACTATTTTTTAATTTCTTGTAGTAATAGTATATTATTAGAAACTAGTTAGTATCATCTGGAGACATGGGGAACATTACTAAAAAAACTGCTATTTGCGATGGATTTTGCGAAGAATTTTGGCAAAATCCATTGCAAAATTCTTCATTGCAAATTTTTGTAATGGATTTTGCGACGAAAAAATCCGTTGCAAATTTTCAATTTTGCAATGGATTTCTGTCCATCGCAATTATGCATCCCATAAAAAATTTAGCACCTATCATCAACCAAAGAATTATCATCCTTATTCTAAATTGCAATGCCCAACAATAATTCAAATAAATAAATACATAAATCTCAACAAATACAACAAACTCTTGACAAATATAATAAACCAAGTCCTAACTAAAATATAAATTCACAAAATAACGCCAAACAAATTATCTTACTCAATACAAAGACTTATACTAAATTTCAATGCCTTGAAATATCAAGCTCTGCAATTTCAAAGCAAAAATAAAATTAGAATAATTAAAAATAGAAACATAAACTAAGAGGCACATAAAAAAAATTCAAAACACTTGGAGAAATATATATACTGAAATCTAATTAAGAAAAAGCATAAGTTATGCTTGAAATAATTCTTACCTTAAACTCTCCAAAACACATCATCCTAATTGCCTTTGAATAACAAAATCCAATGGAAGGATTTCCAGCATAACTGTCCGTCAAAAATCTTTTGAAAACTTAAATTTAAAAGTCAGACGAGTAACCGCTAATTTGATATAGACTATATAGATATAGATATAGACAACACAAGTGTGTAGTGTTCAACCATATAAGATATCTATTGGTAAATATGTACTATAAGTATTTACTTGTTGGTGTACTGATGTTAATGATAAATAAATTGAGTATTGGAATGTCTATAGCCCATTGACAATCCAATTCTTAATTTGTTTAACATTACATCAAACATATCCAAGTAGATAAAAAGACCATGGATTTAATATGATTAATGATATATTCTATCGAAAACTCCTTTAAATAGAATACTTCAAATTGCCAAAAAACCAAGATTCAACAAAATGAATAGCATTACTTCAATTAAAAACAACTTATAATATTTATAAACACGTATTGAAACATACTATAACAAATGGACATATACCATAATTTACAAAGTGATTATCAATCTAAAATTTTCTTACAAGTGCACATATTTATCTATAAATCATAATTCCATAACTAAAACTAAAATTTATAAACTTAATACAATTCAACATATACTAACATAAAATTTAACTCGATCAAAATTCTAATAGAATTTTTAATTCACATAAAAATATAAATCTAACATAATATAACATTATTTAATACATAAATCAAATTTAAACTAACATAATTTAATCTAATATATAAATTAAATTTAAACTAACATAATAAATCATAATTTAAACTAACATTTATAATTAATAATATTCGTAAATATATACTATCATAAAATTTATACCTTTTGTAAGTGTTGAGTTTTGTGGAGTATTTAGAGGTAATTAAAATTTATACTATCATAAAATTTAACTCAATCAAAATTCTAATAAAAATTTTAATTCAAAAATAAACATAACTCTAACAAAATATAACAATATTTAATTCGAATATAAATTTTCAAACAAATTTTAAATAATACATAAATCATTGTTTACGTTAAATCAAATTATATTACTAATAAATAAATCATTATTTGAGTTTAACTAATACATAAATCTAAATTTAACTAAAACATCAATCAAATTTTAACTAACAAATAAATTATAATTAAAAAAATTACCTTAATTAACGGAGATAATGCGAAATACAAGCTCTCCAAACCTAAAACAATAAACAAGCAAAAACCATTAGCAATCACTACAAGAAAAAAATAAATTTGTGACAAAGTAAAAAGTGACAATGCAAAAGTTGTCACTAATTATGTATATTAGATGACGAAAAATTTAGTTTTGTCATATTAATGATTTTTACAAACTAAATAATGACAAAAATAGTGTTCAAGTTGTTACCATAGATAATTAGTGACGAATTTTGATAATTTTTATTGTAATAATGAAAATAATGAAAAACATATCACATAATTAGTGACAAACATACCTATGATAATAATGAAAATCTTATCACAAATTATACTGATAATTTTTATTGTCACTAAGTTGTCACCATAGGGATGTCACTAATTGTTAATGGTGATAACTTAAAATATTAATTTTTGTTACTATTGAGTCATGCTGTGACAAAATAAAAATCCATGTCACTTAAAAATTACCATTAATGATAAGATAAAAGCTATTGTCAATCAATGCATGTTATTAGTGACAACTTTTACTTTGTCACTTATTATTTTGTTACTAATATTATTTTTTTAAGTCAATTTTCAAAATTAAAATAATTTTTTCAAAAATAAAAAAATAAAAAATAATCAGCCGTTGGTGCGGCCAGCAACTTGCTAGTCGTGACCGGTCGGTCGGCCAATTTAACAAACAAAAAAGGAAAAAATATATAAAAAGGAAAGGAAGGAAAGAGAACTAACCTTTTTTAAAGAAAAATTGAGTGTAAGTGTTAGAGTAGGGGAGTTATGGTTTAATTTCCCCCACCCAACAATTTACAACGGATTTAAATCCGTTAAAAATATTTTTTATTTTTTAATTTTTCCATCTTTTGCGACGGAAATATTTTAATGTGAAATTTTGAAAATATTTGGGATGGATAAGGGATCCTTATCCGTCGCAATGTTTTTTAATTTTTTTAATTATTTGCAAAAAAAATTTTCCATCACAAAATGCCAAGATTAATTTCTTCAAGCTGAGTTTTGCGACGAATTTTTTTGCAATGGATTTCTTTCACAAAAAACAATTTTTTTAGTAGTAGAAATTGAAATATTATCATGAAATATGAAAAAATTTATATTTTATTAAATTGGAATCAATATTCTTAGACTGTCATAAATTTTGTTTTGGATAAAACATCATTATTATAATTAGCCAAATTAAAGATCATAAAGTATATCTAATTTGAAGTTTCTGAAAATCTTTAGGCAGGTCAAAAATAATATTGTAAGAAAACGGGCAGAATAATTGGAATTTCAGTGCAATTTATCAATATTAAGTGAGTTACGGCAAAGCAAATAAAAGTTTATCAATATTAAAATTAATTCTTTTAAAATATAAGACAATTGAAAAATCAAGTATGATATTTTTTAAATAATAAATAAATAAATGAAACGCAATTTGAACATTGGGAAAACACTTGTCAGTCAAAAAATATGGTCTGAATATATTTAGGAACATTCCATAAATTTTAGGACTTTCCAAAAGAATATATTTCTATGTCCTTTTGTACTTGAGATTAACTAAAAGGGAAAAAAACATTTCCCATGCCATCTTGGTTTATGAAATATTACATGTGTATATACTGATTAAGCCTATTAAACTTCTATCAACAACATTGTTCTTTCTCTCATCCCATTCTATTTGTATTTGAGTGAATCAATGGGGAAAAATAAAAAGCTTTCGACAAGTACAAAACGGGCAACCTCAACAATAGTGAAAAAAAGTTTCAAGAAAATGAAAGGAGTCTCAACTAGTATTGAAAATATCCCAAAAGAACTTATCAGTGAAATATTAGCTCGAGTTGCATCTGCTTCTCTTACCGATTTATTTAAAGCCAAGTTGAGGTAAATTTATGCATATGTGATGAACATTAGTATTATTTGTTGGTTTAACGTTTCCATGGTTTAATGTATTTGGCTATCAAGGTTGTCTGATTTTAATTGTTATGGTTCAAGAAAGCTAAGAAAAAGATGGAAAATATTAATGCTGATCCAATATTTTTCATTGAATATGTAGTTAGTTAGAAATTACTATCAAGAATATGAATATGCAGGTGTTATTTAATTGAGTTAATGCCAATCATCATCATTTTTTTTAATGATATTTTGATTGGATGAGAGGTTGAATATAAATTAAAAGGAATGCATGAATATCCATTTTCCTTTTTTTTTTTTTTTTTTTTTTTTTAAAAAGAGCAAAACACTTGGTGCCCGATTGTTTGTGTTCTGGAGTACATTTATCTCATTTTACACTATTCTGAAAATATAAAATGCCTTTATTTGTACTATTTTAAGTGAAAACACAATTCATTTCCATTTTCATACCTATAAAAAAACCTATAATACTTATTAATTTAAAAATAATTAAAATTCACTAACTAATTAAATATTAATTTTTTTCTATCATTCTAATACAAGGGGACCCACATAAAATTTAATACTAATTTTTCATCATATCATCATCCATTAACTTATTAAATAATTATTTTTTTTCTATCTTTTCAAGACAATGGAGCTCACAATCAATTAAACAATAATAATTAATAATATTACATTAAATATTTAAAACTATTACATAAAAATATTATTTTCAATCTATATTTTTTTAAAATCTTCACAATTCTTATCCAATCATATTTCATTTCCACACGCAAAACAATGATAAAATAAAAACACATTTTAAAACAATGAAAACAGAAAATGAGAATGAAAACACAATCAATCCAGGCCTTACTTTTTTATATTTAATATATGGGTGATTTTTTGTTGTGCAGCTGCAAAATTTTTAATGAAATTGCAGAAGATACACATGTATATAAACATGTGTCCTTAGATGATTTTCCATTGATACCATGGAGACCTCTAAATGAAAAGCAACAAGCTTTCTTGAGAAAATGTGAGGAATGTCAGAATCCAGAAGTCATGTATAGACAAGCAATAGTAAGTATTTATATACATTATAACTCAATTTGTATTAGTAGTTAATAAATTATTTCTACATTTAGTTTGTTTATGCAATGTTCTTTGATTTTGTTAGGTTGACTATTTTGGTGGAAAAAGAATTGAATCTGGAGTTGAATATCTAGAAAGAGCTGTAAATTTAAAACACATGGGGGCTTTATATGTTAAATGCATTGTCCTTATTTTTAGTGGCAATGATGAATTGAAAGGAAGAGGTGTAAAAATATTGGGTAGTACGAAGAAGTGCAAGATTTTGAAAAAAGAATTGAAAGTACAACGCGACAAGTTGATTAAAATGTTGAGACGAATGTGGATAGAAAATTTACTTTTCAAAAATCGCCCATTATGTTGTACGAGGCAAGACAACCATAAGAAGAAAACGAGTTGGCCTGACGAAGAAGAAGAAAATGTAGACTGTGAAGGTTGTAGTGTAGATAGTGAGATTAATTTTCTTAGTAGTATTCTTCCTTGACACTGATTAGTATCGATTTTTTTTAAGACAAGGATTAATTTTCTTCTTAATATATATGTATTTTAATTGTTTAAATTTATTTGTATATTTTTTTTGTGTGTTCTTATTATTTTATATATATATATATATATATATTTTTTTTATTATTTTTTTTTTGTTTGTTCTTATTATTCGAGGAGTAACAATATGATGAAAATAAATTTGCCATATGATTAAAAAAAATTCCCCATCCTCGGACAAAAATACTTCTGCCGAGATGATCCTCCGGCTGCAAATTCCCACCCCACCCAAGCCCCCAAATACCCAAAACACCCTCAAAACCCTCCTGTCCACCACCACCACCACTATCGCCGGCACTGCAGACTCCGGCGTCAAATTCCGGCAGAAACTACTCTACCTACAATCCCTTAAAGTAAACCCCACAAAAGCCCTCCAAAAAAACCCAAATCTCCGCTCTGCCCCTCTCTCCACGCTCCAATCCATCACCCAATGCCTCTCATCAATGGGCCTCGAACTCTCTGCCATCGGCCGCATTCTGGATATGTACCCTGAGCTCCTCACCTCCGAACCTTATGCAGACATATACCCAATTTTCGATTTTTTGCTCAACACTGTGGAAATCCCATATCCAGATATCCGAAAGTCGATAATTCGGTGCCCCCGGCTTCTTGTTTCCGACCCGGAAGAACAATTGAAGCATTCATTTGAGTTCTTGACTCAATTGGGCTTTTCACGCCCGAATGAATTAACCTCTCAAACCACATTGTTGTTGGTTTCGAGCGTTGAGTTTACCCTAATTCCGAAGATTGAGTATTTGGTGGGGTTGGGATTGGAGTATGACGAGGTGAGGAATATGGTTTTGAGGTCGCCGGGGTTGTTGACTTTCAGTGTGGAGAATAATTACCGGCCGAAGGTGGAGTATTTCTTGAAGGAAATGAATGGGAGTTTGGAGGAAATTAAGAAATTTCCACAATATTTTTCTTTTAGTTTGGAGAGGAAGATTAAGCCGCGGCATAGGCTTTTGATGGAGCATGGATTTTCAATGCCATTGTCGGATATGTTGAAGGTTAGTGATGGGGAGTTCAATGCGCGGTTGATTGAGAAGCGTTTGCAGATGGTGGAGGAGAAGTCATTGTAGCTCTTCGTAAGTTGCCCTTGTTTACATTTGTTTATCGTGGTTTGGGATAATAATTGGAGTGATATATATGGAGTTGTAAATTTTTAGAGTTTTTGGAGTGCATATGATATGAATGGGTTCATGGTTACAAAAATATAAACTAATTGTATTCTCAATTATGTTTATACAATGATTTGATCGGAGATGAAAACTATGCAATTTCTGATGAATTTTTGCATTCTTCTACTTGTTCCAATCATCAGAGACTTGTCTCTAATACAACAAGTGAGAGCCTGAGAGGGTGAAAAATCTTATCAACTTTGGGTAAAACAATATACAGCAGTCAAAAAATTATGGTGTCCGATTCATCTCTTATTGATAAAAATTGGATTCTCTCATGGGGATGATGATGCTAAAGATATCAGTGACTCTTATGCGCTTATGAATAGGCTAATTTTTGTCGAGGTAGGACAAATTGCTGATCTGTTAGCTTCTTCTGATTATACGGATGTTTAATAGCTCTTTCTGCTGTTTCAGAGAGCCTTTCTACTCTGGTTAATTTTGTTTCTGATGGAGTATTGTGTGGACTTCATATGGTTCCTGTGTTGTGACTTGTGTGGACCTTACATGTTTCCTATGTTGCTCTTGCTTTTGTTTCAGAGCGCTGGGTGGAAATGCTCTACATCAATTATATGCCAAATAACGCAATGCTCAAAGTATCTTGATCATTGCAAATTCAATTAAACTATGGTCAGGGTGCAAAAGGTATTTCGATTTTCGACAAAGTCAAAAGCCAAGAATAATGTAGATTGAAATGCAAGTTGCCAAGAAGAGTGTTGTAGCGTTTCTTATAAGTAGTTTTAGATGGTTTCTTCTAGGAAACAGCTGAACTTTTGAAAGCTTTTCTTAGTAAGTTTTGCATAATAATTCCTTGGCCTAACATTCAGAATAAGATAAATTAGGTTTTCATGACTCAAAAATATGATTCAGTAGCTAAATGTTCAAATTTAGTAAAATCCATCTGCACATTTTGCTTTATTTTGTTGTATTTTACACCAAGCCACCTACTGGTTTAACAAAGAAGAGAAACAACTACAGAATTTTTTTTAAATTGAGATATTTATTACTATTGCAGTTAACTATGGTAGAAGTTGGATAGAAGATTTTCCAGCAAATGAATTTCATGAGGTGTCAGTTTTAAGCTTTAAACTTTAGGTGCTCGAAGTTCCAATGCACACAACATGGGGAAATAAGTTGTCACCAAAGACGGCCATTCAAATCCTTGACATTCCTATTCTGCTTCAAATTTATTAAGCAAAACCATTCCCAGCCACACAATTGCCATGGGGCAATCAAGGACAACTGAGCTTGAGTGCTAGAATTGGTGCTCTCATTACACTTTTTTCCTTAGGGATCATTAATTAATCAAAACTCACATGTATATGTTAACATGTAAGTACAAGGGTGGGGATCAATAGTGTAGACTTCATGATGTTATATAAACAATATATTCAGAAAATTTTCTGTAGACTAATGTGCATGGGATTTGTAGATTTCAAGTTTCAGATTGTGTTATATATGTCAAAGAATTTTCTTTCCATATTTATATATTAGCTGTTAGAGCTTCTTGAGCCGTTGAGACAATTGACTTCTTTGATACACTGATCAATTTCCATAACAGCAGGCTAACTTAATGCCATGATTGGATCCTGCACTTTGTAACCAAAAAAAGAAGAGGAAAAGGAAAAGATCAAATGATAAGTATAAAGCACTACTACATTTGCATAAGTTCTTTTTGTGTTTTTCCTTAATAAAATTCTAGAACCAGACATAATATCGAGCTACACTGCTGACACACATGCTACTGTATTAAATATTATGTTACTGCTGTAAAATCTAAATTAGCCCATTTCAAATGGTACGTTAATATCTCCATTGATAGTCTTCTCTGGCTTATATATTACTGGATTTATCTGGTGAAAATCTTGCTTCTTGTACTCTATCTGTTGATTTCCTCTGAAATCATGAGACCTTTCTTGCTGGATATTCAACTACTACATTTACAATGTATATCAGTGCTGTAAAGGTGAAAGGAAACTAACAGAAGCCAAAATTGTCCTTCAACAAAGACCTGGAGAAACACATTGTTTAAAGAAAATGCTGACAAAAAACCCAGAAATATCAGTGGCCATATCAGAAATTCCAAAGGTGAAAGTATTTATTCAACATCATCTGACTTTTTCTTTTTCTTTTTTTTTTTTCAAATTTTTTATTTTGATGGGATACATGAAAAAGAGCAGTCAAAGGTGATTAAATTATTCAGGTAAATGTCTCCAGTGCCAATGCTTTCTTTCTGGCATTGGCTACACAAAGACCAGAGCTAGAGCTAGGGCAGTGGTAGAGTTTCTATTCATTGCATGAATTGTTGTACGAATGATGAAATGGGAGGGTGCCTAAAATCTGCCCCTCCAAATTAGGGGTTTAAAGTGTGATATCCTGACTCTGTGATGCAATGCTTACTCGAACAATCTGACACTGGTGGAGATGATTAAATGCTACACTCTTTTCTTATTCTTGAGAATGATCAACAGGAATTTTGCTAGTTAATTAATTGCTCCTGCAAAAGGCTTGGTCATGAACAGTCCAAAATGTTTTTTTTTAATGTCTTTATTTTCTTTTATGTATGTGTGATTAAGAAGAACACAAATGTGGACTCCTTGATGAACAACATATTCTTTTTGTACATAGGATTGGGTGTAGTATGCCTGGTCCATTGATGGCTATTGGGTAAAAGGGGAAGGTGGTAATAGTTTTAACTGAAGTGGATTTTTTTCCATATACACATCAAGAGTTTGCTAGAATTCGATTTGGAACTCTTAATTTCTTGATCTCCTATATTATTTGAGACTTATGCAATTGAGTGGATCACTAGACAATTGCCCTCCCACATTTTTGAGAGACTTATGTCATTGGGCCATGGATCATTCAACAGCTAAAGTGGATTTATTGTACATGATTCATTTAAGAATTTTACTATGTTGGTTATATACATATATATATGTACATATATGTATGCATCTATGTGCATGTGTATGTATGTGTGTGCGTACGTGTGTATATCCAACTCCCATTATATTTATAGTTACATCTTTTAAAGCATTGGACAAATATCTTCGAATTTTCAAGGGCGCCATTCAAGAATCACTTTGTTCACGAAAGATTGAAAAGATTTGATTTATTTTTTAAATATATTGAAATTTAATTATTTAGTAAGCAGCTAATTCATGCCAGACCAACTATAGAATAAAAATAATAATAAAAAAAAACTATAGAATAAGATAATTTCATTATATACTAATTTTATTTTTAATAAATCAATTTTATATGATCATAGATAGTCTCCTCAAATAGCTACACCTTATTGTATCATTGATTTCTATAAATGTATTATTCAAAGCTCAAAACTCAAAAACTCAAAGCATTCTTAATTTATGTCATGAATGGAGCAATGGTTGAGATAATATATACATATTACAATTATCTTCATAGCTCTTTCTGCTTTCTTGTGCTCGATGCTATAAATGTAATAAAATGGGTAGCAAATAGAATTAAATAAAAAAGGATATTATTATGTGTAATGTTAAATGCAAAAAATCCTTACTCTATATTGTTGCACAATTACTCTAGTATGTTATATAATACTTTATACTATCAAACTAAAAATCCACAATGTAGAAGGTGTTTAGCTAAAAAGCCTAGAAAATCTTATAAGTTTCTATATTTTATAAAATGTTTTTAGAGTTTATGTTAATTTTTATTTCTTGAAGTATTTGAGTAAAATAAGATTTTGTAACTTATAATATATCAGTAATAACTATTTAATAATTAATATAATTAAAATAATAAGAGTTTGTTAAGTTTTCAAATTAAATTAGGAACTTCGTGCCATTTTTAACAGCTTTTACAATGCTAACATCTTATTTTAAGAGGTTATGAGATATTTTTAGAAAAAATTATCAAATATTTTACAAGCTTACTAATATATTATAAAATATTTTTGAGAAACTTATAAAATCACCCAAACAACCTATTAATTAAAAGTAGTAAAACATTATTTGTTAATTTCATATTCTTATAGTTGGAGGGGGTGGGGTAAAATGCATATTCTCATAATTTAAGGGGGTTAAAATGAAATCCACCAATTTGCAAAGCAACCCCTAACTTATTAGGTTGAAGTTGTCAGAGTGATAGGGGAGTTGTAGGCAAGTAAACTGTAAAAGAGAGTACTGTTGATGTCAACTAACCAAAACAGAAGATATCATTTTTATAAATAGGGAAGAGAGCAGTGGGGTCATATTCATACTACACTTTTCACACATTAGTCTTTCTCACTTTCTGTATGCAACAACAATACCTGCAAAACACACATTGGGGCGAGCTTCATTTACACACACACACACACACACATTTACCCCCTTCTGCTCTGAGTTGTTTACATCTCCTCTCCAATTCATGGGAAAATGTGGAAAACCAACCTTTACTAGCCACTTTTAGTATATCAAAAATTTCAACGATGTTACAAAATTTCAAATGTGTGTGTCATCTTTCTCTAGGGAAGTAATTGCAACATGTGGAACAGTTTATAAATTGTTATTCTCATTTTACTTTTTGAAATGAAAAAATAAAATTTTCTATAAATATGCACTGACTGAGCAATATTTTTGATGTAGTTGGTTCTCTATATTTAGCAATGGATTATTATTATTATTATTATTATTATTATTATTATTATTATTATTAAAAATGACAATTATGTGCGTCTTGTTTAGTCACTTGACTGGATTTCTATGATTTATATCTGATTTTATTCTATACTGAGAAATCAAGGGTTTTTGAAAGAGTTACAGAATGATCGAAATATTTTTTCAAGATAAAATTCCTTATCAATATGTGTTGATGAGATAATATCTCAACCTAATTGGGTTTTATATTGATGCCAATTTGGTCATTATTTTGCATAGAATGGTATCTTTAATTGAAAATGTTTTAAAAGATAAAAAATAATTTTGAAAATTTTGGAAAAGTGGGTATATGTGCATGTATGAGTGTATCCTTTTGCATTAACTTTGATAAATGTTATGCCATCTAGACGGTGTTATGAATCGTTAAATTATAATGATGATATCAACATCACTTATAACAATCATATCCTCATCTAATAATTTATAACTCAGTTCTGTATATACTCAATTGTTGGACATGAACTTTTTTTAATTTTGGCTCATATCACACCACCAAATTAATAAATCAATCATTATATCAGACATGTCATATCAATATTTTATTTTATTATATCATTATATTCTTATCTAATGATTTATAGTTCATACCCCATTAGCATATATAAAATTTCCCAAATTCTTAGTTATAAAATACTTGCTATGTAAAATGTTGAAACCCATGAGGATTTATTGTGAAAATTATGGATTAAAGTAAAGTAATTCAATGAAAACTGAAAATAATATTTAACGTGGGTTGGCGATGTGTTTAATTCGCCCGACAAAGAAAAGAATTCATTGATTTCAAATCAAGTAACAAGTAAAAACTTTAGTCCCACAAATCTCACGAGAACACCTAACACCCTCGTTCTAAACTCCATCTTCAGAAACTAACTCAAAAGTAGTTTAAAAATCCTCGTGTTATGTCTGTGTTCAATTATCCCAAAAGAAAACACAAATTTATAGCCCGAGAATGAGTCCTAGGCACATTGGGCTTGCGCCATGCGCTGGGGCACGCATGACTTGCGCCCTCGCGCACAAAACTGCTCATGCTGCCGAGAATTTGTCCATGTTGCTCGCCCTAGTGCGGACAACGTGCACCAGGGAGCACAATTTCAGTATGAAGCGCGACCGCGCCCGAGCGTGCCTTCCTTGCGCCAGGGTGCACGTCGCTGCTATTCCACCTGCCCGCGAGCCCGTCCCACAGCCCGGTGCTCGTCGGGGTGTTCTTCTCAAGTCCATTTCAACCACTTACTCCATTTCGCTCTGTTTCTTTTGTGTCTCATCAATTCACCTCAAATTTCAAGACAAAATCAATACAAAACATTACCATCTATATTTGGTATTAACTGCCTGTGAAATCCATCCCCTTCTTTGGATACTTCTTTTTTCAATTTTTTTTGGATGAATCCTTCTTTGGATACTTGACAGGAGTCTGTAATTATGATTCATGTCATCATCTTTCTACTCTTCTCCATACTTTGCTTGTCCACACACTACCACTACTACTACATTATAACTTCTACCTCTGCATAGTTATGACTTTGTTGTACAACCAAATTGGCTTATTTTCCTTGTCATAAGAGAAAGAAAACATTGTTTGTATTTTGTTTGAGACCATTTTGATCATTTTTGTCTTCAATTGAAAGTGAGTTTTAGAAAGGACATGTAATTATCGAGGTAGCAAATTTCACCCCACATGTCTGTAATTTTGCATGATTTCAAGTGTAATGGATGTTGGAAAAATTTTAATTTCACGAAAAAAGAGTCACATGACTGGTACTTGGCACTTAAAATCGGGAAAGTGTTTATTTGAAGTAAAAATTGACGTATTTTTTATAGGTTCAGAATAAATAAAAGTATACTCAAAACATCATATCCTCTTTACTCATGAGAATGGAGGTGTCGCTCCCTCTTAATTAATATATAAGACTAAAATTACAACTATGTAGGGCATCGATGATACTTGTCTTGACCCCCATTGTAGGGACGAGAGTTTTAAAATAGTTTATAAATTTTTCTTTTTTTTTTTTTCTTTTCGCTCCCTTGGAAGTGCATTTTTGAAAAAAAAAATAGTGAAATTATTTCAACACGACTAGATCTTCATGTTTAGTGACGAATTTGATCATCAACGCGGCTTGACCTTCATGTTTACTAATGTTGTCTATAAGGACGACAACTATGTGCTTAATTTCAAAATCCCTCATGGAGCTATAATTATATTTAATTTTGTCACATATTGAAAGAGCTGAGTTTTATCTTTTACTATAATCTTGAATTAGTTTTCTGAAAAAACGAATTTATCATTATATGAAGACACATACTATTTGTTTTAGACAAGGGTTATGTATGGTTGCAAATCATGTGCCCATAACTAGTACCATAATGTCTTGTAATTGATGGAAAATTGGGCATGAGGCACAATGGCACATGAATGAAACATGTCCTTTGACAAGATGTTAGCAATTTTTGTAACATGTTAGGGCTTCATGAAGGCATAGACTAAACCCCAACAAGAAAATGACTTTGGTGTACCAATTACTTCTTATTTAATTTCTTTATGGCTTACCTGTTTCTAGCTAACGAGTTTTGTCAGGTTACTGTTTTTGACTTGTAATCCATGTTCATAACTAGTCCATACGAGTGTGTCAGTGGATTTAAATAATTATCCCCACCCCTTTCCACCCCCACCCCCACCCCCAAAGTAATGAAATATATCAAATTTAATTTGTGATTGCAGAATTCTTGTCCAAACATTTAATAGCTCATCTTGTCATTCCTTTTGCATTATGTATGTGATAATTAATTGGACAAATACAAGTATCTTGTTCTTACATTAGTACTAGGTTTTTCTTATCTTAATCAAGCGATATAGTTGCGTGAAATTTTTAGATTAGAGTAAGTTTTCTCTGATGTTAACTCTTAAGATCAAACACATATTAGAACCATTTAGAGATTTCTAATAAAAATTCTCCAATTCTTAAGTTACCCAAAAGAATATGAGGTACAAAATTGAGAGATAATTGCAGTAACACAAGATAAAGTATAGTCGCATATCTAGTGATCATAATAATATTTATAGGATACGTGTACCACTTGGCACCTTTCTTTAGTTGAAGTGACTTGATTTAGACTATCAAATTTTATGAAGCGACAAATTTTTTTAGTTGAGTTATGAATTGATTCGAATCGAATTTGACTAACTTAATTCTCAGAAAAATCTCCATTCAAGCGAACCAAACACCCACCCACCACAGACTACCAAATAAAATCGCTTACTTTGAATCGTCTGTAACACAAGTGTATAATATGCCGAATTATTAGTTACACATTAATTAGGTTAATTTGCAACTTAATTTGTTGATTGATCCCCATTACTAGACTTGCAAGATGACAAGAAAAACACTTGTCCACTTGGTTCATGTGCCCTTTTGAACAAATTTAACTGATTTTCATGGTTGATATATAACTTGACATTTGGTGTTTGAATATTTTGTACTAGAATTTGATGGTCATGTTTTCTTGTTCTTTCTCACTGTGTGTATGTGTGTGTGATTGCAATCCTACTGGTTAGATTTTGTCTTGTTGTTGAGTGGTCATGAAACCCCAAAACCAAGAGGCAGCAGTAACCATCATGCATTTTTTTATCTTTCCATATAGTTCCAAGGAAACACACCCAACAGAATCTCATGCCAGCAGTCCTACTTTTATATGGTGGGTCATCAATATTATCTCCTCTCATCACCCTTTTCTTTCAACAATAGTACTTTTGTACCAAACTAATCTCTTTGATGCCAATGGAGTCAGAAATTATAATTTTGGAAAACTATAAGATTGATTTTTAATAAAATATAATCAGTAATTTTATTATTCTTTTTTGATAATGATTAAATTTATTATCAGACATAAAGGTTCAAAGTTTCGATGTATTATGATGTTAGCATGCGTATGGTGGGAGCTTTTGATTGAAAAAGACGATTCAAAAAGTGGGAGAGTTGGAATAATGTATAAATTGTCTCATAACTCTCGAATCCTCTAAGTATCATCATTTCTAAATATATACAACTTTAAATTTTAGTGTATATAATATAATTTATATAAATTTGAGGGAGACAAACTGTCGATACAAACACTCTATCTCAGTCCGTCCCTATCTGTGGACATCGATTAGTTCCATCAAAAAATTGTACACATGAAGGTCATGAAAAGATTGTGTTAGGGGCGCTTATGACAATCTAAAATACATGTCTAGAAATAGGTTTGAGAGTTAAAAAACATCTCTTTGTTTTTAGTGTTTTCAATGAAAATATGTATCATTAAATTTCATTTTCTATGTAGGTCCAAGTTTTTTAAATTTATGTTTCCTTGTATAAGTGCTAGGAGAACATTTTATGGACCCTCCTAAGTTGATATATAAACTAACTTTGTTTGGTACAAGGACACAACAATTTTTGCAATAGTATTTTCCATTTGTGGGGTCATGTTAAGATTATATTTGGAAGGTTTCAAAACATTCATTTTTAAATAATTACGACAAACAAATTATACCAGTCAAAAATTTCACATTTATAATCTTTCAGGAAATCACAACTAAATAGGAACATTTTAATTTGGACATAGCATTTTTTTATTTTTATTGAGTGGTAAATTGATACAGTAATATTATATTTATATTTTTGGTTTGCGCATATATATATGTATATATATGTTATTTTCCTTATTTTCTTACATATATATATATATATATGACCTCATTGCATAATTATTATTACTGTGGTCAATCAAAAGTGTCAAAAAAAGTGGATAAGCTTTCACGCGTGCGGCTCCTGTTGCTCAGCAGAAGGAATCCACACGTGGGAGAGGGTGGGCAAGAAAAGCTGCAAAAAAAAGCTCCATTATTCTGAAAATCTTTAATTATTGGATTTTGAAAAAAAAATCCAAGAATCAAAATTATTCATACGTAATAAGTTTGTAATTATCCATATATAATACTTAGTTGTGGTACTCTTATCAACTTTGAAGTACAAAATCCTCAAGGTTAAGGACCAAAGAGTGAAGTGGAAGAAAACTACATCTATTAATATAATATTGCTTACAAAACAAATAAAATCCACATCTATCTACCCAAATTTGATCTGATTTGAATTATTTTTTTATACTTTTAAATTTTATTAAAATTTGAATTCGAACTTCGCACATATAAATATGCGGAAAATACATCTCAATCAATTAACTATTTCTTTTACAATACAATTGATTCTGTGCATATTTGGATTCATTAAGGTTCGAACATCGAACTTCTTATATACAAGTGTGAGCGCAATGTCTTTCGATCGATTGACTTTGCAACACATATACAACCTTAATATTGATTATGATTGACAACAGATCAATATGTAATAACCTAGTAGCTTCTGGCTCAGTGGCGTTTGTTCTATGCTTACAAGGAATTAGGAGTTCGAAATTCAGAGACTCCTGATATGTATGCGTATGAATAAAAAAAGAAACGAAAAAATCACTATGTAATAAGGATGATACTTGAGAGCAAAATCAATCAATGCATACATACATATATAATATATGTATATATAAATGTGTTTGTATATATATATATATATTCTCTGGGGTTGGACTGCACATCTTTTTAATTTTTTGCCTGAACACACACAGACACACACATTGATCAGAAGTTTTTAACCTTTTTCTCACATAAAAAATAAAATGTAATATGTTCAATATATATAATATATCTCTTATATATAGTCCGAAAAGGTGCAGACCAGATAGTTGATTGTCCTTGTCTGAAAACATACTCAAATCATGCACACACGGATGGCCCTTTACTGCTCCCTACACCAAAAACTTGTCCTCACTCACAACTAATATTAAAATCTAATTCATCAGCTACATATGTTTCAAACCTCCTTCTTTCTTTTTCCCTTTTTTTTCTTTTTTTTCTAAAATTATTTTGTAATTACCATTTTTTTTTAAAGCAGGGATATCACCTGCAATCTATTCTGAGTACTCATACGACCTCAAATCCACCCTCAAATTATGACTTGAATTCGTGCAATCGATATTGCTTCGACTCCCACGTCGTTCCCTCTAGGATCACAGGTCCGCATAACGGGGCTCAACGATATTTTGTAATTACCATTGATAATATGCATGTAACATTATCAAGAAATTAGTAAATCTATGTTTAATTTAGAGATATTAATCACTTCATGCGCTCATGTTGTCATATGTAGTTGAATTTTGAATTTTAACAAGAAAGGTATTATTTTATTTTAAAAAAATTGAATCATATAATTTTTTCCACTTTAATTTTTGCTTGCTCTCTCTCTCTCTCTCTCACACACACACACTCACTCACTCACTCATGGTATTAATTGTTCAAAACTTAAAAATGACCGGGATCATGAATTAAGTGGTTTGAATCAAAATAATAGTATGTCTAGTAATTAACTGGCTTAATAATGACATTGTCTTTCACATTTGTAAGTTTGAAGTTAGTAATTCGACATCTAATGATTCTTAGGTGGCACGTGTGCATGTGTAAATATTAAAAATAAATAAATCAAAAGAATAATATTACTCAGTGTTAGTGCTATTCTATTTGATATTTTTCATTTACGACTAAAATCACCATAATAAAAGTTGATAGAAATTAAACCTTAGAAAAAAACCTAAATAATGAAGTTTTTACATGAAACATATATACTTCAAATGTGCTAGCTAGCTATTATTTTGTGATATATTGTTGGATATAAAAGTGCATTTCTTCATGCACATAAGTACAATAATGAGCATAACATTGAAAGTATTGATGCCATAATTTTTTACAGTAATGTCAGTTTTTTACTTGTCATTATTATATAATTATTTTGTCCAATAATTTATTATTTATTTTAATATATACCATTATATAAGAAAAACATGAAAAAATTTCAGACCAAATCCATTTATGGCTTTTATTGGATGCTGTCTTTTTTTGTTTGTGTGCGTCTGTGTGTGTGTGTTTTGTCGAGGCAAACAGAACCCATTTGGTATTGTTACAGTTGGTTGGGTTTATAAGTTTGAAAAAAAAAAAATATTGTCCAAAAATATTTGAGCTTCACACTGAAAATGTCGTACAATTCCTGCCATTATTCTGATCTGCCAGTAATAAATGAAAACGTCTGCAATTGGGTTGGGCTTTGGTTCTGGTGACTGGTGAAAATTCTAATTATTATAATTAAATATAATTACTAATTTGCACGATTTTTGTTTTACCGTTTCTTTTGATTTTTACCGCCCCTTGTTTTGTTTGTTGTATCATCTTCAATTTTTTTATTTGCCCAAGAAGTAAATTTAATTTTTTTGGCTGGCCTTAATTTTAGGAATACAAACCCAAGTTTAACAAAATTCATCATTAAAAAAAAATTAGGATATCAATTATAGCTAATTCACAGCTGATACTAAAAAATCGTAACTTTGACTACGAAATTATTTTAGACAAATTGGAAGGTGATCTCTTATAATAAATTCTTGCTACGATCAATCCATAATTGATAATCACTCTTTTTTATAAATATATTAATTTTTCTACAAATAATACATAAGTAATATGTTATACTTCGAATGTAAAATGCTATGGATTGATATTTCATAATTATTGTTGATTATAATTTAAAATAATTGCATTTGCTAAGAAAATCTATAGCTTATCTACAAAATTAATTTCATAGCAATTTTTTCATGACCGATGCTTACAGTCTGTTTGGTTTTATTTCCAGAGGTATTTTCAATTTCTACACATTTTCAAAAGTTAAAAAGTTAGTTATGAAATGGAAATAAAAATTTAGATGTATTTGAATGAAATATTAGAAAGTAATAATTAGAATATGTTATAAGATTGAAAATTAGGTTGATTTATATTTTTTGTATGTTTAAAGATTTATTTTTTTGAAGTATATGTATATTTTATTAATTTTAAAATGATAGTGGGTACTTTATGTCAAATCAAATTTGAATTTAATTGATGTAATAGTAAAATGATATGGTAGGTTTAGAAAAAGTTTTGAGAAGAGAACGTGTACTTTTTTTTTTAAAAATTGTAAGAAAGTGTTTTAGTTTTCAATTTTCATTTTCAAATAAAAACGAAAATGGGGTTTGAAAATGAAAACAAAGGGGTTGTTAGTTTTTAGTAGTGCATGAAGATTTCATGATCTATGATTCTATATCACACCCATTATTGCATATAGTCGCAACGGAGATAAGACTAATATTATGTAATTTTATCTTCAATGTGATCTATTATAATACTTTTTTTTTAAAAGAATATTATAAATAATGAAGATTATCTTTACAACAAGTCAATATTATCTAATTATCAAATCAAGTAAATGATAGTATAAACTGCACAATCAGATGCTCATAAGGTATACAAAGGAACCCATTTGGGTTCGAATTCGAAACCTCCCATATAATTGGGGAGGTTGATGCCACTGGGCTACAAGCCACTGAACGATCTACTATAATACTGATTAGTGCCAAATTAGCTTTGAGTTAGTTTTCGTTCAACGCATCATTATATTCTCGCGTATACAAATTAGCTACCACACATTGCTAAACGCATAATTAATCTAGCCATATAGCATGTATCAAACATAGTCTTGATTATTCAAAAACTATATAATATACTAACATATGTGGGTCATGTTTGATTCCGAATTTGAGTAATAGTTGAGATTAGAATAGTGGGTGGTTCAGTGAAATTAAAAAAAATATTATTCTATTTGATATTAGATATTATGATATAAATTAGACACAATAAAAATCTCTAATAATTTGATATGAGGTGTTTGATTGGGCCTACTACATTTTAGATGACTATTTTGTCCTTAAAAAAATGCATATAAGAAAATTGAAGGGCACTAATGGAAATATTATTTATCAATTTGAAGGGCTTTAATGTAAATTTGCATTAAGAAAACTCAGCCAGGGGGTGCGATTAATCAGGAAGATGCATGATTGCCGATAAGTAGTATCCACAATACCAGACTAGGCACATTATGCAGGTCGACCCGTATTTTTTGTCTCATGTATCAAACACTCCATTAGCCCATATTACACCTCAATTGCCCCTAATTGAGGGTATCAAACACCCCCGTGGAGTCTAGTCCTCCATTAGCTTGTTATGACGTTTTGCCGTTGTTTTGTATATAGCACTAAAGTTCAAGATACTTAATGTTAAAGTGGTCGTTCAATTTATTCGATTTATAATGTTTTATGAAATGATCATTTATCAAAATTTATTTTTTTATTGTAGTTTGTGATTCGATTATTTTACAGTGAAAGGTTTTAATTAATTTGATTGATATTTTTACTTAGGTCATATGAACGAATTTGTCCTTCGCAAACAATAATTATAACTTAGATCATACATTCTACAACTATGAGGAATTCTAAGAAGGGATAATTACACTTTGTCATCCGAACTATTATATTTTTTACACTTTGCCTCCTAAACATTTTTTGTTTACACTTGACCATCTAAACTGTGTTTTTTTACACATTGGCATATATGGCCGTTTCCGGTGGAATATTCAGCCGGAATTCCATCACATGCGACGACACGGTGGCATATATTGGCATTTTCGGGTGGAATATTCCACCGAGATTTCATCACATGCGTCGTGGTGGCATATATGGGTGTTTTCGGTGAAATATTCCACCGAAAACGCATCATCTGATGGAATTCCGGCGGAATATTCCATCGGAAACAACCATATATGTTAATGTGTAAAAAAACATAAAATTTAGATGGTCGAGTGTAAACAAAAAAAATTTAGGAGGCAAAGTGTAAAAAATCAAATAGTTCGGATGACAAAGTGTAATTAACCCTTCTATAAGAAACATATTCAAAGGGAAATTACTATGTTAACTGATGGTTTCTTTTTTTTTTTTTCTCGTTAAAAAAAAAGAAGAGACAAGGGATGATTTTTACAGCGATAAATGTGATTGATTTATCTTACTTTATGAGTTAATCACTTGTGAATAAATAGTGCGACATTGGGAAGTTAGAACTTAAATAGATTTGAGAGGTGATCATCTGAAAGATTGATGGGGTATGGAGGGGGCACATTCAAGCAATGTATTTATTTAGATTGACAGGGTTGGTGTGTGTTTGGGAGTTTGATAAGATTGAGGGGGCTGCGTGTGTGTTGTGTGTGAAATTCTAATGTTGAAACAAAGGTGCAGACCGTCACGTTTGGAAGTCTTTGTTGTCCTTGCTGAGACAGACAGCCTAAAGCCCTAAAACCCTACTACTCTCGTCTCTTGATGAAAAGGCTTTGGTGGAGACTACACACAAAGGGGTGGTTCAGTACTCACTGTTGGAAAATTTTAGTGCAAAACCCCTTTTGGCTAATATAAGTTAGTGATTAGATAATTGCTAAATGATTTTATACTTATCGTAAAGCCATTCGGTAATTATGTATTTATATATACGCACGTTAAAAGTTCAGCAAGTTTGAATTTTTAACCACATACTATACGTGTGAGACTTATGTACCTCAGTAGACTTAATAGCCATGGGCATTCAGTAATTATGTATGAAGTTTAGGGTTGAATTTGAATTAATTTAAATATACGTGTGGGTAAATAAATATTATCTTTGTTCTTAAAATAATAATGAGTTGTAAGTATTTCAGATTTTTAACCTCATACTATATGTGTGAGACTTATGTACCTCATTGGACTAAATGACCATGGGCATTCAGTAATTATGTATGAAGTTTAGGGTTGAATTTGAATTAATTTAAATGTACGTGTGGGTAAATAAATATTATATTTGTTCTTAAAATAATAATGAGTTGTAAGTATTGTTGAGCCCGACTACATTAAGTACATATATATATATCTATTTTTTATTATCATGTGGGTGGAGCATCAACTAGAAAATGAACTAGGTTATTCCAAAATTTGTTAATCTAAGGGCTAATTTGGTTTGGATGATAAGGTGAAATATAATACTTTTATACCACCTTATCATTCGTGTGGTTGGAGTGACAATAAGCACTCAAATCCACATGAATACCAAAATATCATAAAGCAGTCATTTCATATTATAATTCATATGGTTTTATTAAAATTTTTAGTATGTTATTAAAATATAACCGACTTCACTCTCCATGTCTATGTCACATTTAACTTAGAGGATATTTGGCTAAACTTATTTAAAACATCTTATAAGCTCCTACTCTTATAAGATGTTTTTGAAGTTTATAAGATGTTAAATCTTTTTTTTTTGTAAAAAATAAATTGTTGAAATGTTTGGATAAAATAAGATTTTAGAACTTACAAGATGCTAGTAATATCAATATTGTAAATTAAAATAGTTAAAAATAAATAAGTTTGTTAATATTTTAGAAATAAGTTAGGGTCTCTTTACTTTTTAAAAGAGCTTATAAAATAAATACTTTATTTAAAAGAGCTTATAAGATGCTAACATTTTATTTTATGATCTTATAAACTCTTTTTTAAAAAAAAAAACCAAACATTTGTTATTATCTTATAAACTCTTAAACATATCTTATAAGATGTTTTAAAAAGCTTATAAGTTCACCCAAACACTCTCTTACTTAAACTAAAATACAACATGAAATTTGTCGATATCTAAAAATAAAAAATATAACCAACCAAAACTCATTTTTCCAAAACTTGATTCTTCTCAACACATTTTTATTCTCCACAAAGTATTTTCCAATACCTCTCTTACAAATTTGAAAAACATTTTGAAAATTTCAATGAAACTTAGCCAACTATAAGTAATTTTATTTAAAAAATTATAAAAGGTGGGGTAAGTCAATAGGTCAACATGAGCATCTTTATTATTATTTTTTTTTGTTTTTTGTATTTATACACACATATTAAAGGTTTGAACTCTGAATTTTTTTAAACTCGATCTTCATACTTTTTTTTTTTTTAATTTATACATACATACACATCAAGAGTCTGTTAAATTCAAACTTTTGATCTTATATTTTATATGAAAGACTTATGTTGTTGGACCAATATTTTTAAACTTGATCTTTATACTTTTTTTTTTTTTTAATTATGTACACACATATCAAAAGTCTGCTAAACTTGAACCCTTGAACCTCGATCTCACATTTTATGTGAGGATAACGTGGAGCCAATTTAAAAAAACATTGAGTTGGGGTGGGGGGGGGGGGGTGTTGAAATGTTTAAACTTAAATATTTATTTATACACACTGCCTTGCCAATGGCGAGAGAGCAGTAAGAGGATCATCAGCACTACTTCAGCACCCTTTCCATGTAGAGCTTTCTGTTACAAATACTTTCTGCTGTTATCTTCTGCTCCCAACATTACTCAATATCCCACATAGTAAAACTCATTTTTCTTACCTTTTTCTCCCTTCACAAAATTTCTGTCAAACACCTCCTCCCAGCAATTCTTCCCATCTTTCCATGTCCATTTTTCATCATCTGATCATCAAAGATGATGGAAATATGACCTCCTAACAGTACCATTTGTCAGAACAGAAGAAATAAATAAATAAGGACAATAGAAGGATATATATGGGGAGTAACAAGTGTCTTATAAATGGCTACACAGTTTATTCTTCTTCATCATCTTCTTTAGATTCCTCCCCAGTGGTGGGAAGGGTTTATGCAGATTTGAACTTTCTGTCCTTAAGCAGAAACTTCGAGAAGCAAGAAAATAGCGACGGAAAGGCCATTGATTCCAATGATATGATTGATCTCAACGCAAGCTTGAAAGAAGAAGAAGAAGAAGAAGAAGAAGAAGAAGAAGATTGTAATAATAATAACAACATGCATGGAATATTGAAGGAGGAGTCAAATAGTAGTAATGCAAGTGGGCAATCAAGGCTTTGTGCCAGAGGGCACTGGAGGCCTGCAGAAGACACGAAGCTCAAGGAACTTGTGGCTATCTATGGTCCTCAGAACTGGAACCTTATTGCAGAAAAGTTGGAAGGAAGGTCAGGTAAGAATAAATGAAACCAGTATTAGGAAAACAACTGTAGCTCTTTGTACCTTTTTTTTCCCCTTCTTTTCTAACATTTTCTTTTTGTGGGTTTTAAGGTAAAAGTTGTAGGTTAAGGTGGTTTAATCAACTGGATCCAAGAATCAACAGAAGGGCTTTTAGTGAGGAAGAAGAGGATAGGCTTATGGCTGCTCATAGATTGTACGGGAACAAGTGGGCAATGATAGCAAGGCTTTTCCCTGGGAGAACTGATAATGCAGTCAAGAATCATTGGCATGTAATAATGGCAAGAAAGTATAGAGAGCAATCCAGTGCTTACAGGAGGAGGAAAATGGGGCAGTTTGTTTTCAGGAGATCAATGGAAGAAGAAGAAGATGGAAGTCTTCATCTTCCCCTTGTTAATGGGCATTTAGCAGCCATCAAAACAGAGCCATTATTGCCAAATTTTGGTGGGATTTTTTGTGGTTCAGCCCAGATGGCTGGTGGTGGAGGCCATGTAGGGACAACCTCAAACATTAACAACAATGGATTTTGGGCACCACAAACATCTCTTGGTTTCTTTCCAGGTCCCTGATAAATTTGCTTTCTTTCTATTGGCTTTATTTAGTTAGCATATGAATTTCTGTGCCTTGGTTTCACTTTCTTGTCCCCCTTCCCCACCCCCTCTCTTTTGATTCTTCCAATGTTAATCTTGTCAAATTAAACATGATATTATGACAACAAAAGAGCCACAAAACAGAGGGAGATTAGATTGAAGCAAGAAAGCCTTGTTTTCTTCTATAGTACCATCATTATTTTCTCAAAAAGATGTATATTTGGGGACAAAAATCTTTTTGCTCACTTGAAATGATCAGAAAGGAGGATCCTTTTGAGCTCATCATTTTTGGTTTTTTGTTGCTTGTTTTTCCACAGGCCCCAGTACCAGCCAGATGATGAGCATTTTCAACCACAACAAATCTTGGGATCAAACCAATTCTTCCCACCCATATCCCCATTATATTGCACCACCAATCCAACAGTCTTCCCAAGAAGTTTCAGCCATTGATCCAACTGCAGAGGAAAGAGTTTCACCACCATTTATAGACTTTCTTGGAGTTGGGGCCTTATGAAATTAATAATTTGAAGCTTAAAAAAGGGACCCCATGGAAAAGGGCCAACCATTTTGTTGAGTGTCAAAAAACAGTAGGAATATGAATTCTTTTTCCTTTGGGCAGCATGGAAAAATGAAAGTTTCCTTACAAACTTTCTTTTTTCTTGTAACTTCACTATCCTCAGATGGAACTGTTTCAAAATATGTAATAATATCAATAAGGTCTTGTCACTTCCCTTATCTCTCTCTTTTTCTGTCTCTGTTTTTACATTATAAATATTTGTGAACTATATGTGCTATCTCATTTACACGGGAAAGTGCTAACTGGGCTTTATCCTTTTACCCATATTCCTGTGATAAAAATGACCAAAAGAAGAAAGGGAAGCAAAAATATCATGAAAGACTGGGAAAAGAAAGACAAACAATAGGGTGGGCAAATATGAAGACATCCTTTTCCCATGGGCCTGCAAAAATCAGGCACAAATTCTGGTCCTGAACACAAAAAACCCATCTATTTCCATTGCATTCAATATGGTAACTGTTTAACAATCTTTTGCCTCAGCAGAATCTTCTGCTGAGAGCTCATGCTACCCACATGGGATGATGATAACATAGAACTGTCAAACTCTTTGAACACCCCCCACCCCCCACACACGTGGACGAGGTCTTAGAAATCTTTCTTCATGGGGTTTTGATGAACAAAACTCTTACCGGTTGAATGAGTGGATGGGCATATTCTTGTACCTTTGTTCCTCTTACGGTGGGATGGTTAGGTTCTAAAATGGGATTAGGACACCAAGATAGAAGAAAGAAATTCAATACAACATTTATATATATATACCTAGACAAGCTAAAGTAAATAGATTGACTAAGCAATAAATGGTCAGGAGAATTTTCCTTCCACCTTAGACTCATTGTTGAGGATTATAGATGTCTTGACAAAGGATTTGATCACCTTCAAGTTGTTTTTATTAGGAGATCTACTAACACAATAGCTCATGTTATTGCTAGAGCATCTAGTTCTATGTCTGATCACGGGATTTGGACTTGTAATCCTCCCTTGTTTATTGCTCAAGCACTTTGTAATAATTTTTATTAATGATTAATAATATGTTTAATTCAAAAAAAAAAAAGGTAAATAGATTGACTTTATGATTAGATTCGAATGTATTTGCCTAACCAAACTCGTATTAAATATGAATTTTCTTCTCACTAGATTGTGTTATTTGTTTGTGCATGGCTCTAAGATATGATCTAACAATATTCAATATGTTATCGATCATGTCTATTGAATTATATATCAATCATACAGTAAATATAGTTCAGTCATCATTAAATTATGTGATTAATTTTGATTCAACCAAACTTAACTCGAGCTAGAATTTCCTTCATTAGTAAACTTTTTTCTTTTCTTTTGTATATGTGAACCCATCCTTGTAGCCAATATATACAAATATATATATATATATGTGTGTGTGTTTGTGTGTGTGTGTGTGTCACAAAAGAACACATGCAACAGATAATTGGGCTTCTCTCTTGGAAGGCTGAAAAACCTACTTAGTTAAATTTCCTGGTGGATGATGGGCTAGTCTTGGCCCAGAGAACCCAATATAGTGCGCACTTAACTTAATCCAAAAGTAATTTGGTTTCTATAGTTGAAAAGATATGGATAGCCTTTGGTAGCATAGAGACTATTTAAATTTGACTTGACTTTGATGGATGATTTCAATTCAACAAAGCTATATTTGATCCCAAACCATTGTTCGAAAAATCGGACGTTCATTGAATCGAAAAATTTATCAGTTCACGATTCACTGATTTAATCGTTGGTTGGATTGTAATTGAACTGTGACATCATAATTACGAAGTATATATATTTATATTATATATATTACTTAAAAATTAATAAAATATCAAAATATAAAACATAAAGAGTTTAAATAATATTGTCTAACATCACAATCCAAATTTCACAATTCATATTATAAATGATCACAACAATTTAAATATCTCAAGTTTAAAGTTTAAAGTTGAGAGTGTGTGAGTTAATTCTAAAGTCTAAATTTTAAACCAAGGCTTTTTTTTGACTTTTAGATGGCTTGTGAGCTATACCTTAGCTTTCAAACTTTATACTTAGACAAAAAAATTAAAAAAAAAATTAATTTCATTAAAAATTAAATGAAAAAAATCGGACCGTGAGCGGTTCACCGGTCCGGCCAGCTAGTCTAAACTGTTTTAACAAAATAGGGTGTTTTATTGACTTTTTTTAATTTTTTGAGAAAATCGAATTGGTTCACTAATTGGTCAACAGTCCGATTTTTTAAATAGTGCCCCAAACACAAGAGATTATGTATGTCCCAACTTATTACACGAGAATGCTATTGCAATTAGTTTCAACAATAAGCTATGCATTTTTTATCTTCCAATGAAAAACACAAAAAGCTCATTTAGCTAGAAATCTAACATTTCTTTTTCATAGTTTTCTCATAATATCTAACGAATTTTTCAATAATCCATAAGAAAATATTTTTTCATTAAAATTAGAAGACAGAAACAAAACATAAAAAAATAATAAAAAGATAGTAGGAATAAAAACTGCGACTGTTAAAAAATTACAATCTCCTAAATAAAAATTAGCATACATATATATATATATGGGGTAAATTTACAAAGATTATACCTGCAAACCGATACTTAATAATATAACTCTATATGACATGCACCACTAAATATCATAGACCTCAACAAAGACATTTCTCCATTAATTTCACAAACTCTTGAAAATCAATAAGCCCATCTCCATTTCCATCAAAAGCTTTGATCATGTTCTTACACTCCTCCAACCCACACTCCAATCCTAAGTAATTACAAACAACTCTTTGCAACTCACTTCCATCTATAAACCCATCATTGTTATCATCAAACACCCCAAAAGCTTCCTTAATTTCCTCTAAGCTAGGCTCTTCCTCCTCAAACAATGTCAAAATATCTTCTTCACCAAAACTTGTATTTCCATTAATACCCTCCAATCCACACACCATTCCCAATATATCCATCATCATTGCATTAATGCACATTCTTTCTTCAACCTCCAAAGTTGCATTATGGTGGAGGAGTGGCTTATCACAACCATTGAAGATTTGCATTATTTTGCACCAAAAATGATCCCATTTGGTTGAAAAAAGCTTTGAAGTAGTTTGTAAGAAAAATTGGACACTTGAAAAAAATTTCTCAATGTCCCCACAAAGAGATTTGAATAGCAAAACCAGCAAATTTGAGATAGTGTCTCCTATTGCCAGCTCCATTTTGGTTATGCCTTTTCTTCTTTTCTTGGGGGGTGGGTTGGGGGTTATATATGTATGTATATGTCTAGTTGTTTTATACAGATGATCATCTAAGCAATATGATGTTATTTATAAGGACTTTGGCTTCTGTCTGAAGGGGTCAGAATCCAAAACATAGGAAACTTAGGATTTCATTCTGTAATTTTTCCTGGAAACTTAGAATTCTGCTTTGTTTGCTAAGAAATTCTGTCCCTTTTTTCAGGGGCAGTGTGAAAATGGGCTGGGCATCCTACAGATGGATGTCTAGTAATTATGTGCGAATGAGATGGAAAATGTTGTGAAATTTCTTGGAATATTATTAATGGATTCGTAGGTTTCCACGAAATTACTTGTAATGCTTTAATCTACTTTACGTTTCAAAGAATAGTTTCATTTTAAAGTGTAAGTTTTGTCCCAAGTCACTTCTCATTGGTCAATATTTTCACCTGCCCCTAAGTCCATGATTTTTTTTTTCTTTTTAAAATTAAGCTTGATCAAATAGAGTTAAGTTGAATTAATTTTATTGTGGTAGTATATTTATTATCGTTGGTATATATAATTTGACATTGCGTAAAATTACTAATTATTTGTTAGTGATTTAATATTTTTTTTTGAGGGGCAGGGGCGGGGATTAGGGGTCGTTATATTCTTCATAATTTATCATTTAATAATTATTTTTTTATTTTCTTATTTTAATTCCTTTGACTTGAATTTGATTTTTAAAGAGGAAAATGGGTGAGATTATTGCGGCAACATCAGCAAATCTGACTTTTTCTTTTACTTTTATTAGGTAAGAATAATAAATAAGTTATTTGGATTTTGAGTTATTATAAGCAATCAAGAAAATGTCCTGGAGTTGGTTTTCTCTTCTTCATTCACTTAGATATCGTATGGGCTAAGGAAACTAGAAAATCGCGTAGGCCCAAGGACCAGCCCATATGGCCCAAGAACTTATCATTTAATTGTTTTGGATTAGAGCTATTAACATGTCGAATTTAAATCGGACTATCCATATCCAAATTTGGATACAATTATCAAAATTCATATATAAATCAAATCTGATATCTTATAGGATTTTTGTTAGTTAGTATTATATCATAATTTGATGGATATTCAAAATTCGATAAAAAAATCCGACCCAATTTAATATATATGTTTTTAGATTATGTAAAAATATTGTATTTTTAAAGTAGATTTACGTTATATTTGAATTTTTAATAATTTTTTATTATATGTTAGTCTAAAAGTTAAATATTTGAATACTAAATCCCTATTTCACATTATATTAATGTATAGATGAATTATTGTTCATTATTATAATTGACATTTTATTAATATCCCTATTATTTTGGAGGCTAAAGACTCAATATTAATAGCATAATATAGATATTAATATAGATATTATGTTAATATAATATATAGATTTTATTTTAAAATTTTTATTAATATATATATATATATATATGAGTATTAATTTAATAAAAAATTATTGAAGTTTGGGTTCCAATCTTTAATGGATCGAATTACTCAATTTATCCGGTCCACTTACTTTGAATTATAGATATTTTAATTGAATAAAAATCTTAAATTTCGAATCGAATTCAAATCGAATTTTTAATCCATTGATAGTCCTATTTTGGGTGATTTTTGTTGTGAGGTGTGCAGGGTCTCTACAACCCCTTTTATTGGAGCTATTAATTCCTCATGCTAAAAACTAATTCAACTAGTTTTGTCGAAGGAAACAATATTTTCTTATTATTATTAGACAAAAGCATATAAAATATTATTCACTCGACATTGTTAATTATATCTAGAGTAGTTGATCCATTATTTTTCTCAGGATAATAATAAAATAAAACTCATGTGTCGTAGTAATCTTTTGCATCAGTCACCTTTGCACTGGAGGACCTTGAAATATTTTACTAAGAATGTAATGATAGCCTAATAGGTTCGTCCGGCATATTGGTTAGGTTGTGGTGACGAATCAGTCCTCAAGTTCAGATATCTCACCACACTCATGTTGATAGTGTATTGCTATGACAGTATTGATGAATCAATCACTTATATGGTCGAGAAGTTTCAGTCATTTTACTAAAGTTGTACCCGAGAGTTGATTTGTTTAATAGTAACAATTTTGGCAAACTCAATGCGTGTGCTCATATTTTATTGTATAAAATAAATAGAATATTCTTTATTTTTTTATATGTTACGATAATTTTTAATATTTTCAATGTATTTATCTAAATTTTTAGATAAGTAAAAGAAAAAAATAAGAAGAAAAAAGAAAAGAAAAAGGTAAACAATTGAAGAGAAAAATATTATAAAAGAGAAAAGAACCTTATTAGTTACATGACAAAATAACAATTTCGAACAATAAATAGAACTATTTTTATCTCGACCCTCTCTCTTTCATTATCTTCATTATAATTCTAGATCAAATCTTAAATATCCACAACTTACCATAACCTTTGTCCTCTAATTTAATTTCCAAATCTGTTACCTACGAATAACCTGGGACAGAATTAGAATTTTTCATTATGGGGGGCAAAATTCTTAATTATAAAAAATATGATATATATATATATATATTTATTTCATCATATATACTAATCATTTAAAACATATAGTTTCGAAACAATTGATACAAGAAAAATAGAAAGACAAAGAAGGACAATAACAATGGGCATATTTTTAATAAAAAGAAGGATAATTTTATAATTTGAGGGATGATAAAATTGTAATATTTTAAAATTTTTAATATAAAAAATTAAATTTTAATATTTTGAAAAGGGCGGCTGCCCTGCCAGCTCCCATTGGCTCCATCTATACGAATAACAATTTTTATGAGGTTGGAATTGAACAAATGTGCTGCAACTTTCTATCAGATGACAAAATATGGCACCAACAGTGATGAGATGTTGAAATATCACCTATTCACTTACAAAAAGAAAGGAAAGGAGAATTTTCTTTTTTTTTTTTTTCTTCTTTTGAAAGAGAAAAAAAGAAACAAAGGAACAACATAAAGGATATCCAAAAGTTGTCAAAGCATCACATGCCTGAGGTCCCATTCCAACTAAATTTTCTGCTAAAAATATGTGGCCTTGAATTGCTGATAATGACATTGAAATATCTCTTCTGTCTCACCCTGGTCTATCACTTAGAGACACCCACACCTTGGATCTTTAATTCTTGAAATATATCCAAGAAGAAAAATTTAAAATAAATAAATAAATCACCAAATACAACTTATTAAATAGGTAGACCATATTGCCAGTTGTTTATTTGCTAGATATGTTTGGTTAAGAATATATTCTTTGTGTTATAATATTGTGGAAGATATATATATAAAAAAAAAAGGGCAAACAAAAAAAATAAATTGTGGAAGATATATATAAGGATAAAAAGGGAGGGGGAAAAATTGGAGAATAAAATGAGGCTTTATCCTTCTATTTTGCAACTTTTGGCATCACTAGAGTGGATCCTTTTCCCCTGAGGAAGAAAGGGTTTTGGCCTTTTGTCATATATATTCAATTCAACTTTTATCCCACAAAATTGGGGACCAAATTAAGGCTTTTGTTGATCTTGAAAATGGCCCACTTTTTTGTTTGTACTTCTATCTTCATTCCTCTAAAGAATCATCAAGATCCACTTCACAAGCTGATTTTGCCAGATGAATAGGCTAAGACATTCCTTTTATGTATCAAAACTTTGGCTTATCTCCTCCAAAATGGCTATTGATCAAGCAGAAACGATTGCAGCAAAGAATTGATCTGAAACGAAGCACTTTCTCCAAAAAACATTATAAAATAGGATCCTAGTGGTTCTTTTGCACTCCAGTACAATGGATAGAGGGACCCACCGGAGAAAATTCTGATATACATAAATTAGAGCTTCCAAGAGTGAAATGAAAAAACATCATATTCTTAAACAGAATTGAGCAAGAATCATCTAGAAGACTATCTTCTGGCTCAGGCTCTGGATAAAATTTGTGCATAATAAGAGCTAATTCTTAATCACATTTGCTGATCATGTCAACAAAGACTTTGCGGTAGTAAATTCAGTAGGATATCATATTCGACCCTCTATTTCTATTCTGTATGATGATTTACAGAAATGATATTCACTTGCAAAAACCATAAAAGGCTAAAAACCGTTACAACGTATCACTTTATACCGTTCGAACAAACCGTTGAAGAAGTTGAGAATGGAAGCTGGCAGTAACAGCTCCTCAGCAAGTTCATTTGCCTTCTCTTATTTTCAAGTCACATGAACTTCTTCACTAGACTGTTAGACAGGTAAATTGACCTAATATGATGTCCAAAAAAGACAAATTCATGCCTCATTAGGCACTCTCGTGGAAGTTAAGGGACCGGGAGAAGGCTGCTGGATTGGCTTGTAATACCATTGTGGCATTGTCAATGCTGCTACGCCTGTCCCCCTTTGGTTCAAAGGTCTTAAAGAGACCTGTCCTGTTGATTGAACCGTTTTTCTCGTTCTTGATTCCAAGTGTGGACCATATGGAACTCTTTGCAGCTTCATTTGGATCATCAATCCTTAAGCTCTTAGGTATCAACACAGATCTGTCTGAACTTGTTTTCTCGGAGTGATTTTCTTTTCCCAAGTTTGATGTCTTAATCATGTTTCCTTCCCTTGAGTGCTTCCCTAGAGAAGGAGGAGGAGGACTAGTGCTCGGACCGGAAGAAGATGTTGAGGAAATCCATGACAAATTGCAAGGACTTGGTGCAGAGGATCCCCAATATGTGATGGCCGGGTAGAAGGTCACAGGAAAGCCCGAAGGACCAAAAGCAGGCACCTGCTTTGGAGACCTCCAGTGAGCCGACAAACCTGATTCTTGCATAGCAGCATGGCTGCCCCCTTTTCCCGTTGAACTTGAAGTTGCACTAGAAGATGTAGTTGATGGTTCATATAACTCATTTACGACACAATTGTGTGATCTTTCTGCAAGATTCAAGGTAGAGGCCCCCGAGCCAAAAATGAGGATGCCATTTGGTTTCAACGAGGACAAATGGATCCCATTTATAGCATCCCCTCCTCGGGTCATTATATGATGATAACTTGGAACTACGGCATTCTTATTTTTGCGACGGCCCGATCCAACCGGCACGTTTCTCATCGTTCCTCCAGACGTCCAATATCTTTGACAGTTCTTGCAAAAGTGCCGCGGCTGGTTGACATTGTAGTTGTTGAAGTAACAAAACTTGGTCTCCATGCTATTACACCGAGGACAGGGGAGTATTTTGTCCGGCTTCTTGAGTGTCTTTTCTTGAGAGGCACTGCTATCACTTGGTTCCTCGTTCTTGGAAGCTTTCGAGGACGAGGATTCTTTCTCTAGAGCTGGTGTATTGGGATCATCGCTGATCTCAGATGGCGTTGCTGCCTCTGTCAATGTTTCTTCAGTCGGATTAGTGGAATCGGATTCATGTTTACTCCCTGCGAACTCTCCTCTTGATACATCCTATTACATATAACAAGGAATTTTACATCAAAAATAGGAAACAACTCCAGTATTTTTCTTTCTTAGTATTTTAGTCTCAAATTTCACAATTTAAGAAAGAACTGAGGCACAATCATCATATTTCTTTCTTATTCATAGAGTTTGCTATCAGCTTAACTCAAAAGTTGTAATAGTTTTCCAATTCAGTCAGTTGTGCCAATATAAGCCCAAATTTCAGGGGAACTCTGAGGTAGCTGAAGTTTCATTAAAAATAAGGATCCAAGTAAATAGTTCATTTATAACCAAGAACAACTAAACTTTAACAAAAAACAGAATAAAAATAGACAGGTGATCCACAACACTACATAGAAAACATAAGACTTCAAGAATCCAAGAAAACCAAGTACAGTAGCATCATAAATCCATTTGTAGACTTTGTCTGGCCACTAGCAAAGATCAACTTGAAACTTTAACAAAAAAAAAACAGAAAAAAGAAAGAAGAAAAAGAAAACAGAAATATTGAAGTTAAGACAACCTAAAACAATTATGATCAACCTATTATTAACTCCCTTATGTCTTAAAGAATACAGTTTATATCAGCAACTAAGAAATAACAGAATTCAAGAATTCAAACCCTATTAACTCAAAATAAAAAAAATTCAACTTTTCTTCAAGAAATGAAACCAACCCATCATCAATTTCCAACTCCAAAGAAAAGGGTTCCTCTCAAAACTGCTATAAATCAAATATTAAGAAAAAAAAAAAAAGAAGACACAAACGCGCACACACACAAACCTTGGTGTCTTGTGAAGCTGATGTTGAAGGGGAACACTGTCTCTGTTCAGGCACTGTTATATCAGAAACAACTTTGTCAGGAAACAAAGCTATGGTCTTTCCAAACAGCTTAAGTGCAAAATCTTTTACAACTTCTGACATTCTTCAGCTACAGCTTCTGTCTGCACAACAAAAATCCTTATAAAAAAAAAATGTTCTCCTTTTCCTGTTCTTGTACTATTTTCTTTCTTGACAATTAACTTTCCCTTTCATTTCATGTCTTGGAAATTTTCAGGTCTTTTGATATTTTTCATTTTTTGTATTTTTTATCTTTTCTTGAATTTGCAGTGTGTATAAGGGGAAGAGGGCAGGAGAGAGAAAGTCAGGCAGGGGTTCCACGTCAGCAGTGGGACATGAATTCACAGCCACAAGTTTGTTTTGTGGCTTAAGGAAAATTTTTTGTATTGGATTTGAGAGAGAAAGTTGTCTCTGATGGGCTTTTGTTTTTTTGATTCTCTTCAAATGTAACAGTTGTTGGAGAAAAATGCTTTGGATTTTTTCCCCCACCACTTTTTGTCCAGTTCAGCATTCACTTCTTGTAAGAATTTTGTACCACTTTACATTATTTGTCAATTGTTTGACCCATCAAAGATTTTCAATAAACTCTTAGTAAGTGAGTTCTAGAAGTTTTTCTCTCTAATCATGGGTTGGATCAAAAGAATTTAGAGGCCGTTTGGAGACGTCTTCTTTTTTATTTTCTATTTTTATTATTTTTGAAATTTGACAAAAAAAAGGTTAAAAAAAAAGTGGATTGAAGATGAATTCATATTTAGATAAGTTAGCTGAAATGCAATATTATATATGGTTTAATAGGTCGTAGGTGGCAAGAGACTGTAATAATAAAAAATAAAGAGAGAATATGTATATATATATACTATTCGAACTATATTTTGAGATAAAATTGAGTTGCAAATGTAGATGAAAATAAAAAAAAATATTGATATTTTATTTTTAAATAGTAAAAATGAGTAAAAATAAATTATAAACAAATTCAAATGAAACCTAACTATTAGAATTTGATCCATCCAAAATTCAAAAAAGTATAACAAATTTAGGACTGTTGGAATTTATTTAATGAAATCCCTCCCATGTTTTAAGTAAAGTTCGAAAATTTAGAGTTACAAATATTAGAAGAAGAACAAATATGATTAGTAGTTTAGTACTTGTAAATGTCTAAGATGTAATTATAAATGATCTTCACATGATCAGGAAACAATATGTGAGGTGGTTGAATCCAGACTATTAGGTTCAATAGGTGGACTTTTTTGAATTATGAATTAGTCCCCCAAAATTTAATTGACTTGCGAAAAAAAGAAAAAAAAAGGACACATACAAAAATCGTCAAAGCATTGAAGAAAATTCAACTATGTAATAATACTTTTAGTCTGTGACATAAGTCTCACACGTTAAGTGTGACATCAGATATCTCAATTTAAGGGTGTCAAAATTAAACCTAATCCGATGACCCATATGAAAAAAAAAATCAGGTTTGGGCTTTATATTTTTGGGTTCGGGGCAAGTTGGGTCAGACTAGAAAATGACCCGAGAATAAAAAATAAGATTGGATCGATTTCGAGTCAACCGGCCGAACCCGAAAAAAGAAAGCAGGTGACTCAACAATCCAAAAAACCCGACCCGACCCGACCTAATCCACCTAAAAAAATTGACTTATTAAAATAAAATCTAAATAATATATATCCAAAAATCAAATTTTTAAAAATTCAATTACTAAACAATGATTTGTTATTTTTTTATATTCGGAGTACTCATGGATATGGTAAGTTTTAAACTTATTATGTTTCTTAGACCTTAATGATTATGCCAAATTTTAGATTTATTGTAGATCAAACCTCTATTCAATTATAATGTTGGAATTTATAAATATGAAAAATAAAATAAATAGATTAGGTTGGGTCAAGTTTATCAGGTTGTCGGGTGACATGACTAAAAATCAGGTCAACCCGAATCTGACACAATTTTTTGTGGGTTAGATTAGAGTTGAATCTTTTGAGTTTAACATCAGGTTGAGTTGTGTTTGGATTTGAGTTTGGTATTTTTATATTGTACGCATACATTAACTCAACACGAACCTACCCAACCCACCCGAATTGACACCCCTTTCAATCCACCAAACCTCTAATGTATGTATAAATAAAAATAAAAAATAGATCATATAATTAAACTAATAATTTAATGATGACATGGTTAATTTATGATTTGGTTAGAAAATTTTCCTTACAAAGCACTGAACTTTTACCAAACTTTTAAAGTTCAAGTTTACTTGTTATTGAGGGAATTCTAGAAGAACTTTTCGTGTTTTGAGGTTATGCATTAAGTATCCGTTCAAATAATGTAATTTATTTGGTTAACATATATTGGTGGTAATATTAAAATGTCAATATATGTCTTTTTTTCTTTTTTCTTTTTTCTTTTTAACTTTTCGCTCGACCTATTTATTACAATACTATTCAATATAAAGAGATTTCCTATGAACCGTTGACAAAGAATTTTATCCATTTAAATTAAAATATTCTCAACATTAAAATATATATTCTTCACATCATAAAGAATTTACACCTTTTCATGTGGAATCTATGCAACTTGAATTCGGATCTCAATATAAAATTAGAGCCATGAATTCTTTGATAAGAGCTCCTCGAAAATGGACAACACATCAACATTTGTCTTTTAAGATGTTTGAATACATTAGGGCTGTCAATGGATCGGATTTTAATCTGAATTTTAAAATTTTCATCCGATTAAAATATTCGATGGATCAAATATGATAATAAATATTTAAAATTTGAAATAAGTGGATCGTATATGAAATTAAGCAATCCGATCATTTAAAGATCCGAATCTAAATGTTAATATTTTTATTAAATTAATACTCTTATATATAATATTAATAAAAATTTTAAAATAAAATTTATGTATTATATTGACTTAATAGCTATATTAACATCTATATTATATTATTAATATTGAGTTTTTAACCTAAAAAATAAAAGGAATATTGATAAAATGTCAAATATAGTAATATATAATAGTTCATCTATACATTAATATAATGTGAAAAGAAATTTGGTATTTAAATATTTAACTTTTGAACTAATATATAATAAAAAATTATTAAAAATTCAAATACGACATATATTTACCTTATAAATACAATATTTTTATAAAAATTTAAAAGGAAAAAAAGAAAAGGAAAAAAAAATTAAATCGAGTCAATTTTTTAATCGAAATTCGGATATCCATCGAATTCGGATAACACTGACTAACAAAGATCCTATAAAATTTTGGGTCGGATTCATATTCGAATATGACAGTTTCGATCCAAATTCGACCCGTTGACAACCCTAGAATACATAACCTATTTTCCTATTAATATACTCAAGGCTCACTTTTAGTCACTTAAAAGACCTAAATAACCTAATAATATTGTAATTTCAAATTCATTTACACTAACATTTTGCACTAAAAAGAAATCCTGATTATAGTTTGATGATTATTGTCATTCTTGATCTCGTAATCAACATTCCACATCAGTCCTTTCCAATAATGTGACCTTTTGCCCTTATAAACCATGCACCTAACAAGTTGATTAATCTAACACCAATTCATTTCAATAATAGACCAATAACACCTACTTGCTTGATCATATATAATCTTGGTCTAGGGTGGTTATATAGGATTATTCAATTTAGTCTACTTGTTTTTGACGTTCGAGATTTTGTTTCACTTATTTTCATATAGGCTTGATCTTGAGAATTAAATTTGTGACTATACAAGGTTAGGATCATAAGATGATCTCAACAAAAATCCTCTACTACGTAAAGTCGAGAAATCAGATAAAGTGCAATGGGAACAATACAAAGACTCAAGTTTCTCAAATTCAAAATTTATAATGAGTCAAACTCGAATTCTAATTTGATTGTTTGAAAGTTCACGAGTCAACTCACGAACTTTTTTCTATTTTTAAATGTTGTATATATAATATTAAATAATTATTATATATTAATATCTTAATATTTTATTGAGAGCTTGAGCTCGACTAATAGTGAGTTAGCAAACTTGACCTTGATCCATTAAAAGAAAACTCTTTTTTCTTACTTCGAACTCAAGCTCGAGCCATTAAAAGAAGGCTCATTGAGTTGATGAGGCTCTTTTCTCTTACTTCCAATTCAAGCTCGAATTCAAAATACTGAACTTGAGCTCAAGTCTTATAACTCTTGTCAAGGTCAACTCGTGCTCAACTCGTTTAAACCTCTGCCCTTCTCCAAATAAACTAATATTTTCATATATTATTCCTTAAAATTAATTTAAAAGTACTTTATTCCTTCATCTTACATTCATTATGTACAGTAAATTGCCCCTCAATGAGATTATCAGGCAAAACTTTCATTAAAAGCTCCGAAGGCTCTAGATTTCCATGATTATATCATCGCACAATATTTCATCATCTATCGTCGTCAATCTCAATCGCTTGGGCTATTCTTTTTATTATGTTAAACAAAGTTTGAAAGAGAAACGTTAATATTTGTTATATCTTCACAAATTGATAGTAATCGATAAAATATGATGAAATCCCTTATTTGACTTTTCACATAGAGAGAAAGAGATAAAAATATAATAGGCATCAACTATCAAAAGTACTAAAAAATAAATTAATGATAAAATAGTATGCTGTAAAAATTATTACTAATTATATATTGAGTGGCAAATATTTTATTTTTTTTACCCTCATGATTTTGTAATCTTAACAATGACAAAGATTTTATTTAAATTGCCGTATATTGACAAGTAATAATGACAAATAGTGACATATTTATATTAACAATTTAATTATGATGCAAATTTTATAATAAATCATAGTTGTCACTGGATTGATGTTGAATGTCAATAGCGACAATTTAAATTGCTAGTTTTTGTCTTTAGTGATTTATATTGTGTCAAAATAAAAATTATTATCAATTAAAAAGTAATATTAATGATATAATAAAAATTATTATCATTAATTTATGTTATTATAGTAGTGATTTTCACATTATTGTTTATTTTTTATCATTAATATTATCCTTTTTTATAGTAAAAAATTTTCAACAAAAACTTAAGCTGAAAATGTCATGGAGGCAATGTATTGCGATTAATTTAAATTGAGAGGATAAATGATTTTAAAGCCATTTTAAAGGGTACAAACTAAAATGACATAATTTGTGTTTTTAATCTTATTTTAAGATACTTTACTGAAAAAATGAGAATAATAAATTTGTGAGTGAAATCCAATTACGATAGATTTGATTTGTTGGATTATTTTCCCTATGAACCCAATAAATTTAAAGCCAAAAATAAAAGGATTTTTTTTTTTTTTTCGTGAAAATAAAAGAGGATATTGTGTTGAACAAATTTAAAGCTGTCAAAATCTGACGAACAAATTGCACGTGGTGTATGGGCCACGTGGGTACAACCCTGTTGGCAGTCTGGGTCCCATCTGCAAAAAGTGTGCAAGAGGACCCACGCTTCAGCTCCATTTTAGTTCTTCTCGGATCCAGCTCATAATACTAAGACACGTGTCCCACTAACGTACGGATTCGGGGCCCACATTCATTTTCTAGTGGCTGGCGTTTGGCGGATCCGGATCCAATATTGGTGTAATGGGTTATCTTTCTGATTTGCCGACACGCCTCCGGGTTCTTGTTAAGAGATAAGAATCGGTCCACACCGGATCTTTTCCTCTTGTGACCTCTTTTCATTTCATATTTTGTTTCTTTGAGTTGAAATGTGAAAAATACAGGGCGGCTTGGTTTTATTTTCATTTTCAATTCTCATTTCGATTATTTTTTAAAAATTGAAAAGTAAGTTAGTGAAAATAAATTGAATATAAGTTTGTATTTCAATAGATTGTTGGAAAATTAATAATTGTATTGGTTTTAATAAGTTGTAGATGGAAAAAAATAGAAATAATAGAATCGAAAAAGAAAATATATAAGTTATTGAAAAACGTGTTTTGAAAATAAAAATAAAAATAAAAATTTGTAAAAAAAAATGATGTGTTTTTCATTTCTAGAATAATAGAAAATCTAAAAATGAGCTTTGAAAATGAAACTAAACAGACCCTAAGAGTCTATAATGCATGAACACTCCATAAAATCACTCTATGCAGTGTCAAACACTTGTTAGACACAGACACGGTTCTGACATGGCCCGAACATGTGTCGGAGAAGGTAATAAAGTGTTTGAAAATTAAAATAAAAAGATAAAATTTGACACGATATCGGACTCAACTAAAGAGTGTGTCTAACACAACTAGGACATGGCGAAGCTTTTTTTCGTAAACTTTTACACAATTTAAAGGCTAATAAATAGTTACAAAATAAAAACTTTTTAAATGTCAAATGAAGTTACTAAAAAACCTCACAATAATCATAATATCCTAATAACTTTGGATGATTAGACACACTAAAAAAATTAAAAATTTTAACAAAATAGTAAGCAATAATTAAAAAGTTGACACTAATTATACATATAAAAAAAAAATAAAAATTGTCCTATCAAATAATAATTTTTACAAGTTTAATAGTAGCAAAAATTGTATTTAAGTTATCACTAGTAATAGTTAATAATATATTTTTAATGATAAACATAATTTTTTTCAAAGTTAATAGAGACAATTATACTGCAATTATATTTATGTCATTAATTATCAACAATAACAATGTAAACCATTAGTTCTTATTACTATTAAGTCATACAATGACAAAACAAAAATTATTGCCACTTAAAAATATCATTAGTAACAAAATAAAAGTTATTTTTACCTAATATATGTTATTAGTTACAATTTTTACATTATCACTTATTTAGTTGTGACTAATATTATGTTTTTTGTATTGAAAATTTTCGTTATATAATTTACATGAAGTCTAATATTTATTCCAATTTAGGTGATCGTCATTTATTTGAATTTAATATATATTTATTTAATATTTAGTGTTGGACTTTTTCATATGTATTTTTTACATACATTAATATAATTAACAAATACTTATTTATATACATAATTATATATGTCCTGATAACAATGTCAGTGTTGTGTTGTATCCTAAAATTTTAAAATTTAACATGTCCCCGTGTATGTATCGTGTTGTGTCCGTGTCCATACATCATATGTAAGAATAGGATTGAATTATGTAATATTTTTTAAAAATATTTTTGTTGTTTAATACTCTTTAATTTTAGTTTAATATTCTCATTTTTGCTTTACCATTTCTTAAATGGTAAATTATACGTAAAATCAAGCAAAACACAACCATATATTGTGTTACTTATCTTCTCATTTTTCATTATATCATTTAATTGATTTACATAGTAAATGATAATTGAAATCATAATAGAGTTAATTGAACATTTCTTATTAATATTTCGATGTCTTAAATCTCATTATTGTTTTATTTATAGAACATTAATAAAAGCTATTCTAGTTTTTTTCTCAAAAATAGATAATGTGACAACCTGGTTCCTATACAATTTTTTTTTCTTGACAAATTTATCATAAATTCTGGTTGAGCCAGATTAAATGAATAGAAAAAGATGGTAGGGGATTGACTTGCCACTTCTGCATTTTAGCTCGGTTCACATTCGTCTTTCTCTTTGCTTAACCTTTTGGGAGGCTTATGCCCTATAGAAATTGTTTTTATTCGAGACTATTCCCCTGTTGATATTTTCTTAATTTTTTTCCTAATTTTTTGGGATGTATGTATATGATCGAGTGTGTAAGAATTGGTTGAACATATTCTATATCGAAATAGATGGCATCGCAACTACATAGAAGTGAGTAAGAACTAGATCGGATATTCGCAACGTGGAGAAACTTACGATCGACCCCATTAGTTGTAATCGCTTGATCGACGAGCTATAGAGCTAGGTAGTGACTCTGACTATTTAAATTAAAATAAAATATTGATAATCCGACAAGAGTAACGGTAATATGATATTATGCTAAACCATCACTATTTTGTTAGATCTCTACCAAACGTCATGTCCGACTTTGGATTTTTTTTTTCTTTTGCCTTTTGTACTTTCTTGTAGAGTTGATTTATTGTAGAGTGTCCTTCCTCCGCCTTGGTTCATGATCCATGGAAGCAAGAATGGAAGCAATCAAAACACACTAAGGTTCTTTTATTTTGGGCAAGCTTGACGTCCTATATCCTCATACTTAACAAGTTATTTGGAAACAAGTCATAAAAGATATCACTATGTCTTTAAAAAGAAGTTATGAAGTGGTAAGAGTCTTTGATCCTATATTTATTTTCATTACAAAAAATTAGAGTATCAACTACGACGAATCTGTAGCTAATATTAAGAATTTTGTAGTTTTAACTACGAAATGTGCTAATCAAGTTCGAAACTAATGCTTTTGCAGTTAATTTTCGTTACAACCAATTTATAGTTGATGGTTATTCTTTTCTATATTTATTTATTTTTATATGGATAGTACATAACTAATTTGTTACGCTTCGAGAGTATAATGATACAAATTAATAATTTTTTATGATTATAATTAAAAAATTATATTTGCTACGAAAATTCATAACTATATTTTGTAACTATAACTACAAAATAAATTCATAGCAATTTTTATATAGTAGATGCTTAAATTTTTGATAGCGTATAAAGCATTTGAGCGTATGAGACAAGAAATTTTTTGAAAGGGTCAATTGAAAATTCTAGGTGATTTTGTAGCCTAGCGGTAAGGCTTTCTCCCTTGGCCTTGTATCCATATTTTAACGAGGCAAACAGCAAATACATAATCCATTATTTTGGCATCAAAATTAAGTGTACAAATTCAAAAAATTCTGTAATGTCAGAACAATAACATCATAAATTATAGTAAGTTCCAAGGAAAATTATTTGCTTTTGTCAGGTATTGTGTAACAATTGACGAATATGCAACTTATATGAAAAGACATAATTCTTATTATTTAATATACTTTAGCTGCTCTAGCCAAGTATTTTCATTTATAAAATATAAGTATTATTCACTTGGCTGATTTAATTATACAAGTTTATCAATCCTTGAATTACAAATGATAATTTCAATATTTTATTTTCTATAATATCATCATCGTTACAGCTCAGAAAGTTGATTAATTAAGCCCCCATTTGGATTCATTTTCATTTTTAGTTTTTAGTATCTCCAACTTGGTGGAAATTAGTTATGTGATGTGATGTGAAAATGAAAATGTGTTTGGATAAAATGTAATTATTATATTGGTTTTAATAGGTTGTAGGTGGAGAGATATAGAAATAATGGAATAGAGAGATAAGATATATAGATTATTAGGAGAAGACATATAAATTATTAGAAAATGTGTTTTGAAAATAAAAATGATATCATGTAAAAATGTGTAAAAAAAGTAGTGCGTTTTTATTTTTGAAATAATAAAATTTGTGAAAATGGGGTTTGGAAATGAATCCAAACTGGCTGGCTTGAAATCTTTCCATTTTTATTCTCTCTCATGTAATTTTCAAAAGCTGGAAAATTGTCTAGAATTGTTGTGTGGTGCCAATGAAAGCTGGATTTATTTCTTGCCAACCAACTTAATTAGTTGTCCCATTCTTAACTCCTTGTGCCTAATGTCTCACATTGGACTTAACTTTGGATTGGCTCCAAATTCATATGGTTGTTTGAGGACAAGATCCAACAAAAATCTAGATAAATTTAATAATTTTCTATATTATTACAATATTTTTACACATGTACGCTCATTTGAAATCGTATTCGAATTCGAACTCAAACCTCATACATACAATCAGTGTAAAGTCGATACCACTCAATCAATTGACCGACGATGTTCTTTTAACCTTCTGTTTGAGGGGAAAAAACCAAGAAATCATCCTAAGTGGATGAAACTTTCAAATGCAAAATCCAAATTTACATATATTAAATACTACACAAGAAGTATTGAGTGACACTTGTCTCAAAAATTAAAATAATGAATCTTAGTAACATAAAAGCAGCCACGTGTTTTTGGTAAGCACTTTTTCTTGTAATTAGTTTTCACTTTAAGAACCCGTTTGCCCATTAAAGTACTGACAACTTGCCTATTAAACCAAACATTGTCTTTCCAATATTGTATCATTACAAAAGACATGGTGGTCATTCATAGGCAATTGATCATTAGTACAAGGTTTTAGTCACCACCACTTGTATGCTTACAACATGGGTGCCTACTTTTTTTTTTAATTTTTATTTTTATGTTAGGTGGTATTAGGCACCATTTGGAGAATTCTTGGACCAACTTGGACAACTTGAAATGCAAATAGAACCATTCATTTGTGAGTCATCTCACGTGATCAAATGATTAAAACACCACTAGTAAATGATTTTTGATTGCTATAAAGAATTTATTAGCACGTTGGATGCAGAAATTAATCTTACAATGTAATTCTGGACTTAGAAGGTGTTTTGGCTGGTAGTGTTTGGACGAGCTTATAAATTTTTAAAATATTTTATAAAATATTTAAGAACTTGTAAAAGTATTATAAATTATTTGATAAGATCATTGAAAAAAAAAGAATTTATAAACTTTCAAGATACGATCATAAAATCTTAGGCTCTTTTTTTAAAAAACAAATGTTCCAATTTATTTGAAATATTTTAATTTTTTTTAATTTTAACTATATTGATTACAAAATTATCATTACTAAATTTTATAATATATTTTATTCTATTCAAACACTTTAAAAACTTATTTTAGTATAAAATTTAGCATCTTATAATTTAAAAAATATCTTACAAGATGTAAGAACACATAAGTTATTTTAAAGAAGTTGGCAAACAACCTCTAAATTTACTTTAAAGATCTTAAAAGATATCAGATATTATTTTTGAAATGTTTGGCAAACAAGCTCTTGAAATGTTTGGATAATAAAATTGTGGAGTTTATAAAATATTAGTGATGACAATTTTGTAATTAATACAATTAAAATTTAAGGAGCTTTTAAATTCTTAAAAATAATTTCAAAGTACTTTGTTCTTTAAAGAGCTTACAAAATCCTAACACCTTCTATATTTTGAAAGTTTATAAGGTCCTTATTCACAAAGCTCACTAAATATTTTACGATATCTTATAAAATATTTTGAAAAGTTGGGCCTGCTTGTATGTGTTAATATTTTCATTTTTTGTTTCCAATAGTTTCAAAAGTTGAAAAGTTAATATAACTTTAGAAATGAAAATAAGAGTATATTTGAATGTTTTATCTTAAAATAATGATTATAAGGGAAGAAATTTTAAGTAATTTATATTTTTTATACATAAAAGATATTTTCAAAAGATATGTATATTTCAATTGTTTAAAATTATAATCGATACTTCATATTAAATTAAATTTGAATTTGATTGATGTAATAATAGGATGAAAAGGTATATTTAGCAAAAGTTGGAAATAAAACTAACGGATATATATATATATATATATATATTCAGTAATAATGTGTATAAATTAATGATTTTCGATTTTCAAATAATGTTGTAAATGCAGCAGGCACATCTTTCTATTCTTGGCCGACCAAAATGCACTAGTTAAACATTTTTCCACAAAGTGCTTATATATAAGATCACTAGGGCATAAAAATTTAAGCTGAGACTGACTCACACATGAAAGGAACTTCTCAGAGTAGTTCTCAATCTCATGTTTGTTAAGATATCTTGATTACTACATTGTATATTACTACAATATTGCTTATAAACTATTGATTTTCTTGATGAAGTAGGAGATGTTGAACTGGAAAATTGAGAACTATGCCCTCACTGTGACTATGTATAGTTGTACAAGCCTCTTCTCTTGGTTTCAAAATTATAAATATAACTTATTTTCATTTTACGGACAACCCCTAACGTCATTATACATATTTAGGAATAATAAAATGATAAGACGATTCAAAGAGAGACGACTGAGAGATAATAGTCGAGAAAGATAATTGATTAAAAATTACCGGAGGGAGAATGGTTTGGAGAGAGAAGACTGAGAGAGAATAGCTAAAAGAAGAGACTAGGCTGCGCTTGCTTGTGGGAAAATTTTCCACAAGCTAGCTTTTGAAGTAAACTTTTCTCATGAGGTGTGATTGGATGTGGAATTGTGAGATATATCTCACAAGTTTCACTTCAAAAAAAATCTTCCCTATTTTTTCTCTCTCTTAAAAATATTCCTCTTCTCGTTATTCCATCTGTGATAAGTAAGAATTATCCTCTTAGAGAATTTCTTTGGATTCTCTCAAAAAATAGATTCTTCTTTTTCAAGCAAAATTTTAAAATATCTCTCTTAGTTTTTCATCCACCTATGTACATAAGGTTTAATTCTACATGATTAATTCATAATATATAATTATATTTATACGTAATATTTTTATATTTAAATAATTTTTTTCATGATATAATTATTTATATGTATATATTAACATTTAAATTAAATTATATCATAATATGTAGTTATAATTGCACATAATATTTTTATATTTAAATATTATTATTTTCTTAATATAGTCATTTTGACATATATGTAAAAATTTTAAATAATTTTTTTTTCATAGTATGTAACCATATCTATACATAATATTTTAATTTAAACAGAATTATTTTTTAATAAATAACTATATTTACACATAATATTTTTATATTTAGATATAATTATATTTACACGTTATTTTTTATTATTTAAATAAAATTATTTACATGTATATTTTAATACTTAAATAAAATAATAATTATATTTAAATGTAACATTTTTTATTTAAATATAATTAATTTGATAATATAATTATTCGCATGTATATTTTAATATTTCATAAAATTATTTTCCTAATACATAATTATATTTGCACATAATGTTTTATTATTTAAGCAAAATTATTTTCATAATATATCATTATATTTACACATTATATTGTATTATTTAAATAAAATTATTTCATAATATGTATTTATATTTACACATTATATTTAATATTTCCTAAAATTATTTTCATAATATAATTATTTACATGTATAGTTTTATACTTTAATAAAATTATTTTCTGCATATATAAGTATATACACATTTATTTCAGTATATACTTAAAAAAATTTAAATTTTAATTAATTAAATCATTACATAAATTCATTATTATATTTTAGCATATATGTATATATTATATGATATTTTAAAGGATATTATTTATAATTTTATTTTATTATAATAAAAACCTATATATAAATATTATTAAATACATAATATTTTAACTCATACCTCGCAACCAATCACCATTTCACAATTTTTAAAAAAAAAAAACCTCATAAGGAAACACTATCTCACAACTTTTTCTCATAAAAAATTTCACAAACAATCACCATCCCATAACTTTCACATGTCAAATCAACTGTAATCATTACATTTTTATCTCACAAACAATAAATTTCTATAAAAAGATTTTCTACCTTATAAAAACAAAAATCTCACTATTCTCTCTCAAAAATGAAAAATGAGAAATGAAATCACAAGCAATCACAATTTAAAAGAGAGCTCTTTAAATCAAGAGAATTGTGAAAAAAAGGAGAGAAACACTGAAGGTAAGTGGCTTGAAAGAAATTGCTTAATATAAGTAGAAAGTGCATATTTGATCTTTTTAAAAAAATATATTTTAAATAATCTTTATTTAAAGAGCAAGATCCCTTAATTTTATATGTATGAGCAGCTATTCCTTCTGTTTTGTATGTAATAAGTATAGCATATTTTAGTTTTCTGACTCATGTTTGGGGTCATAATCTAGTTCTAGATTCACCATCGAGATAGTAACTTAGTTGGACAACAAGAGCTTTAACTTTTTACAATGAGGTCATTGATTCGAATTCGGTTGTAGTAGTAGCCCGTGTACCAGCCACCTCTATGGTGGACGGTTAATGAGCTAGCAATTTGATGGATTGTGGTGATGAGCTCACCCTTTTGGCGATAGTTATGACTCAAATCAAACATTAAACAACAATAGCGAGAAACTCCTATAGTTACACTTAAAGAGGGTTGCTATACGTTGACCGCCCCTCCCTTGCGCTTTTTTTTTTTTTTTGAATTATAAAAAAATCTAGTTCCAGATTTCTTGTATTTGAATCCAAACCTCGTACAACATGCATTGCCACTATTATGACTATAATTTTATTTTAGACTTATTTAATGTTCCAAGGTGAAGGGGGCTAATATATGAATTCAGGTAAAGAGTGAGGAGGACTATTAATTGTATCAGTTTCAGTAAAGACTAAAGTATCGTTCATTGTGTGTATGACGTACGTAGGGAATAAAGAAAAACAAAAGAGTAATTTATTTTTATAGACTAAATTCTATTCTGTTTACTTTGGTGAATTCCTTTTAAATACTGCTATTTTTAGTCTTACAAGGCACAAGCACAATATTGATATTGAGGTTTGACAAGATTATAATTAATTGAAGTGTTCTGTTTATTTTTAAATTCGTAAATTATTTAATAGAATATGCATAACAATCGCTTCAAATATAGATTCTTATTAAGAGGGAAGACTTTTCTTTTTCACCTACTTCGTTGTTTTGACTGTAAATGGAGTGCATTAAGATTCTTATTAAAGTCTTTTCATCCTAAGTTGTTATATAGCACTATCATAAGTAATTGAGATAAAGTTTTTATCATGCACTATCTCAGCATAGAAACCAAAATAATGATGACTTTTAATTATAAGCTCGGATTCTGACAATATAATATAGTTGGTCTTTCATGTCGATCCGAATAATTCATCCTTTTCATGTAGGTAAATCATTGCTTGTTTGGCAAGAGGATAACAAATTACAAGTTGTGTCTGGTAAATCATGTATTTCTATCACTATAAAATTCACAAATGAAGTAGTTAATAATGAGGTTGCTATTATCCTTTTTACAATGACGAATTTTTACACGTTCTTTAAAAAAAAAAAATATGCATTTTTCGAGATCTCTGAGAAAAGTGAAAATACATAAGAACCCTCCGCATAAATTTTCTTGTAGTTATGCACCATTCTCATCATGAGATGGGCATTTCTTCAATTGTTTTTACTCTTAGAAAAATGTGTGTCCATAGGGCAAAGTAATCTATTTTGTAAGGCAAGTCCATGCTCTTGATTAACCCAACAATAATGAATCATGTGAAGTTAGCTTTTTAAAGAAATAAAGAAAGGGGAAAAAAGGGGGGGATGAGGGCATCTAAGATATGGGATATCTTTTTTTACACATTCAAAGCATCAAAAGGAACATCTTATGTAAACCACCTAAAACCATCCACAAAGGATGAAAAGCACAAACAATAATGTCTAAGTGGAGATAATTAAGTGGATGTAAGGTGTCAGCCACTTATAGTACAAATAATACCCCAATATCACCATCATTTTTATCTTTCTTCCTTGTAAAAGTCTTCTTTGAGAAAGTTTTTTTTCTCCTTTGGCATGTGACAATTCTACAAATGTCCACATCTAAGTTTCATTAGCTACTTAATGATATGGAGCTACACACACCAAAATCTGAATAGAATTTTCTCAGACAATGCTAGAATTTGTTCTTTGTTAAGAGGGTTTTTGGGCCAACCTACAAACTTCTCAAAAATATTTGAGCTGATAAAATATTATAAAATGTTTGATAAAATATTTGAAAAAGTCAAAATCGAATGTTAGAACTTGATGGCGAACTTAAAAATCCACCTATAAATATTTTATGTCCAATCATTTTAGGTAATGCTTGCATCCTCTATCTTACTGTGTTTGTAGTACAGAATTAATTGAATTTTATAAATTCTTTTGAAAAAGTAAACAACTTACTCTCAAATTTTAAAAAATTCTTTTAATTTTAATCATATTTGATTATAAAAGTTTGATTACTAACATATTATGGGTTCCAAAATTTTACTTTATCTGAATACCTTAAGATTTTCTTTGTAAAATAAAATGTAACATGTAGGAATTTATAAGATCATTTAACTAAGTTCAACCAAACATCCTCTAAAATTGAGAATGTTTTTAAGTGGATGTAAATGGAAATTTGAAATCAAAACAGAGAAATTTTACTTCAAAATGAGCAGATTAATTTGCCTTTAGGTTCACTGTATGAGTCAGTTGATAGGATAAAAAATTGCCAGTTCCACTATCTTTTCTGAACATGACACCATTCATAACCTCATCACTGTGAGTTTGACCTGTAATAAAAGTTAGTTGCTTTTGAGATGTTTACCAATTGTACATCAGATATGAAGTTTTACAGAAAGAAAATTTTAGTTTATTGCAGTAGTGTGTAATAATAGCAGAAAAGACTTCAATAGTTGATATGTGTTCCTGGTCACTTGTAATCCAGAGGCAGAAATTGCTACAATTTTACACAAGTTGCGGCATATAATCCAATCATCTAGAAGCATAGTGTGTTCCATATATGATACCTGTCTAAGCAACCATCTATCATATGGTTGTTTGCTCTACTACAGCCCTAACTACCAATTTTAGTGTACATGGAATTGCATTAGGCCACATGTTCAAATTGCCAAGATCTATGTCTTTTTTATTTGGGTCAAATTCGAGTCATTTGATTTGACTCATTCAAACCATTGATCTAAACTGACATACACTCTACAAACTGCATCACCTCAATCATTCTATATTTAACAATTGAAACGCAGTATAAATAAAAGTACCACGGCCTACAATATTTTCAAGTACATGATCCCTTATAATCACCTTTTCTTTATATACTCATATCGTTTCTACCTGATTGGAACATTAGAGCATTCTAACCCCACCCCATCCCACCCCCACCCCCCGGCGCCCCATGCCCTAATGCATTTTAGGTACTATAGATTTAATTTGTATGACCCCAACAACCTACCAGCTTGAAGCCCTAGATAGAATCAAAAGGATCAATTCCGAGCTCACATCAGTGCTCAAGTGGCAGCTACCAATGTATTTTAGGTACTAGAGGTTTAACCTGTATGAGCCCGACAACCTACCGGCTTGAAGCCCCTCATAGATTTATACCATTCAAACGATCAATTCCGAGCTCACATCAGCGCTCAAGTGGCAACTATTGAGGCTGTAAAATAGCTATTTAAATGAAAAAGCTAATGAATTGACTCGAGTGGAACTCAATGTTTCCCACATAACTTTCACTCCAATGCAGCATGTGGCCAAGATAAGCAATTAACTACCTCAAAAGTTTTATCTGCGGCTTCAGAGAATATACTTCCAATCCACATTTATGCAATTTTGAGAACACACAGGCTTATGGCTAGTGTAATAATGTATGGTTCAGACAAAAACTGGAATCCTATAAATGTTTTATTTCTCTTCCTTCCAAGGACTTTGCAGCTTGCCTCTGTAATGATTTCCAAAATATTGCAATAAAGTTGCAATTCTTACATCAAAGTTACTACAAGAATATTGCAAAGCAGGCATTTAACTTTAATGATGAAAAATAAAGCCAAGTGGAGAGCACATAATTAATGGGGTATGCTATTTTGTGAATGTGGCTAAAAACTACTAAAATTTAAACTTTAAAAATAGTCTCATTACATGGGAAACTCCTTCTCTGAGAACCAACAAATTCAATAAATATTTTCAATAATATGGTTTCTAAGACAGAGTTATGCTTTAGTTTATTGAATAGTGAATACTTGTTAGACTTGGAAAGAAAGTGAATATTCTGGAAATCATTTCAATGGTTTGTAGCCACCCTCATTGCTCTAGAAAATATGCAGAATTGATAACACATATATGCCAATAATCCAAAGTGATGTGGGTAGAGGCCTAAATATCCCAATTTGTCCCTATAATCTTAAAAATAACATAGATATATGTTTTTTTTTTATTATATTATTATAGTTCTGCATCTTAGCTCCAATCTCATGGCCCTTTTACTAATTTAACCTTTAAAAAAAATTCGTTTCTGAATCTAGTGTGTTTTTAGGTTCAGAGTTTAAGCTCAACTCGATCGACAACATTTGAACTACGACTTGATGAATTCAAATTGACAGAACCCAAACTCGACCAAGGGCCGACACCTTGTGTTTGATGCATGCACCTCCAAACTACCCATAACTCCAGAAAAAAAGAAAATAACTTACTAACAGTCTAAAAGTAGAGATTAGAAGCCAATAAGTGACTTAATGCTAACGTCACCTTCAAGAGGGCTGGCTATTTTAGATGAATTTTTTGCTGGGATTAGCATGAATTATTCTTGGGTTGGATGTGACAAGTTCCTTTTGTGTTCCCTTTTCTTGATTCCTGAGGCCATATATATTCTTCTCATCCTCTCTTTGTATTGCTTTTTGATTTGTGAGATCTCACTCCAAGTCTCTTATGGGGTCCCCCTCCCATAGCACAATAATAATTGATGAGAGGCAACTTTGTTTTAGATGACTTTTGATTCACTGGACCTTCTGCAGACTGACCTTAAAATTCCAAAGGGTTGTTTTTGCATCATCCTAGAATCTCCTTTACTTGCAACGGAATATATAAAAGTTAAATTAAAGAAAGGGGCTTCAAGTTCAGCAGCTGGTTAAAGGGAAAGCTACCTCATTACTCTTCTTTTTTTCCTTCATTTCAAACTTTTGGGCCACATATGTCCTGCTGCATTTCACTAATAGATTCATATTCTATTTTTTATTTTTTCTTTTCTTTTTTTCCCTCTCCAAAAGTTATTTTGTTGATTATGAAAATACTTAGTAGAGAAAGAAGGCAGCACGTGTGCTGCATGTACAATATGTGTATGTTGTTATATTCATGTGAATTTTACATAGTTCTCAATATAAATGATGATAACAAGATCCATTGTCAAATATGAAATCCGGTCATGTCAAGATATTTTTGCATCAACATCGATTGGTGGAGGATTTCATTCGAAAAAAGCACCTCAAAAGTGAGAAAATGTGTGGGAGATTCTCAAAACCCTTGACTCCTTTTATATGAGATAAGATCAAATATTATTACAGTCTGTAATCAGAGGGATGATTCTCAAAACTCTCGACTCCTCCAATATAGGATAAGACCAAATATCATTATATCCCACAATCGAGTGGTTTGAGAAGAGTCATATAGCCTTTTCTCCCCCACAGGATATTAGTATCGATGATTACATTCACCTAAATGAAGGTCTAACCATGTCAAAATATTGGCCTACCGACACTTATTGATAGCGACAAAACAGCGTATAAACTATCTCAACATCTTCGACTCCTACATGCCCAGTAGGACAACTAAGTATCATCATAGCCCTTTAACGGAGAGAGAAAATTAAATCCATTGCCATCATTCTCATAAACAACGCCAATAATAAATTTTCACATGAGCAAGCAACACAAGTATATGACATTGTTAAATGGTAAATTACAGCTAGAACATTTTTCCAAATCCAGTTTCTTTTGTTCATCAGGTTGAACCAGCAGCCAGAATCTAATCACACCAGTAGGCAGTAGCAGCCCACTTGACCTCTTATAGCAACTAAGAGCTAGAAGCTAAGCTCATTTGCCAGCTTTCTTATTCTACTTTGCATCTAATGATCTTCTCTATAAAGATTAATACTTATCAATGTAGTAGACCAAGTGAATGTATGGCACTAAGATGGCAATTGCTTTGAAGATCAATCATTGGATTTTGATTCCAAGGGATCGATCTCTTTGCCCGCAACCCAAGAAATCTAAAAGACTGATCTGATCTAAATGACTTTTGGGATTTGTTGTTTGCCATTTTGGCTCTCTTTTGTTTTCCTTTTGCTCTTTCTTTTTCTTTACAATTTTCTATAAACAAACCTAAAAAAATAATTCTGATGAGTCGGAGTGTATAAGAAGAGTTGCATTTATTAAATACGATATTCAAATTAAAATTCTTTAATAAAAAAGAATTAATACAAATATAGGATATCTATTTAGAGGTTTCGCAGCGCAATTATAAACGTTAAATCATAAAAAATTTGACATTTTTTGGCTCTATCTGCATCTTGTTCAACCTTTGTGTGGATATCGCTTAGAGTCTGTTTATTTATCTCCGCAAATAAAAAAAAATCTCTTTAATATTTACTATTTATATTCTAGGAATATACCTCTTTTAATCCCTTTTCATGAAAAACACTATTCAATTTTATTTTTAAAATCCATTTTACTATCCTAAATCATATTCACCAAACTCAATTAAATGTGATATAGAGTATCCATAAAATGGGTCCAATAAGATTAAATAATCAAATCTTTCCCTAAAAAAAATGTCTTTTGATGCACGAAAAATTATAATTAAATAAATTTTCAATCTTGTACCTATTCGACTCTACATTTTATATAATTCATCCAAACATGCTTACATTTTTATGCGAAAACCAATTAACATTTTCCTGAGTTCAAAAATATTGAAAATAAGAAATATGCCATAGAAACATATCCAAACGGCTACTTAGTTTAGTGCCTTAAGAAAGCTAGCATCCTCCCAAATCATGCATGGCTTCTAGGTATTTGCACAATCTTTATTTATTTTTCTTCCCTCCTTTTGATTGTGTGCTCCCTTTTTCATGGGCTGCTTTTGTGTGGATGAAAGGAGAGGGTTACATACATACATATATTATATTATATTATATGGATCTTTTTGTCATTTCCTTCTCTTTCTGATTGAGGGGAAAAGGAGATTCTATTACACTTAATAAATTCCAATAAACTTCATTCTTTATATTTCTACTAATCCCACATTCTGATAGTTAATCATTCATAGTCAGAGAAAAAGGACTAGGGTAGGAGATTGATAATTTTATTCCAAGAACAAGACTTGGTCAATGGCTTGAATCCCATTCTCTCAACTTGATTATAAAATACACACATCTGTATGCAAGAATCCATGCAATTCTTGGACTTTAAGCAAAGAGAAAAAGATGGGTCTTTTTTATACCATTTTTACAATTCAAAATATAAGCTTTTATGGAGACTGTAAATGGTAAGAACTTGAGGAGTCAAGTTGTCTTTTCTACTCTGTATATTATTATTCTTATCAAGTAAACCTCTGATGGGACAGAAACTCATTTGTTGCTTCTATTTCTGTTTATCTGTAGACATGTAATCTATAGAAGGCAGGCAAAGTATATCATAAGAGAAGATTTGGCATAAGTGATTATGTCAATTGTATTAATGTCAATCATGAATCCTTCATTATCAGAAGGAAAAAGAGTACTTCTTGATAACATTAATCCTTGCTTGTCCTAAAATCTAATGCTAGATTCTTTGATTCCTTTTATCCCTTGAAACAACAAAAAGAACCGGCCAATCCTTTGACGCCTCCTCAAAAAGGAAAATGGGAAAAAATAATAAAATTGAGGGGGAAAAGAGAAAAAGAAATACCCCCTTTAAAAAGAAACATCCATTAAATCATCATCATGATTTGTCTCCACCTCCCCCCCCCCCACCCCCCTAAACACACACACACACACACGCACACACACACAACAATTGAATGCTTCTTAAGGGGCGTTTTATAAAAGTTGCACCCATTATACATCATGGTGGGGACTGCCTAACTCATATGGGAATCACACACACACACACACAGTGGGAAAACAGAAGGATAAAAACAAACCATACACTTTTTCCCTCTTTTCTCTCCTTTTGAGACTCAAATTGAAGTGTGTTGCTTTCTCTGTTTTTGCTGCATCAGAGATTCTCTCCACCCCTTTCAAGTCAAAGAAGCAAGGAAAAAACTTGGAAAACAGAAATAAAGAAAGTTCCATACGAAATGGGAAAATGGGAGAAAGAAAAGGGCCACAGCTCATGGCATATATTCCCTCTAACATAACCCCACTTATGTTCCCTGATATGAAGTGAGAACACAGGACAGGCTAACAACTCCCAATTATAAAGAGAATTATAGGCTGCCACAAACTGAGGCAGAGTTCCAAGCAAAAGACCATCCTTTCCTATGATCCAGCCTTCTAACATCATATTCTTCTTACACAAAAAACGATGGCTCTTCAGGATGTTCAAAATAAAGAAATGAATTTGGTTTTATCAAGTGATGCCAAGCCCAGATTGAAATGGACACCAGAACTGCATCAACGTTTCATCGATGCCGTTAACCAGCTTGGGGGTGCAGAGAGTTAGTAGAAAGCTTTCTTTTTTAGTCCCTTTTTACAGCATATTTGATTCTATGCATCCTTATTATATTTTGTATTTGCAGAGGCTACACCTAAATCCTTGATGAGGATCATGGGCATTCATGGGCTCACTTTGTACCACCTCAAGAGTCATTTACAGGCAATCTTATTGTTTCATGTTGACATTATAAGATTTTCTTGTTCACTTTTTCGTCTAGTAGTGTTCTTGAATAGGTGGATGTGTTTTCTTGCAGAAATATAGACTGGGAAGAAGTCAACAACAATCTCAAACTTGCCACCAAAACAAACAGGAAGGTAAGAGACATAGTGTTAAGACATGAAACAGATGAAGTGAGGCACTAATATGTACCTTTTTCCAATTCACATAATGCAGAGCATCAGAGAAATCACTTTACGAACAAGATTAGTGATGGAGCACAGGAGCAGATTAATGAGTAATAGTTTTTTGTTCTAGTTTCCTCTATAAGATTGGATTAAGTTACAATAAAATGGAAAAATAGAAAAAATTTCACTAACATAAGGTTATATGCTTTTTCAGGAGTTTGCAGGTAGCTCATGCTCTACAGATGCAAATGGAGGTGCAGAGGAAACTTCATGAACAAATTGAGGTAAAAGAACATAGAAAACGACATTGAAAATCTATAAAGAAATCATAAAATAATTGATTCAGAACTTCTAAATAATTCCAGGTTCAAAGACATTTGCAGCTAAGAATTGAAGCTCAAGGAAGGTACTTACAATCGGTGTTGAAAAAAGCACAGGAGTCTCTCTCTGGATATAGTTCTTGTCCCATTGAAGTGGAACGTGCAAAAGCTCAACTTTCTCAGTTAATGTTGATGGTCGACTCTGGATGTCCAAGTTCCTCAGTATTGACAGAGAGTGACGGCTCAATGTTAAAAGATACAAGGAACAAACTATTAGGACACAACGGATGTTCACTGGAGAGTTCTCTAACATCATCGGTGAGCTCAGGTTGTAAAGAAGAAACTCAACCAAAGCATGAAATCGACAAGAATTATGGCAAAGCCAAAGTGCTGTCACTTATGGAAATGCATACTGAAAACAATGAATCAGAGAATCAAGCTAGCAACAGAAAGAGGAGCAAAATCACCATTGATGAAGTTAATCACATAGAGCAATCGACTATCAAAAAGTCTAGAGTGCAAAAAGGTGATGAACAAGTGCAAAGTGTCAGATCATTGGAGAACATTGATTTGAATTGTAAATCCCTGAATGACTTTGATTCAGGTCCAAAAATGATAGACTTGAACTTCAATGTGGTTGAACTCTTTAATGAAACTTTTAGCGTCTAGAAACAGTATTATAGGTTCTTATGAGTCATATGTAATGGAAAAAGTATTTGGTTCTACAGGCCAATAGAATGTTTATAGCAACTATGTATATTGTTTGTGTATGGACCATAATGAGCTTTGTGGAGTATATCCAAATTAAAAGGTACACCATATCCTGTGCATATTCTTTGTCTCTCCATAGCAATTACCAAGAAAAATGCGAGCTCTATAATGCCCAAATCAGAAACTTAAGAACATCCAATAGCATCCAAAGCCATCTTTAACCTAACTTAAGAAACTCAATACTCCCAATTGGAGTATCCTTGTGATTAGATGCCTTATTACTAGTTATGTGCGCGACAGACACTTCCTGCACCATAACTATCATCTCTGGTTAAATGTATTGACTGAAAAGAATGAAATATAAGCTACTTTTCATGCAAAAGTTGCAAATAAATTATTATTTACCGGTAGACAATAGCATCTACTTGATATGCTGCCCAATATATGAAATGAACCAAAGTCAAAATTTCGGAAAAATTGACAGCACACCAATATGAACTTGCTTTCTTTAGTTTATTCTTTTATCAGTTAGATTAAGTCAATACCTAATATTGTGATATTTTTTCCTGAAAGTTTGTGGGATTTATTATAAGTAAAAGGTAATTGATGTAAACTGGAATATTGCAACAGTCAAAAGACTATTGATAATAATGTAAAGATATACAATGATTTATAGTGGTTCAGCGAACCTAGTCCACTACCTAAGTGATAGCCCTTAGGATTTTTAACATGCACTTTATTAAAAAGGAGATAACAAATACAAGTTACAAAGTACCAAACGGATGGAACTTGTATTGCAACAATAATAAGCTGAAGAACAACAACAACAAGAGCTCTCACTCAACTATTTGAAAGCTACGAAGGCTTATTGAGTCTATTGTGAGACAACTTAACACTGAGAGTGTTTCTCACTTAAATAGGTTGCACAACAGAACATTTCTTTGAAGTCGAGCTTGTAATCTGCCACTTTCCTTGACAGATAATCTTTTCTTTCTTTTGGTTTCCAATAGTAATTTGCTATTTTGTCTTCAATCAATCAATGATATAAACATAGAAATAATTCCAATGGTAACTTGCCAAGTTAAGAAATATTTGATTGGTCATTGTCAAAACTTATTTTTAGAGGAGATCCTAATAGTCTCCCCATTTTTTATGATGACCAAGCAAGTATTATCTCCCCCTTTCAAAGATAACAGTAACTCATAGTTTATCATAGTAGCTCCCTCTATCAGATACAAACATGCATAGCTAAATTCAAGATTATCACAATGAGAATGATTCATAGTACCAACAGGAGAATGCAGTAGCAATAGTTAAAAGAAAAAAACATCAGTTTTAGTAAATAAGCATTAGTTCAAATAGTGATCTATAGGAGAGACAAAAGTAGAAAGATAGACATAATTTAGCCATCAGAGACAAAGACAGAAATAGAGACAAAGTTTATCCATCATATAAGTCTCCCCCTTCATCATCAAAAAGCAAAACCACTTAGTCATCATGAGATCGTTTCCGAAGATTGTGATGGAGATCCTTGATGTCATGGCACAAATTCCCAATACGGTGACGACAACGACGAAAGTGATCATCAAGAGTAGCAAGGAGAATAGAGACTTCAGTTTTTAGAGAAGCAACAGTGTTGGCAAGCTCAGAAAGTTGAGATTGCATTTCAATAACCTGGGCAGATATTGACTCAAGAGAAGTGAGAAGCTGATTGGGATCTCTTGTGGAGGTTGTCTTTGTTTTGAAGTGATGGCACCAGAAGCAATAGAGAGAGACTTATGAAGGGAGTCGGGAATGGTGTAAACAGGAGCTTTTCCTTTATTACAATAGGACTTTCGTAAAGGAACAGAAGGAGCAACAGAAGTAGAAGTCCCCTTAAACCAAACACCATCCTCCCCACATTGGATTTTCATTTTCTTAAGACTTTGAAGATCAACAAGTTTACACTCATGAGGTTCTTCAATCCAAGGAGAGGTAGGAAAACATTTTCGATTTTAAAAATGCGAGTCAAGAGCATACCATAGGGAAGGTTGTGAAAAGGAAAAGCATGATGAACATAGGAAGAGGTGGGGGCCATGACAAAGGATGAGTCGGTGAATGGGAAGAGAATGAGGATTTGTTTTTCTTTTGGGAACAAGTGTAAGATTTGAAGAGATATTTATGTTTTTGAAAAAAAATTTAAAAGATTTAGAATGATATTGATTTCAAGACCGGGAATTTAAAAGGTCAGTGTAGTTTTTTTTTTTTTTTTGAAAAATATTTGTTTTAGAATGTAAGAAAGGAAGGAGAGAAAATTTGAAAGTTCCCTTTTTTTTAAGAAAATCATGCCATATTTATGCGAGAAAGGGAATAATGCCTAATTTGGATTTTAGAAAGAAAAATCTTTCTCCAGCTAGAGGTTTAGTGAAGATGTCCGCTAGTTGATTTGAGGATGCAACATAATTTATGCAAATATTTTCATTAGCAACATGATCCTTAATAAAATGGTGATGAATTTCTATGTGTTTGGTATGAGAGTGATGAACAAGATTTCTAGTGATATTAATTGCACTAGTATTGTCATAGTGAATAGGCACACATGAGAAATTCAATCCAAAATCCTAAAGTGTTTGTTTCATCCATATTACTTGAGTGCAACAATTACCTAGTGCCATGTATTCAGCTTCTGTGGTTGAGAGAGCTACAATACTTTGTTTCCTGGAGCACCAGCTGACCAGCAATCACCTAGAAATTGACAAGTTCCAGTTGTACTCTTTCAATCCATTTTGCATCCTACATAGTCAGCATCAGAAAATCCAACAAGAGAAAAAGAATTTGTCTTACAGCATTAAGGTGCGACTTGCGGTGAGATATAGGTGCCATGGGAACTGAAGACTGTTTGCAATTTTCTATACCAAATTTTTACAGAAGTTCATTGGCATATTTCTCTTGACAAAGAAGATCCCCTTGGGAGTTTGTTTGATTTAAAAACCAAGAAAGAAATTTAATTGACCCATGAGGCTCGATTCAAATTCCTTTTTCATGCAAGAGACGAAGTCATTGCAAAGCTTAGAATTAGTTCCTCCAAAAATGATGTTGTCTACATAGATTTGCACTAATATAAAATCATTTTTATGATGCTTGGTGAATAGAGTGTTATCAATGGAACCCATGCAAAAACCATTTGTAATAAGAAAAGTGCTTAGCCTTTCATACCAGGATCGTGGGGCTTATTTTAAACCATAAAGAGCTTTAGATAGTTTGAAAACATGATTTGGAAAATCTCTATTCTTAAAAACGGGTGGTTGTTCAACAAAAACTTCCTTTTTGATGAATCCATTCAAAAATGCACTTTTGACATCCATTTAAAATAGAATAAAGTTTTTATAAGATGCATATGCTAAAAGCATGCGAATTGACTCAAGTTGTGCAATTGGTGCATAGGTTTCATCATAATCGATACCCTCTTGTTGAAAGTATCCTTTAGCAACAAGTTTAGCTTTATTTTTGATAACATTACCTTTTTCATCAAGCTTGGTGCAGAACACCCACTTGGTTCCAATCACAGGATGATCGAGTGGTCTTTCTACTAAGTTCCAAACTTTGTTTTTATCAAATTGGAACAATTCCTCCCCCATTGTATGGACCCATGAGTCATCTTTTAAGGTCTCTTTAATACTTTCAGGTTCTGAAAGAGATAAAAATACAACATTAATAGGATTTGATATTTCTTTCCTTACGTTGGACCTTGTGGTAATTCCTCTTTGTGGATCTCCAATTATGTCAATAGTAGGATAGCTGGATGCGTGTTAAAACTTTCTCATGACTTGATCAACCGCAGTGGAACTTCCATCTGTGGTATTTGAGATGAGTTCATTTTTTTGGAAGTTCCTGTTCAATTTCTTTTTCTTGATGGACTACTTCAATAATTTGATCAATTCCTAGGGATTCAATGCTCAAGGTTTCCTTGGCAATTTGAGGGTTAGTCTCATCAAATATAATATGAATAGTCTCTTATACAACCTTTTTCCTCCTATTATAGACTCGATATGCTTTGCTATGAATTAAATATCCAACAAAAATGCCATCATCAGATTTTGGATCAAACTTACCTCGAGGGTCTCTGTTGTTAAGAATGTGGCATTTGCATCTGAAGACCTGAAAGTAGAAAACATTTGGAACTTTTCCAGTCCATAGTTCATAGGATGTTTTTCTGACAAACGGTCTTAAGAACACTCTGTTGATGACATAACAAGTCGTGTTGATGGCTTCTCCCCAGAAGGATTTTGGTAAATTGTATTCATTTAGCATTGATCGTACCATTTGTTGAAGTACCCTGTTCTTTCTTTCAACAACCCCATTTTGTTGGGGTATTCTAGGAGCAGAGAAGTCATAAGTATAACCATATTCATCACAGAAATTGCTAAAGTCTGCATTATCAAATTCCAGACGTAACCACTTCTTATGGACTTAATATTGAGACCTTTTTCATTTTGAATTTTCTTAGTGAGTGTGATGAAGGATCTCAATGCATCATTTTTATGTGAGAAAAAGTGAACCCAAGTGAAACGAGAAAAATCATCCACAATTACAAAGACATACTTCCACCTAGTGATTGAGTTTTCATTGGACCGAAGAGATCTACGTGAAGAAGTTCCAAAGGTTTGGAAATTCCAATATGCTTCCCTTTCACACATGCATCACATATTTTGTTTTTGTCAAACCTCAATTTGGAAATTCCTTTTACTAGATCCTTTTTAACAATATGATTCAGTAATTTCATATTTGCATGCCCTAGGCGTATATGCTATGTCCAACTAGGGTTCTTAGATGCAACAAGACATTCTACCTTCTCATTAGATAGATCATTTAGATTTATGGAGTAGATGTTTCTGTCCCTAGTAGCAATAAATAAAGGTTCATTATCTTTTGAAACTATGCAAAGTGAAGGTTTGAAATGTACCTAATATCCACTGTCACATGGTTGACTGATGCTTAATAGATTGTGTTTAAGTCCTTTTACTAACCAGACATTCTCTATGGAAGTTCCAGTGTTCTTCCCAACTGTTCCTTTTCCGATGATCTTACCTTTGGTGTTATCTGCAAATAGTACATTTCCACCATTGATTTCTTGTAGATTTGAGAAGAATGACTTATCTTCTGTCATATGTCTGGAACATCCACTATCCAGATACCATTTCTCGTTTCCTTTCTTTGCTGGTTCCTGCATCATAGATATTTAAATTTTTAGGTACCCACATATTACTAGGTTCTGATCTGTTAGACTTCTTGACCCATACATACTTAGTTCCAACAAGTATTTTTATAAGGCACTTGTAGGATAGATGACTAGCATGATTACATGAATGGCATGTTATGGAATTTCTAAACTCTTCAACATTCAGGGGCATTTTTCCTTTGATTTTTCTTTTCAAAGAATAGTTCTCATCAAGAAGTTCTCTTATCTTTCTTTCTAGCTCTTTATTTTTTTGAAAAATTCTATTTCTTTGTTCAGTACCCTTCTTGATAATGTTGTTGTAAACACGACCTATCTCTGATTTTTCACTTCCAATTTCTTGCAATTGGTCCTTAAGAGAGTTTATCTCAATTTCTAATGCAGTTAATTGATTATGACAATCAACATGCAAATTGAAAGAATTGGTACTATCACAATCAATTTCAAAAATTTCAAAGTCACTTGCAGAATTAAAAGTTACTTGTTTGTCCGCCATTAAATAGTTGTCCTCAACGTCAAACTGATCAGAATTAGAATCGTCCCACGTGATTGTCATAGTTCTTGGTTTGGAACTTCGGTCAGGTTTGGGACTTCTGCTGTGCTTTGGGCAATGTGGTCTCTTGTGACCAGCTTCATGACATTCATGGCATATGATTTGTTCTAATTTCTGATATTCATTGTTGTTTTTTTGAAGTTGGGTTTTGTATCCTTTTTGAATTTTCCCTTTGCTTGAGTAAGTAGCCTTAATCGTCTTGTGATCATGGCTATTTCCTCATCAAGATCACCCAACTCTTCGTTCCAATCTCCATTTTCTACAGTGAAAGCTATGTTTTTCTTGCTCTTGCTTTCAAAACTTTCTTCCTTGCTTAAAAGTGTCATTTCATGCGAGGTGAGAGAACCAATAAGTTCGCCCATAGTCATCTTTTCCAAATTTTTTGCCTCATGAATGGCCGTAACTTTAAGGTTCCACTCTTTAGGTCAGGAGCGAAATATTTTTCTAACTTGCTCACTTTCTGAAATGACTTTCCCCAGGGCAAACATTAGATTCACAATTTCCATAAACTGAGCATACATTTGATTTACTGATTCACCTGTTTTCATGGAAAACATTTCAAATTGGTGAGTAAAAAGAGTAATTATTTCTAACCTTACTTGAGATGTTCCTTCATGAGTTATTTACAACATATCCCACATCACCTTTGCCGAAGAGCAAGTGCTAACTCGGTTGTATTCTTCTTTAACAAGGGCACATGATAGAATATTTTTTGCCTTGGCATCGGTTGAGAGAACTTTCTTGTCTTCGGTAGTAAGTTCCAGTCTACCCTTTAGTGTCATGTCTGAGTTCATTGGGATGAGGGGTCCATCAATGACGACACTCCAGAGATCATAGTCTAAGGCAATGAAGAATTCTTGAATTCTGTTTTTCCATGTGGAATAGTTCGTCCCGTCAAACAGAGGAGGACGGGTGTGCAATTGACCTTCGGCGTAGATGTCAAAACTAGAAGCAGCCATATTGAGAGGTAACTTGGCTCCGATGCCAATTGAAAGTTTGTGGGATTTATTATAAGTGAAAGGTAATTGATGTAAACTGAAATATTGCAACAGTTAAAAGACTATTGATAATAATGTAAAGATACACAATGATTTATAATGATTCGAAGAACCTAATCCACTACCTAAGTGATAGCACTTAGGATTTTTAACCTACACTTTATTAAAAAGGAGATAACAAATACAAGTTACAAAGTACCAAACTGATGGAACTCGTACTGCAAAAATAATATGCTCAAGAACAATAATAACAAGAGCTCTCACTCAACTATTTGAAAGCTAAAGGCTTGTTGAGTCTATAGTGAGACAACTTAACACTTAATGTGTTTCTCACTTAAATAGGTTGCACAACAGAACATTCCTTTGAAGTCGAGCTTGTAATCTGCCACTTTCCTTGATAGATAATCTTTCCTTTCTTTTGGGTTTCCAACAGTAACTTGCCATTTTGTCTTCAATCAATCAATAACATAAACATAGAAATAATTCTCAAGGTAACTTGCCAAGTTAAGAAATATTTAATTGGTCATTGTGAAAACTTATTTTAGAGGAGATCCTAACAATTTCAATGAAATAGAACAGTAGACAAGTATCTATTCAACTAGAATAAACGAAGGATAGTGTCCCTACTTGGGCCAGTACATTGTCTTTGAATTCTCTCGTCATCTGCACTTGCGCTAAAGTTCTGATAATTGATGGAGCAATTATGCTCAAATAAAGAAGCACCAATTTTCTCCACATTGCTGGAGCTCTTCATGATACTTGAAGCTGAACAGTTAATTTCAACATCACAATTCAGGGCCATCTTTTCCATAACTAGATGACATCTTTTTTCATTTTTTTTCTTCTATCAAAAGTAGATTAGAAAATTATATCATAATTCCAAAAACCAGAAATTATCAGGCTATAAAGGTCCAAGTAGTCTATTCCTGATTTTCAAGCACCACATCTTTCATTTCATGTTCCTTCCTCTAGAGAAAATTCTTTTCACACGCCAAGGTGAATAAGTGGGCTGGAAGTTCTTTTCACACGCCATGGTGGAAAAGTGGGCTGGAACTCTCTTCCACTGACCAAGAAGATGCTGCTCAAATATACATCACACATGTAAGATTTGCTGAACCTACAAAATTCCTTAATGTAAAGACGCATTTCTTACTTCCACGCACTGTTACATATGTTTAGTTGAGGCTGCAGGCGCTTCAGAAAAAAAGATGGGATAATAGTCTGCTTTTCCATCCTTTAGTGCAACAACCAGACATCTGTGGTTCGCAAATATGCATGAGCCCATTCTGATTCTGATGAACAAGAAAGAATTTAACTCTTCCACAGCTAATATGACCTGAGGATCAAATACCATAATCTTAGTTCTTCACGAGATCATGATCACTCAAAAGTTGTAAAGATATAAGCTTGTAATAAACATCACCTATAACACAAAATTGCTCCTCCTACCCATCTCATCTCTCTTGCTTGAAGCCATGAAACATTGCCAAGAGCAACCAAATTCAGCTGGATTGCCTCAGCCTCATTGAGGATGACTACATTTGAGGGATTATAGCAAACATGTCAAAGGCCAATGCAATGAAAATACAGCCAAAATTGCTTGGTGTATCCATCATCTCCAATCAATAACATCTCCACAAAGATTTTTCCTTCAGTTGTAAACCTTGAGTTTTCACAGCTCAAAGGGATCTCAGCAATAATTGAACTTCACGACATTCCTATTGAAAAAAAGCATGCTCTAAGTGATTCAATAATTTCAGTAGCATTGGGCAGAGAACTCATATTGTAGATTGTAAGATAGAATTACTTCCTCCAGTCAAGAATAAGAAAGACAGCAACATGATTCCTCAATGCAAAGCAGAAGTATGGAAAAAAATTGTTTCCCTTACTAGGATCCCAGCTCAAAACCTAAAGTTACTGATCATGATAGTACACGTAAGACTGCCAAGATTAAATATTTATCTGAGATCAAGAAATTTAAGAAATTGTTTCCCCCACTAGGATCCCAGCTCAAAACATACAGTTACTCAACATGATAGTAAACGCAGGACTGCCAAGATTAAATATTTATCTGAGATCAAGAAATTTTCAAGGTAAACTTGCTAAAGGAAACTATGACTTAGCATCCCCAACAATTTAATCACACAAAAATATTGAACAACTTCATACAATTATACACCTGCCAATTAATAATATGGCAGAGCATACCGAACAAATGACAGAAACTGCTTCTGAATACAGAAATTTATTCATTGAAAGATAAAATGTTCAACAAAATACTTGTCTCTATATACAAGTCAATCCCACCACAAGGATGTACAGAAAAGGGAAGAAAAATCGAAAAAAAAAAATCTTACAAACATGTGTCTAGCCCTGCATTTCTTGATGACTATTTAAAGAATTACTAGTTTCACTACTCTCGCTAGAAACAGTCTGATTGTTTTCCCCATTTCTCCCAGCACTACTGAATGTAAAGCTCACCCAAATCTCTCTCCTCCTTTCTCCATCACCCTCTCCAATATTTCTCTTCTTCTCACCATCATCTTCATCCACGGGCATTTCATATCTACAAACAGGGCAAGACCCATGAATTTTCAACCACTTCTCTATACACTCCCCATGAAACCTATGCTTACAGGGCATTTGTTTAGCCTTCTCACCAACCTCCGACTCCTCCAAGCAAATAACACACTGTTCATCATCATTTTCACCACCAACAATTTCTACGCTCGCCATAGCATCAATGGATGCTTTCGAGGCAGGTGGCTGACCCCTCTTGCTTGAAAACAAGTCATCAAAGAAACTATTACTGCTATTGCTGTGGCTTCTTTCTATAACAACCATCCCTTGTGTAAAGGGGTTGACGAGGATGATCCGGTCAGGCGTCTCATCTGGGGTGCCTTGATTTTCTGTTTCTTGAGTTGGGCTCGTGGCATTTAAGCCTAAGATGAACGGGAAGAAGAGAGAAATATCTCTGTTTCTTGAATTTATGAGATTCTCCAAGAACGATGATGGCTCAGGCCCAGAGGTAGCTGCTTCCGAAGCCATTTCACTTCAAGATTTCAAGAAAATGGCAAACAAGAGGAGAGAGTTTGGATGAACCAAAGCAAATATTGAATTGGATAAAACTTTTCCTGCAGGGGAAGAGATGAAAGATTGGATTTTTAAGCAGAGGCGGGCGCCAACAGGAAGTTTATAGAAAGATCCAGAAGTACATTGTTTCGAATGACAGATTGTTTTACGTTTTATCTCCAGAGTAGCAGTCTTCAGGCCGAGGAGATATTTTCTTTGAGGTTTGGATTGAGTACTCCGGGGATCACAATAATTCTTGTGGGCTTTCTTTGAGATTGAATTTCAGATCAAGATTCGACAAACTTAGCTATGATAGAGCAATCATAGTCAATCACAAGAGTCAAATGACTAGGATGCTTGAACATCTTGAATTTGTGCATAGAATTTTTCTTTTTTCTTGAAAGATCTTTCAGCTGTATGAGTGCAAATTGTCAAACAAGCAATGTAGTATCTTTTTCGATTTTATTTTTCTATCATATATTTTATTAGAGGTACATGATTTATAATTTTAAATTATTTTTCTAAAAGAATTGATTAGAAGATAGATAAAAGATAGGCCAAATCTTTTTATTGGTCCGTTATGTATGGTATTTATCCTATTTTAATTTTTTATTTTTCAAATGTATTATTATAGTCCCTTATTTGTAAAATATATATGATTATCATACCTACTTTCAATTTTTCGATAGTACTTGACGGAAGTTCATCCAAAGTTTAGTCAAACTAGAAGGATAATTTGGGCTTTCTACTTGTTTATTTCCCTCCACACATTTTTTCCATTTTTGCTACTGAATTTGCATATAATGACATAAACGACCATGTAGAATTCTGACTTAAATTCCATGCGGGCAACCTATTGTCATTTGCAAAGTGCAATTAATGTAGCTTAATTTTATTTAAGACAAACTTGGAATTGAAAGCAAACAAAAAAAATTGCCAAAACTTACTATAAAATGGTGGAATGCAGTCCCTCTATTGCGAAACAACATTATTCCAGTTTTAAAATTTTGTTATGAGAAAAAGGTATTTTCACTTTATCGTTGATTTGTTAATAGTATTTCTAATGATAGGAACTAATGAGTAAAATTAGATGTTTTTCTCCTTTTACCCTTGTCTAATAGAATATTCCATCTATTTGGATTAAGCCTTCATCAAGTATTAATAGAAGTTTATAAATAGAGATGATGGTAATATATATTTTAGAGATAAGAGACTATAATAATACATTTGAGAAATGGAGAACTAAAGTTTGATGAACGCTATACATGAGGAATCAATAGAGAGATTTCACCTAAAAGATATCTGCATAATTAGTTTTGACTTTTGAAGCCCTTGTTACTGTGGTGACTTGTGTCAAGACACACTAGAATCATTAGATACACTGAATTCTACTCCTTACTTCCAAATCAATTGATTAATATAAATTTTAAATGAGAATTAAAAAATATAATTCTAATATATTTTTAATTATATTTTTCTTAAATCAATGACTTCAAAACCAACAATACATATAAATGTAAGATGTAGGGCTCGAATTCTAACATATAAATTAATGGTAGTTTTCACACCATCTAAATTTTAGTTTAGCAATAATAACTTTATAAGCTATCTATGATCCTTTTTCTCTATCAACAAATTCTAATGGTATGATTGGTACATGGGAATAAGATGGGAATGGAATTTTCAAATCAATTCCTAAATCTATTATTGATATAATTTAGAGATGAGAATGCTCATTCCTATCGGAATTTTCATTCTCAAAAGGATGAGTTTAGTCATTCTCTTATTCCCCAGTGGGTTTAGCTATTTTCAATCCATCAGAAATGAACCTATATTTTTTCTTTTTTAACAAAATAACACTCCATAATTTAACAAAATACTTTATATTTAAGAAGAAAAAAATCCTCACTTTGTAAATATTTGATATTATATTCCAACTTATTTGATTGATATATGTTTTTATTTAATTATATATTTTATTCATATATTTTTTAGTAATATTGTAAAAATTATTAAATTATTATAAAAATTAAAAAATAATAAATAGTAAAAATAAGAATAATTATGTGCATCTTAATTTTTATAATAAAAAATATAGAAATATCATCGACTTGATCCATGCTAATTAAATATATATAGTTTAAAATATTATTTATATCCGCATACCTTCAGTGACTTAAAAATATAAACAAAACTAATAAATGAAGAGTTGTCTATTCTATCAACAATTCTTCAAATTAAACTTATAAAAAAGTACAATAAATTGTTCTAATCTTATCACGAAAAAGTTAAGCACTTTAGTTATAAAGTATTTTATAATTTTTTTAATTATATTTTATCAAAAAATTCAAAAGTGCTTACTAAATTATAATTTTAAAAATAATAATTTTAAAGAAACTATGCTTCTACTTTTTTGCGTAAACATATTTAACTTATTGATAACATATAAAATGCATACATTTACTGATGTAATTCGAAAACATTAAAAATGATGTTAAAACTGCATAATTATAGACTTACTCAAAAAAATACCTACGGTAATATATAAAAAATATTTTACTAATAAATACCTTTATTTTAATAATTTTTTACAAAAGGGTAATTTGGTCATTTGAAAATTTTATTCCATTCCTACTGATTATTCTTATTTACCAATCATTAAAATGAAATTAAGGAGGGAATGATGATTACATTCCTTGCACATATCAATCATAAGATAAACTATACCAACATCATTCCATTCTCAATTTCATTCCATTCCTAAAATCATTCCATTCTCACCTACTTCCATTCTTGTATACCAATCAACACCCGAGTCCATTATTCATAACTCTCTTCTGCCTATCCATGCTCCCAATTTCCTACATATACTCACTGAAGTAATTGAACTATTTTATCTACGTAGAAATGACGTACCAAAAACAACTAATAAGAATAAAAAATAAACTAATGATTCTTGATATTAAAAATTATAAAATGTTTTAAACATCATATTAGCTATGGATTTACTAGGATTTGGCTTTTGTATACTTTTTTTTCACATTAAAGGAGAAAAATTATTTCAAATACTCAATAAGAACATCCAACAGAAAAGCGATTACTTGATTAACCCACAAGATCGATTCAGAAATAGAACTAGCTGCTCTTGTAATACAATAAGCAACTTAATTTGCTGAACGTCTAATAAACCTAACAGAGCAATCCAAACTTGCCAAAAAGGTTTTAGAAGATCGACGTTTTGTTATTCTTAAACAAATATTTGATTAAATTTATTTTTATTATTTTTTTCATTTTATCACTATTTTCCTTTTCTTAGCTACTTTTATTTTCTTTTGCACTTTTTTCTCAACATATGAATTATTATATTTCTTCTTTTTCTTGAGGTGTCACAAGGGCCGGTGGTGGTCTAAGGTTGGGAAGGAAGAAGAAATTGGTGTAAAATACCCGGGGGGTGGGGGCTGTGGGGGGGGGGGGAATCAAAGTTAAGGATATTAATAATATCTATATTGACCCATAATTCTGAGGCCAAAGTGTATTTTTATACATTTATATAATCTTTTCCCTCTTAACATTTGGCGGCTGAAAGGTATGTTTTTTTAATGTCCATCTTCATATTTGCAGTTGATGTGTTTGATTAAATGCGGCAGCGAATTCTCCAACCATAATTTGGCGTATCTTTTAGTTTGTCTGAAAGTATTCTTCTGGGTTGAAGGCGAGTTGGATAATTCATGGCGATTGGTTCTTGTATTGCTGCACTAAAGTTCCAAGCTTGTGGGATCTTTGGAAGTGATCTTAATAGCTCGAATATCCTTCCCCTGCGCTCTGCAAGTGAGCATTATAACAACTTTTTGCATTTTCTTTGAGCGTTTTTTCTTTATCTATTTTCTCTCATTTTTTCAAGGAAGAGGTAGTGTGTGTGTGTGTGTGAAAATATGCTTTACTTGCTCCTAGTGTTATTGTGGATGGTGAGGTGTGCTATAGAAACAAGAATTTCTGTGTTAGATTCTTGAAGATTGACTTTCTTTTTGCAAGTTTTGATGATAAAAACTTTTTCCAGAATTGGTTATGAAGCCATTGGTGATTGAAGCAAGAGCCAATACGCGGACAGAGAGTGCTAAAATTCGGAATAGAAGATTAAGAAAGAAGGTAAAGTAAACGAAGTGCTTCTCAATGAAAAGCACTAATCTAGACGCAATTTTTCCACTAAAAAATCACTTGTAGTTTCATTTTCTTGTAATTGATCAGTCTTACCTTAGTGTAACCAATCACACGAGAAGTGGAAACAAGTTGCCATGTGATTGGTGGGCGGACTAATTTGAATTGCCCTTTCTTGGTCCCTAATATATCGTCCTACTGGATGCAACATTAGCAAGTGTCCCAGGACTTGTGTTCAGTTCCAAGGCAGATATTGACATGATTGTCTTTTCCTAATGCTTTATTGTGGTTTGCAAGTTATGACTTCCAAAAATTAGTGGTTCCATTTGATTACTCTTTTTACTTGAATGATCAGAGATTGTTGAGAATTTATATAAGTGCATTGATGTATTGACATTTAGGATCTTTTTACCAGTTTAATGGGACAGCCACAAGACCAAGACTTTCAGTGTTCTGTTCAGATAAACAGTTGTATGCTATGTTGGTAGATGACCAGAACAAGAAGTGTCTGTTTTATGGAAGCACTCTGCAGAAATCAATTCGAAAGGATCCATCTTGCACCACCATCGTAAGTATTCTATTCATTTTTCAGGAGATTTTACAGGAAAATGATTATTCAAAACTAAGATTTGAAGGCACGGAAATGCCAGAGCTTTGTTCAGTTGATGTTAATGGGCAATCAGCTTTTTCTTTCAGTTCTCTTTACTAATTTTTCATGGCTGGATTGATCAAAAGTAACAAATTCTTGATCATAGGAGGCAGCCGAGCGCGTTGGGGAAGAGCTTATCAAGACTTGTGTGGATCTCAACATAAACGAGATTTCCTCTTATGATCGCAATGGTTTGGCTCGAGGAGAAAGGATGCAAGCCTTCGAGGTTGCCATTGCTCGCCATGGTTTCTTGCCACGGTAGACGTGCTTTTTAGGTTGTATGCAATATTTGATGGTCTAGCAGCAGAAAAGTGTCACTTTTGAGAGCTGAAATTGCTTTTCTTCCTCATTGATCCTTCACTCCATGTTTTCCCTGTTTTCTATAGTATTGAGAAGTTGCATGGTGCTTTATCACTTTATGTGAGTGTAGACTCTTCTGTTGATAAATATTATTATAACAGATCATGCAACCATGAAGCCTGAAGGCTGAGTCTTCCTGGTTTGCTAAAAGGGTCCGCGGCTCAATTAACCTCTATACTTTGTGATGCAACTTCTTTCTAGTAGTATTTTGGATTTTTTATTTTATTTTCTGTTTCATCATAATAAATATATTTTTTCAACTAATTGTTTTTGCAAAAAAATATTTAATACACTTGGTATATATCTATAAAATAAAATATAAGATAAAATATACAATATGATAGAGGATTCGACTACAACGACTCAAATTAGTCAATTGATTTCTTACTTCATATTGACAGTAATATAGTTCCCAAAATGAGTTATCTTCAATGTCTTTAATTAGAAACTTGACAAGTGTTTTTTAGCCTCATGCTTAATAATGTGTCTCAATCTTTTCTCTCGAATTAAGTAGAATGGCTTTTGACCCAACTGTATAAGTCTCACACATAAAGTGTAAGATCGAGAGTTCGAACCTAGAGAGCACCTAATATGTGTATAAATTATTTAAAAAAAAAAGAAAAAGAAAAAGAAAAAAGGCCTTTCTCTCATATTGACAGATCAAGATCCCCTTCTTAGCCCATGTTGCATTGTGAGACCATTGTAAGTGGCTTTCTAAGGGAAAAACCCCAACAAAAGATGGAGTATTTGCCGTAACTTTTTTCCTCATTAATTTCTATCTTCATTTAGTATGGAGTGGAGAATTAATATAAACATCTATTCTAGAGCCTAGACCTTGTAATAAGATGAGCCCTACTCCTAGTCCTAGTTGTTCATATATAGTCACAAACAATGCAAAATAGAATGTGGAGAAATAAGTAATTATCAGAAGCCTCGGGGCCTTTGTGATATTTCTTGAGAAATTGCAACCGGTGGCAACTCTTGGCGCGGCAAACCGTCATCTTTAACGGTTGAAATTTCAAATTTTCCAGTTATTATAGATCAAACCCAAAGTATTTCTCATACCATCATTCATCTTTCTCTTCCAGCATTGTCTCATCTTTGTTCATCTTGAGCAAAAAGAAAGAAAGAACGAAATGGAGAAATCATCAGAAGAAATCGGCATAAAAATCTACACCCCCTCCCCGCAACACGATGCACCATCCGCCGCCTCAGACATTCCTCCATCCGCCGCCACTGGGGGCCGGAAAAGACGAGCAGTGGCCAGCGGCGTCCAGAAGACCCTCTCGAAAACCTCGTTGCTCGCCAATTTCCTCCCCACCGGCACCCTCCTCACCTTCGAAATGGTCCTTCCATCAGTCTACGCCAACGGCGAATGCTCCAAAGTCACAACCCACATGATCTACTCTTTGCTGGGCCTCTGCACTCTCTCTTGCTTCTTCTTTCACTTCACGGATTCTTTCCGGGGCCCCGACGGGAAAGTGTACTACGGGTTCGTGACTCCGAAGGGGCTGGCGGTTTTCAAGACGGGTTTGGGGGTAGAGGTGCCGAAGGACGAAAAGTATAAGGTGGGGTTCAGTGATCTGGTGCATGCCTTGATGTCTGTTCTTGTGTTTGTGGCGATTGCGTTGTCGGATTATCGGGTCACGGGTTGTGTGTTCCCGGGTCATGCGAAGGAGTTGGATGAAGTGATGCAGAGTTTTCCGTTGATGGTGGGGATTATTTGCAGTGGGCTTTTTCTTGTGTTTCCCGCTACTAGATATGGTGTTGGTTGTGTGTCTACTTGACATGGTCTCGAAATCATGTAAGAATTTAGCGAGGTCTCTTATTAGTAATGTAAAAGTTGAACTATTTTTATTGCAATAAGAGTAATATAACATTATGGTTTGTTTGTTGATCTTTGTTTTTTTTCAAATAAATTGAACTCTTATGTATGCCTTCTTGTATTAGTGTAATTATTAATTTTCTCAATAAAATTGTATGAAAGTATCGTAACGTAGCTGATTGAGTTATGAACTGTCAAATCATATGTATTAATATCAAGTTATGAATTGTTAGATTATATACGATGATATCAGCATTTCACTTTATAACATTATCATACTAGATATTCATCATATTAAATGTCGCCATGTTCACTTGGCGGTTGGCTCTTAAATTATGAATTGTTATATCATATACGATAATATCAGCATTTCACTTTATAACATTATCATACTACATATTCATCATATCAAATGTTGCCATGTTCACTTGGCGACTGGTTCTCAAATTATATTGGTTTTTGAATTCATATTCGATAGATCAATATGGTAATTTCAAAATCATGTAAGAATTTATTGGGATTTCTAATTGGTAGTCTATAAGTTGAAGTATTTTGATTGTAATAAGGGTAATATAACATGGCTTTTGTTGATCTTTGTTTTTTCTAAATAAATTTGACTATCGTGTATTTTATTCTTATATCAGTGTAATTAACTTTGTACGATAAAATTGTATGGAAATATCATGATATACCTAATTGAGTTACGAACCGTCATGTCATGTATGCTGACAAAAAATTATGAATTGTTAAATTATAAATGACATATCAATGTATAAAATCATCCTACTAAAATTTCATAACCACTTTCACAGCCCTGGTGAATTACAAAAGCAATGATCATTTCTTTCTTCTGCAGAAAAAATATCACAACCATTAGCTGTTGATCTACAAACAACATGGTCAGTGAAAAATCTCAAGTGCTCCACAATAAGGCACAGTTCACGTCCCCACCCCCCCCCCCCCCCAATACATCAAATCCCTCATTACTGTCCTAAAACGGACAGCCTACAAAGTATTTCTAAAATCTACAACTCTACCCATATGCATATTAATATCTCCTACTTGTACAACTATGTCAACTCTTCTACAAGCGTGGAACCGATGCCTTCCTCTCAAGACTCGATCTCTACAATGTTCTCCTCTCATTACTTCTTTCGTTCCTCATTCCATCATGAATAGTCGTCGTCGTCCTTGGAGCCGATATTGAGCCATTTTGCATCTTAAACGTGTATATGAGTTAATCGCTACAGCAATTAGCGCGTTTTTGCTCTTGAATCTTTTGCCACAAACAAAGCAGCTCCCTGGGACCTTGGTAATGGGCAACAACATAACCATCCCTACAACCATCATTAATTATCCTCTCATCCTTCTCATATCTCACTGCCAAACCCTTCTTGTTCATATCAGCAATCCAGATTCCCATGGCAACATCTTCTAGCTTGAATATCTGCAATAGTGATTTATAACGCTTGAGATATCTAAGTAATATCCTCTTGACCGGTAGTAATGTGAAGCCGCTCCTAATAGCCACCACAATTTGCCAAAAAAATACCAATTCAATGTAGTCGACAATACCAGCATAATCGCTTCTTACCTTTAGGCTTCCCTTTCTATGTCTCTTGGAAACTGTCCTTGCTATATCATTTGACACCACATAACCAGGCCCATGTGCAAAAGGAGGATATCTGTCCTCTGCCCATTCCTTGAAACAATTTTTAATAAGGTGAATTAGTTAGATCAGTTACACATATACAAAGTTGTAAGTCACAGAATATTTGCAATTTAGAAGATGAATAGGCTTATAAAACCAGCACTAAGTTCTTAATCTTCAAAAACAGAGCTATTTCTATCCCTTTTCTATCCCCTTATCCTAAATTCTTTAATTGAAATCCTGACCAGGCGTGTACCGGATACATATGGTGACCATTTGACAATCTATTCGTGAAATAGTAAAATCAGTTGAGGAGATACCTCAGGACTGATGTACCACTTGCTCTGTGGATTCCGATGAGGCTGGGAGTCTGAGTTGATGAGGCCATATAGCAAACCATGAGTCACATTAGTCCTTCTTAGAGAACTCAAGATTTCATCTACACGAACAAATGCATCGTCATCCGTCTTCATGATAAACTTAGCCGAAACAACCTCAGTCTGTTGAAGAGATAGGGCAATGAGGTAATGAGGAAATACTCCATGAGCTAGGAAGGTGAGAGGACTTTACCCCAAAGATGCAGATGGCTATGGTCTTCCATGTGATGAGATTGTAGTAGTCAACAAAGGGCATCAGCTGTATATCTCCATAAGTCCGTGCCTCATTCCACAGCTCCTCATTCACCATCTGGTTTTTATGCTACAAGATATGGATGGTATTTCAATCATGTATATGAACCTATGAGTTCACTATAATGTTAATCTATCTAAGCATAAGTTTTTTTAGTCAGAGACATTCTGCAATAAAACAAACATATAAAGAATTCTTCCAAGGCCAACCTCTTTTGAAATTTTTTTTTATTGCTAGTAGGATCTTTAAAGGATTCTGCTACCACTTATTAATATGAAATGGCATCTTGCCATTTAAACTTACCAGACCAACAAAGAAGCGAACTGCAACCTGCCCTGACCGTACTTCAGGATATTGCATCCAGGATCTTCGAACTGCCATTCTACGCTTGAAATTGTTGGCGGTAGAGAAAATACCAACGAAAAGATTCAGCTGTCTTTGAGGGGGTATTGGAACAGCTTTAAGAGCTTCCAAGTCTATTATATGTTCCAAGTCCTCTGATGTTGGTAAACCACTGGCAACAACTGATATTAACTTTACATCTCCTGAAATCCTCACTTCACTGACAACCCATGGTTCCAAAGTCTGCAAACACAGTTGGCATAGGAAAAATCAACTCAATTGACTAGTGCAAGTCAAATCTGCATAAATTTCAGTAAATATTGTAGAAGGGGGTTGAGAATGGGCTAGAGAAAGATTACTTCACGGAAAGCAAATGAAGTTATGTGCTTTCCATCAACTGTCATTTGAATTCCTTCTGAACCGACTCTGAGGGTAGCAACAAACAAATCATTTTGCTTAAAAGGAAAATACTTGCTTGGTTTCCCATCATTCCCCATAGAAGTCATTGTTGATCCACTGGCATGTCTGTTAGCTTTGAAAGTTTGGTTATACTCTTTACCCACAAACTCATTGCACTGATCCAGCTCATCCACTGATATCAGAAAGTAGCATTGTCCAACACATGCAACAACAGAAATCAATTATTTGCCTAGTTGACATAAACCTGAAAAATATCACACTGATGGTTGCAATAAAAAGGACAAAAACTCATCTAGATTACAGCAGCTTATCCAACATGAATTTTCTAAAGATAATCACAATAACCAAACATAACTAGGATGATGTTTCACATATGACATGCGGAACATGTTAGTCAATCTAAAAATTCCAATGGGTAGGGAGAAAGATAGGCCTGTACCTTTTTTGTTTTTTTCTGGGTCAGGTGATGGACAGCGCTCCTCTTCACCCCAGTCGTGTGCAATGGTCCAGGTGTTTTGAACAATCACAGGATCCTCAGTTACTTTATCGCCATGGAGTCTAACGTTATAGTGCAAAATAATAGGAGGATCTGGCTCCCCTGGGAGCGGTTCACCAGTCAGGTCAACACGGAAATTACCAAGAAGGCCATTAGGAATGCCGATAAATGTGATTGAAGAACCTTGAGTCAAGCCACAAGGAACACGCAACTTAAATCCATTATCATCAAGTTCTGAGGCATTCATTTTACTAAGGAAATGAGGACACTGTTTCTCTTTCCCTCTCTTTGGTAAGCTTCCATTACTTTGAATTTTTTCTTCTTCAACAGATGTAATCAGGTTTTCCCATGCAGCACCAGCTTCCTTAATAGCTTCAACAGCATTAGGTAAGCCCTGAGCATTTGCAACCAAGTGTTTCAAGCGGTTCCATGTATGCAAAGAACTTTGTTCTTCTTTTGACAAGTTCCTTTGAGCAAAGAAATCAGCTACGACAGCTTCAGCAGAAATCACTTGGGAAGTATTTTCTGGATTAGGAAGTGCAGGAGGAGCGCCAGCATTTATCCACTCAAGAGGATTTGTCCCATTGAAGTTCAGAGGATTCGTGAAGTAGTTTTCTTTGACAGGATATTTAATTATAAAATATCCAAGAACAAATAACATCAAGAAAGACGTGGTTAAAACACCACCATACCATTTCTTCATTTCCACTCATTAACGGCACATGTCAACTCATTCGGACCTCGATATCATGATAGTTGAACTCTAACGTACCAAGTCCAATACATAAAACATTGTATCTGCAAGTGAATATGAACATGAAGAGACGGGGTTAAGATGTTGAAGTTTGGCACTGAATCAGATCTATGTATTTGAGTGACAAGAGTATCAAAGCCAAGATGAACAAGTCAAGCCCATAAATTGTAAAAACTTTTATTGAAATTCTCCATAGGGAAAAGCAACAACAGAAACCACAGACCTTCATTTATTTCATTTTGTTTTTTTGTCCCCTCTTTGAAGGTCCAAACACTTTAGTACTTATCTCCAGAGTTTCAAAGAAACAAAAAAATCAGATTCTGGTAACATCATGAGCATTAGCTACAAGACCTTCGGACCTCCACACTATACCCCAAAATTAGAAGTTTGGAGCCACTAAAAGTCAAAACTCAAAATGAAAACTTTATACAATGAATTTCTAGTTATGCATCAAGAAGCTTTATTTTAAATGTCAACTTGCATATAGATCATAAGAATTAATAGAACATAAGTTGGATTACACACAACCGACCACATTCTTAGTAGATTTTTTTCAAACTGTCCATGACTTCATTACTCCAAAAAACCAAATCACAGATCTCAGCCTCAAACTCAATTAATCAAAAACCAAACTCCCAAAGAAAACTCGAATAAAAATAACCATAAACAACTAAACTCATTTTAGCAACTCAAATAATCAAATAATTCCCAAACACAAAACTTCCTCACTGGAGGGGGGAAAAAACAGAGAGCGAGAGAGAGAGTGGCTGCACACCACCAAAACTCACAAAATCAAACTCCAAATTTCCAACTCAACCATCAAAATCAACTCAAAACTCCCACCCCAGACCACATAATTCCCTCCACACAACACCACTATTCAACCAACGCAACATATAGTCCACAAAACACACCTCCACATTCACACATACATAAAAAGAACAACAGCTCAGATCGGAACGCATTACACTAAACCATTAAAATGCAAACATATAACGTAAAAGCAGGCAGCATACCTTGACGTACCACAATCCGAAGCCGTTTGATTCAGACCGAGAGAGAAGAAAAACAGAGGAAAAATCGATAATGATATTTGAACAGTTTCTTTTGAACTTCAAAACCTCAACTTCAAGTCCACGCCCAAACAACCACCATTCGTAGATTAGTTATATCTAGATTGGTTAGCACAAATGTTATTTTTTAAGGTTTTAATTTTGTACTTCAATTAATTAAAAGCATTTATGTACAGTTTATGACTTGGTAATAGTTGGTGGACGATGGATGCGTGGTGATTACTAGAAACTTGTGCAGTAAAAGAAAGAAACTGGACAGAAAAGAAAAGTAGACGTAGAGAAAAGGAAAGCGTGTGACTTTTGTCATGCGTCGTGTTTGTCTGTGGTTAGTTAAATATTCTGCTCTCATCGTCCAACTTCGAGAGAGTGATTTTAATTAGTCAACCTAAAGTTTTATTTGATTTTTTTTATTTATTTATACAGAAGCAAGTCAGGAGTTCGTCAGGTTTGAATCTCAAATTTGAATTTATATGTGAGACTGATGTCATTGGACCAAATAACCGCTCGATAGTAATGTGGTTGGAAGTTAATAGTCGAATAATTCTGCTTTAATTTCGTGATATTGAGTATTCATTGGCAACAAGATAACATTTTTTATTATGAATTTATGAATTTTTATGGTATTTTAAAAATAAATTCTTTATTTGGTATGAGTGTGTGTAAAATAAATGAAATTTTAGTTACTTTATGACTTGCATGTTATTTTTTTAGATGAATTTGACTCGATTAATTCAGTCTAAATTCAAATTCTTTAAATTTAAAGATACATATGCTCCGTATTTAGCCACCTTTGGATGCTAAAATAGCAATTTTTATTTTTATTTTTTGTTTCTATCTTTTGTTAAATTTTTTTGTGACTCAAATCAATATATATTTTAAATTACTAATTTCAACTCAATCACTTATTTGAATATTGAAAGAATTTTATTAAACCACTTTTGATGATTCTAAATTTTTTTGTATTTTCAATAAGTAAATTGGTTTCGATAAATCGATAAACTACATCTGACCTAGAAATTCCTCAATTTGACTCAGAATATTTAAGTAAATTTTAGCAAATTAGACACACAATTTGCTAGTCTGCCCACAAAGAAAATTTTCATTTTAGAATATGTAATATTATTCAACAAAAGCCAGCTTCCATCAATATTCTCCAATTATTGGTTGTCATCAAAAAGAGTTTGATACAAACAACTCCACCATGGAGGAAGAAAGTTTTCAAATCAAGAAACAGTAGAGCATCCAAACAATGTCTTACAAGCCAGCAGCGTGGCTGGGAAGCTGGAAGTCAGAGGTCCACCAGGTGGTTAGGTTGTACCATTTGTTAGGTGCTACCTTCCGTCGTTTTAACGTTTACGCATTTCTTGTTTTATTTTTATTCTCGATTTTTCCGATTATTCTTTTATATATATATATATATATATATATTATTCTCGATGTTTCCAATTATTTATATATATATATTTTTTATTCTCAAATTTTTCGATTATTTTTAGGGTTGGGTTTATTTCGGAGGTTATACCGGGGACAGGCCACAGCTAGTGACAAAACAACGTAAGTTGAACTTAAAATGTCCATCAATAATTACTAATTTTTTATTTGATTTGAATATATTTAATAGAACTAGACTTTTTTTTTTTTTATATTCTAAATTAAAGTGTGGGCCGCAAATTGCGCGACTATTTTATTAATTTTTTTCGACTTGTGTGAGATATGGTGTGAGAAAAATTCTTTTTTAAATTAATATAAAAATATATTTTTTAAATTATCGTGATAATAAAAAAATATGTATTCAAATGTAAGACTCTTGAAAGTTGACTTTCAAGATTAGTTAATAAATTTTGATTTAAATAATTCTTGATAAGATTCCAATCGATCCACGCGGTTTATTCAAGTTGTATTAAAAGAATAATAGAATAAAATAAAATAAATATAAAATTTAAATATTTTTTCAAAAGAATAAAATATTTTTTTTTATAGATCAAATAAAAATATTAAGTTAGTTAGACTAATTGAGTGTAGGTTGCATCTTTACTTATCATGGTACAACAAGCAAATGGTAACTAACTAAAAATATTTTAAAACTTGAAGTATCAAATAAGAGCTTATTTATGAATTTATATAGGAAAATAGAAATGATTAGACAAAGCAACTTGAGAAAGTGACAAACGATCTTTTTCTTTAGTTGTTTGTGATATCGATTAACAAGAAATGTAAAAATGAAGTTATTTATCGTGTTAAAATAAAAAAAATATAAATTATTGTGTCAGTAAATATACACACGACATATATGTGTATTTATATCCGTTACTTGTTATTAGATATATCTTAGAATATTTCATTATATTTAACTAGTCATCGATATTTTTATTTATTTATCAAATATTTGATCCATCATCTCTTAGTAAAAAAACAATATGCAAAATTATCTAATGATTGAACAAATCTCAAGTATATTTTTAAGTTCTATAATAAGTGTAAATTAACTCTAAATTAGTTAATGTCGAGTGGCCTATGGTCTAAAAGCATAAGTCTCCCACATAATGTAAAATGACAGTAGTTCGAGACTTAACGGACTTTTGATATGCGTGTGTATCTATACTATATAAAACTCTAAATTAATTAATTCATTTGACTTATCTAATTTATTTATATTTCTAAAAGCAAAATAAATAAATTTCAATTATTTTTATACCCTAAATTAACCAATCAAAACATAGAAAAGAGACCTCTCTCCCTTAGTCAAGACAATAATTTTATTGCAACATTTAAGGATCTTTTGTGATGGGACAAGTCCTTTTCAAATAAAATCATGCTAATGGGCATTGAATGGTATCTTTAAATATATATATATATGTATATATACATATAATCTATATATATGTCTTAGGGGCCAATGAGACATTAAACTATCCACGTGTTGAGGGATGCAATTATGAGGGACATATTCCACCAATAACCTAATAGTCCATCATTATATCTAAATTAATATAATTTTTTGGATTAAATCGATTTGGTTAAATGAGAGAGGTTTTAAATAAAATTAATGTAATTAAAAAGAAAAATAATGAAGAGACCAAACCAAGGTTACCTATTAGATCTATACTTGGCACTCTATTGTATAATAGATATAGATATACATACAAATACATATATATTAATTTATTATCATGCACACTATGTGATTAATCATCACTCTTTTTTTGTCAATAGAATGTACTAATGTAGGAGGTTTCATTTCAATTCATAAAATGCTATAGGAAAATATAGCATGATACCATGTTTGATGATTTTTATCTAATTCTATATCGAGAAGTTGAGAAATATAAAATTCACATCAAAATGTCTATGAGACAATACCTAGAGAAAATACCATTTCATGTCTTGCAATGGATTTTCGCGATATTCTCTTGTGCATTACGAAATATTTAGACTCTATTATATTGAAATATTATCCATTGTGCTCACATTCAATTTCTATAGGATGTTGTTTGCTAAAAAGGTGCCTCGACAGTTAAAATAGAAGAGAACACGAACATCTAATAAGCTGTGTTAAAATCCTCCACTCTTTCAATATAAAATAAAATTTTGTATCATCATAAACCCTACTTATAGAAAGATTTAAGAAAAAAATACACCATCATTCTACAATTGATGTTATCAAATGATACCCAAATTTGTCATTTTCACGTTGGAAGAATCGAGGGTCTTGAGACAATTACAAATTGCTATCTTCTCTTTAAGTTGCTATCCTTTCATCACATTTTGTATGAGTGGTGTCTAAATGTTGACATTGATGTTCCAAACAACAAGAATTTAAATTCTTTAACAATTACTTTAAAATATTGATCAAGCACTAATCATTAATTATCCTTTTAAGTTCAAACCACCCCACCCCACCCCACCCCACCCCACCCCCAGCCCTCTCTCCTTCACGTGAAACCAATGCCGGAAAAAGGAATTATAACCCATAATCGTGATCCGCAAATTGCGCTTACCAGCCACTGAGGTAAAAAGGCAATTATAAAAGAGAGCACACCATAAATATCTTTAAAGTTGGTTCTCCTGATAATTGTTGCAGCAGAACCAATGCTCACTAGAAACTAAATGCTCCCCTTTTTACTTTTCACTCTAATTATTTACTAAAACACAATTCTTTCTTCCATTTTCTTTTTAAAATATTTAAAAAAAAAAAATTTCTAATGGCTGTTGGAACCAAAGTGACAAAAGACAACAATTCGAGTTCTTCATAACATAGCAAAAGTAGAATGAACGCTCTCCACTTGGATTGAAGGTTTTCATTTGATCATTTTGGGCTTTTCCCAAAGACAAAAAAACAGATTAGTGGTGTATCACAGAGACACATGATTTCAGAGGCTGATGATACTCTATCAATCTGTCCAAATCTGAAGGACCATAGTATTATTCAACAATGCATCATCAGTCATAGCTTTTTCTCCTATGAATATAACAAAATCTACGTAATTTGTATGCATCTGGATTGATGAATCTGTCGACCAAAAACAGCCCCATTTTACGAGTGTGTCCAACGGGGGAAAATTTTTCACAAGAGGTCTAAAGAACATCACACGTTATGTCCCCTACAAAGCCCGAGGCAACCAGAAGGCACACGTGCCACCTCCCAACTCACCGACCAAACGAGAAAGATAAGAAAAGAAAACACACATGGGCACAAAAATGAAGAGAGTAGTACAGTCTATGGGTGGGAGAGGTGTTGGAATCTATTACCCTTCCTAACTAGAAGAATTCCTTCTAGCAGCATAAACACGGTAAGCAGCCAACCCAACAACGGCAACTGCAGCTCCAACTGTAAGACGGATGGGATATTCAACATTATATCAAAAGAAAGCGTGCATGAGTACAATTGTACATCCAATATGAGATTTTCAAAAAAGAATTATGGCAAAGAATGGATCTGAGTAGAATAGAGACATGAATCTGATCATCCAAAAAACCAAGTGAAGTATCCAAACTAGCTAATCAAACACGTAAGCAGCCTTTGCTAAATCCAAATCAATATAATATATTTCACAGCTTCTAACACAGATGACTCAAATATAAAACAAGAAATAATCTTTTAAAAAAAGAAAAACATCAAAGGAAGATACCTGATATAAACACAAGGGAGCGATTAATAAGCCGGTGATACTGCTTACGGGTTTTTGCAGCTGATGTCTCAGGAATGCTTAAATGAGGATGTTCTGCCGCCCTCACAATCCTATGAAATATGTTACTGAAATCTCCCAGCTTTGTGCTGAGAGGTATGGGTGCCTCTATACCCAGATCCTGGCTTACCTGTTTAATATTACAGCACTATCAGCTTTTCAAAGAAGAAACTTAGGCTAAAAAGCCACAAGCAATAGTAAAATGCAGAATCAATCTTCCTACTTTTACATAAAACACGCAATGCTATTGCTGAATATCAAGTACCCCTGTTTTGTGAGATCGGAGGGGTTTGCAAGAAACATACAGCGTCATGTATTTCAGTTGCCCTTGGTAGCATGTAGGCTTATTTCTAGGAGACTCTTCATCCAACATTTATAAGGTGAGAAACAAACATATATGGTACAACTCAATTCTAATAATTCCAAACACAAAATGAAAAATGCTAGAACTTCAAAAATTCTGTAGCTCCAACATTTTGTGGATGCGTTGTGAATGGCTAAGCTTTTAACTCAAGATGGGTTTCCATCTTTATGAACTCCTAGTATAGAATACTAAATTTACTAGGAAAGTGATTTAGATGCAAGTTTCAACAAATTTTACTTGATATGCTTCCAAACGGAACAAGCTGAAGCCATTCATAGTTCATAATTCATGTGCAGCGGGCAAGTACTAGCAACAAACAAATGTACACACACACAGAGGGAGTAAAAGCACGAGGACACTGAAGGTATCCTCAACCCATGCTCATTATGGAGGATTTGTACCCTTGTTGAATCTTGAATCTCCGTCAAATACGGGTCAAGATCGTCTTTAGCAGCAACAATGAGACAAGGCACCTCATAACCAGTAGCTTCGCCTTGACTCGCAACATCCAAGAGCATCTCTGTCGCTTTCTGCCAGGAAGGTTCACGAGAACTGGAATAGCAAACACTTGTGTAAATTAGAAATCGACAAACATAACTAGAACAATTTCATATGTTGATAAATGGAAAAATAATAATAGAAAAGTAAGAGTGACTGTCAGGAGAAACAATTGCAAACTGTATAGGAAACAGATAACATTACGACACTGGCTGACATGATGTGATGTAACCAAAAAAGCAGCAAAAAATCATTTCTGCCTCATCAAAATTTCTGTCCCCCCTCTCTTCCTTTTTCTTACTATTGGACAGTGTCATCAGGGGTATTCTTGTTAGAAAATGCATACTAGGACATAAGATAGTGAATCTTAGCAAGACAGGAAGAGGATTTTGGCAAAGGGACTGCAGAAAATTCTGTAGGACACTGCTCCCCCACCCCCCTTCTTTCTCCTCTTTTCTCTTTTTTTTTTATTGGGGGGTGATGGGTTCATTTGGGATGATACATCTGTTTAAAATGCTTTTACTTATTCAGAATGTAGGAAAGGAAAGGAGAGGTAGAGGTGACGATCGTCATGCAGAACAACAGGCACAGAGCTGAATTTTGAGACCAGTTTAGCTGTAAAGGATCAGGACAAAGCTGCTTTTGATATGTGTTTAGCATAATGCATTTTTCTCCCGTACAAAAGGGATATGGATTCCATCTGCATGCTTTGTTGACTCTTTAGCGATTGCTTGTGCTGGAGGGGAGCAAAAGACATCTACCAAGTGGAGCTGGCAATACAGGCCAACATGAAAGGCATTGAGCAGGTTAGAAGCTTAATGAGATTTTAAGAGGAGAAAATAATCGGAACCATAGTTGAGGCAAAATTTGATAATCATTTACATTCCAATGCTCCAGCATAATCAGTAGCCAACTTCTTTGGCAAGGGTAGCAGTGATCCAAACCCTTAATCGTCAAGAAGCTTTTCAATATACTTGGCTACTTGTAAACAAGCATCTGAACATAATTGAGTCAATTGGGTCACAATGCGTTTCAACATAATTTGGTTGAATCAAAACAAACCTAATTTTGTTTTGCAGGTTTTACAGATTGCTCCCTGAAAAAGAAAAAAGGAAAATCCACTTGTAGTCTTCTTGACATATAAAGTCCAAGACTTACAGTTTCTGTTCTACCTGCATCTATCATTCATATTTCATTTGAGTATTTACTGTGACACAAAAGAATCGCCCTCCATAATATTCCATTTAAAATATTTAAGATAACAATTAAAGAAGCAAATAAGCTACCTGTCATGAACAAACACTGCCACATCACATGCAGCCAAAGCATCCTTCTTAGATAGTAATTCTTTCACTCCTTCCTCGGGAATTTCTCTCAAGACGAGAGTCTTCTTTAGACCCTATCAAGATGCAACAAATACTTCTTCAGAAGTCCACATATTTCAACCAACAGAAATTGGACTCAGGGCCCTAAGCAACAGTCAAGGCATAATTTGGCATCAAAACCAACAAGCATTTAGAAGGAGCACATACTAAAAGTTTTCTTATGTTAGCCTCATATTTAATACAAGAGTCTTTTTAGGTCCCTGTCAACAAAAAGTATAATACCTTGTTCTAACATTTTCCATAGACAAATAAGACTTGGATGAAAGCAACACCCTAAGCAACATTTCCCAGTAAAAAGATTAAAAGAACATCTGTATTCACTCAACTAAGAAGAGCAACAAATATAATTAGTTATGCTAATCTTAGAGTTGAGAAAACAGTTTATCACATTGGCATATTTCTTTCAGGAAACTTCTTTTTCGTTTAGTCAATCTGCTCGCAAGGTCTTCAGTCTTTTTAATGCTTTTCTTAGACAAGCAGTTTCAATTTTCAAATGTAAGTTAATTTTCTTCTACCATCATTTCCCATTCAGCAAACTAGCATTTATCATCCAATAATCATAATGTCTCTACACTTGCCTAGGTTTTGAAATATCATCTGATTAATATAGAAGATGATTGCACCTATCACCATTAATCATTCACAATATGTCATTATTACATAGGCACCGCCGATATATCCCCAACCCCCAACAAAAAAAAAGAAAAAGAATGAATAAAAAAATGCACAATGCGCAATGCAAAATCTAGTCTTTGTGGTTAGTTAGAGATGGATAGTGTCAGATCCACAGACACACACCAACACAAAAAAATTGGCAAAATTCATCCAACACAGACCAGTTACTGCAAGATAGTTTCTTTGCAATTCCATAAAATTAGTCAAGCATATGTTTGGATATATAAAATATCAGTCAACTTATGCAGACCACATATTACAGCTAGCTTTTATTCTCTGACATTTCTTCCTAAAAGAAATCATAAGAAGGCCCTTATTGGGGTTAATAAATGCAATTAACAGCATATCAATATTGTGGAAATATATTCTTCGGCTGAAACTTACTGTGGGTTGTTCAACAACATTAACAGCATATCGATCAGAGGTTGTGGAAACATATTCTTCAGGGAAAGGCCTATGAAATGGATGAGCACAGTTCCATCAGAAACGAATAGTATCTAAATAACTACAGAAAATCAAATACCATTTGAAAACACCTTATGCATAGACGCAGAAGATACCTTCCAATAAAAGAATTCAATAAAGCAGATTTCCCAGATTCTTTTGGTCCAAAAACAAAACACTGATACACAGTTCTTTCTGTTTGCTGTTTCTTACGATCAACACGTCTTCTTCGAGTCACACGTATAGCAGATGAGGGATCACCACCATAACCTATGTATATAAGGGTCTCCACACTACGTATTGGATCCAGAAGCGTCATAAGGGCCCACTGTGACACAATTAATTGTCAGAGAAAGTAATGGGCACAACAAGATATTCTAATTGCCAAACATGCTCTTAGGTTGTAAAAAGCTTAAGCATTATGTTCTTTATCATGTGCGATGATAGAACAAGCATAGTACACACCAGTGATAAAAACCCATCAAGTGACAGCCCTCCAAGAGCAGTCTTTTCTGCGGCTTCCACATATGGAGCTTCATTCCAAGGACTACATTCCAAAAAGTTAAGCAATATCAGTGGTAAGCCAAAACAAGGAGAAATACTTTTAAAGTAAACCACAATCTGCTTCCAGAACATGACGAAAGAAACATCTAATTTAACAACAATGAATATATCAAAGTGACAATCATGAACCAGAATTTCAAAATAATAAGATAAAGGTAAAAGAGCTATTTCCAATTCTCTTTAGATTATCTGAAATATATTTCCAAGATCTATTACCAATTAAAGTTTTAGGTTATTTGGTGTTTCCAAAAAAGACCCATTTCCAATGAAAATTGTACACTATTTGGTATAAGTAGAAAAATAAATAGCTAATAAATTTAGAAAACTGATCGAGATTAGCACTATGTGGAAAAAGGTTTTACACGAGTCCAAATCTCAAAATACCAGGTTCCAAGAGTAATCAGGATCCTTTGTAGTGCGTTGCAAGCATGCATTTGGCAAACCAAGAGATACATTTTTCTAGAACCCCATCTGCATCTCTTTATGTTAATGTTTAACATGGCTCTCAGCAAGAAATCACAATGTTTTACAGCAGATAGATCTAAAATGATCTTCCAGAAGCTCATTAGGCCCATCAGGATTATACTTTCCAAAGCACCTTTTGATAGTAAGAAGTTCTATTCGCTGAAACAAAGAACAACATAAAGATCTCAAATAAAAATATATTACTTTTCAGGTGCTGTGGAAAACAAATCTTCAAGCTCAGCAGATCGAAGAGCTCCATCCTAAAGAGCATCAAAACCAATGATCAACACTTTGAGACTTCATGATACTAGAATTCAATTAAGAAAAACCCAGATCAAATACATCATATGGGCAAACGACCAAAAAGAGAGTACAAATAGAGTTTCATCAGCTGAAAATATTACCATTATAGTGCATGCTTAGATACTTCACAGATTTTGTAGAAACTTGCTTAGGACTCATAAAAGTGCAGAACTACTTAGCATTCGCACCAATATCTTTGAAATCAGTTCCACTGTTTTGTGTAAGGTGAAACTGAAAAATTGTATGCTTACAGCCCACCAAAAATAACCATGTCACAATAGTACACGCAATAAGTAGATTTCATGCATGAAGATGTACTAAGCCATCGAATGCATATTCAAATAACACTGCTGGCACCAGCCTTATGTATTCCAGGAAAGAAGGCAGGGAACCAGGTATGAATAAGACTTAAAACACACTGCATCATTATGATTCTTTTAATCTAGTTAACGGCAAATTGAAATATGGATTGACTCTTCCATAAATAAGATCCTGCTCTAAATCACTCTGCCTTTAAAATTTCTTCTTACATCTGCTCACTTTATCACACACAATGTTTAGAATCATTGTTTGTGGATCATTTTAAGGGAAAACTTCTTCAAAATGCTACAAAATTCATATGCTTTCCAGCTGCTCAACATTGTTGACAAGTCTGATCACAGTTCTTCTTAGGATAGGCAGTGTATATAGTTGAATGCAGGAGATGATCCAGATGTAATGTTAAAAGCCTTGGCAAGAGTACAAGACAATAAATAGGTGGAGTTCATCCCATTTTTTCTTTATTAAGAAAACAATTAAAGGTCATATGCGAAACAATCCAGATCATTTTCCCAATTAAGAAAATGTAGCAACAGCGATAATTTGATCTCCTGGCCTAATGAAACATCACACTGATAGAATAGATAATTGAAGTAATTATATCAACAAGGTACTACTCTCAACAATCAGAATGAAGTACAGAATATTTTAAAATAATCAATCAATAAAAAAGGCTCACGTGAGGGAATATTTAAAGGAATCAACTAACGTAACAACATATCAAGTTTCAAGAAATTTACACCTGCAGATAAATCTAACAAAATTTCAAGGAAGAGATTTTACGTACACAATCAATGTCGTAGGTGAAGAAAATTTTTTTGAGAAACTCCACAGCTTCATTAGTTAGCTCCACACTCTACACAAATGAGAATTGGGTGTTAGAAATTAGATATAAGAGAGATTATTCACAGGAACATAAAACTTACTGATTAAGAAACAAAAGAACTCTGACATACAACATCAAAATGCTGTTAGAGATCTAAAAGACTTGGAATCAGGTGGAAATCAACATTCATCAGAAGAAATCATGAAAATGAACTTCAAATCCGGCTCCCCTGGTCTAGGTGAATACACTTTCATGGATTGATGTAAGTCAGATATTAATTGATGAACAGCGACTTGTTACATTATTTTGTCAATTAGTAAGTGGAACTAGAAATATTATTACAAGGTATCACGTGACAAAGGACAGAAATAATGAAAATGTATCAGAAGAGCTTGGAACCACAGGGCAGAAAAATTCCGAAAAATCATGCCAATAAAATAGCAGGAATTACAAGTTGACATCCTTCAACATTTATTCATTTTTGGACTGTTGAGTTATCTTAAATTAATTGATGCACTATATTCATTTTATAGATAGGTATTGAGTCAAAGGAAAAAAGAAATGAAGAAGAAAAATAACTTACAACATTGAGAGAATGGCACAAGTTTTCATTCATGAAAAAGTAGGACAACTAACAGAGTCAAGGGTGTCTTTAAAATTTCTCCAGCACTCAATGGAAGCACATGGGACTCACCACACTTCTGGTGAAGGGAATTACTACCTCTATAGATAGGTATTATCACTTTATAGAACCAGCTCATTTCAGTAATTCAGTTTAAGGTAATATTAAATAAAGAACTGAACTACTCAGCCTCCATGAGACCCAATAAACATTTAACTCAATTGATTTTATCTAATAAACAGCACCTTATAGTTTCATCCTGCAGCACAACAGGATCTAAAGTACAGAAAGAAAAAGATTGTACTCAACCTAAAATTAGGTCCAAGAAGTACTAGCAAATCACAGGTGTCTAAATGGAAGAAGAAAATCCAATAGAAAGGGGTAGCAATTGCAGTTAGCCATATCATTTAAAGGAAATCAATGCTAGATAACAATCTTCATTGACATCCACAAAACAAGAAACAATAGGAATATAACTATAATTTGACATAATGAAGTTTAAAAAAAAAAAAAAAAAAAGCACCATTCACAAGCAACCCAGAATTGATGTTAAAGTAATCAGGAAAAGATCTTGCAAACAATAAACCTTTTCAGATTGTCCTACTAGTTGTTTATCCAAAGGAAAAATTACCTGATCCGTGTATCTCTTTGTTGGAGGTGGCAACTGATCATCACGAAGTCTAATTTCATTGTTATATCCAAATTTCCTTAGGACGGTCCATGTTGTCTCCAAACGCCCCTTCTCAATAAAAAGTGCATGGAGAAACAGAAAGCCCGTCAATGTAAGACCACGTTCATCCACACCTTCCCGCAATTTCTCTTGCACAACCCTTTTAACACCAACTATTTCAGATGGTTGTAGTGGGGCATTGAAACATTTAACCTGCATATTTATTACTAAATCGTGTCAGATTGTCTATCATCAAAAGAAGAAGCCAATGCAGGGCGCACATAAAGTTAGTGATCCCAAATCACAATAATAAAAGGACATTGGCAAAATGTTTTTAACAGAATCAGAAGAAATTGACCTGAAAGTCATTCAACTCTTCGTCACTGAGGGCACCATCCCTGTCATGGTCGCAGAGAATAAAGATCCTTTTCAAAGCCCTCACGCATCGTGGTTTCAGAACTTGTTGCTCCTGATCGAATAGTGGAGCAGTTGGATGAAGCACAGCTTTTTGTGCATAGTAGAAAACCTCAGGAATCTGCAAATGGAAAACACCAACAGGATAAATACTTGTCTTATGCAAAAAGCATGGGGCCAAAGAATTAAAAATAAGTGATTCAAAACAGCCAAATCTTAAGCAGATTTATTATTAGTATATAGAGCTATAAACCTTATCACATGACATGAAACCAATAAATACACATTTCAACATAGCAACATTTCCTTAAATCATCAAGAAAAAAGTGGACAAAACTGAATATAGGTAGTAAACTTGACTGTCTCTAAGATGCCAATACTTAAAAAATGACCATTGTACTGATTTTCACACGCTAGTAAAATGAAGTAGACTTGACCTGAATATGATTTACTGCAGAACATTCAATACAAGTTTCAATCTCCCGGAACTGTTGCATTATTGGTGACATAACCTGCTCCAGACTAACAGGCTGTTGATCACCTCTTTTATCTAGCATGCAACCCACCACAATAACAGGCACTCTAACCTGCCAATGCACGCATAAACAAAACCACACAAGAATAAATCAAACTAAATTTCTATGAAACTGGCAGGAGATTGTGCTATCCAGCATTTAAAAGGCAATCTGAAACATTAAATAACAACTGGAGTAGTAAGTTATCCAAACTCAAGAAAACAGTGACAGAACTTCAATCCAATCAACAGTCCAAGGTCTCCAGTAAACACCTCCAGTCGTCGAAGTTCAGGAAGCCAATAAGTACTTAATCTGTCAAGAGTTTCAGGTCTATCACACGCATAAGTAAGAACAACAGCATCAGCTCTCGTCAGTTCTTCAACAAGCCTGCCTCTATTCTCAGGACTGCATCTCAAATGGAGTGACAAAAATTTATCAAATTTCAACTTAGAATGATAACAATGAAAAAGTTAAATGTAGCAACGACAAGAAAAGCCAAAGATGCATAAACAGTAAACCATGCAGTTTGTCAACATGTGAATCACATCTCATTTGTTGAACTAAATGCACAGGTGGCACATAATTAAGAACATACACATGCAACAGTAAATTCATTACCACACACAAGTATACACATTTATTTGATGGATGTGTTCATAAGGCTGAATCTCGAAAACTTCTTTAACCGAAAACAAGTTTCCGATTTCCGCTACAAAAATTTTTGTGTTGACGTGCGACTCAGTTACATATTTTCACAATTCTAGTTACTCCACCATGCAGTCAAATACGTTCTTAATTTAGTTTTCCATACCAAACTATGCACACAAATGCATAGACAGTGACCAAATGTAGAGCTCAAAGATTGGAGGAACAAACAAGAATCAGAATTTGACAATCTCCAATTACAACATAGACACACCATACACACATCATACACAGACACCAACATCCTAACACCCCAAACTAAGAATGCCCCTTTCAAAATCCTAAAAAGCCAACACAAACCAATTACAATTTTTCAATCAAGTTTCAATCAAACCCGCGTTTAGACATAAAAGAAGTGTTCAAGGACCTTGACGAAGTATCAATAATGGTGACCGGAACACGGTCCGGGTACAAGTCCTCGGGGAGCCTGGTGGGCGGCAGTACCGGAGGAACATTGCTTGGAAAGTTCTCTGCGGCTGCTGTAACTATCAAACTCGACTTTCCCGTCTTCGCGTCGCCCGCAACAACGATTCTCACACCCGTCGCACCAGAAGCTGAACCACCTCCCGCCATTCACGAACAGCACTGCATTCATTGAATCAAAGACAAGCCATAGCCTTAGAGATTATAAACAAGAACGCATGCGCACAAGCTGATTCTGATTGATTTCTAAGCTAAATAAACCCTTTATGGACCGAAGTCAGCATAATTAAACAATTATGCATCAACCAAGAATCAACGGGTACAAGAGCAAATATATACATGTATAGATACACACGAATACCTTCTAAGCTACACTGCAGAGAGCAGAGAAATAAGAGAGGGTTTCTTCCTCTTACAGCAAAATGATTTGTCTAGAAATATTTGTTCCAAGGGTTTAAAGGGCAGCTTTGGGTCACTAGAACTAGCCATGATTGTGATTTGATCGGACGGCGGAGATGAGAAGGCAACTAGCGCTCAGTGACAGACGATAATTGGTGAGTAGGCGGGCTTGACATATTTTGTGGGCCAAGCCCAATCCACTACTTCTTCATTAAGAGGATCTCCATTTATCATTTGGGACAAGAACTCCTTGAAATAATAATTTTTTTTTAGAATTCAAATTTTTGCATTGGTGTATGATTATACAAATATTTGTGCTATAAATCTACATATTTAGTTTTTTTTTCCAATTTATTCATAAGAACTAATTTGTTTGGCTTTTCGTACATTGTTTTCATGATAGAATGTATGTTCTATTTAATTTCATATTTAGAATGAAATTTTATCTAATTTCATATTTAGAATGAAATGTGACTCATTAACTAATATATTTTGTTTGTTATTAAGAAGACTCTCAAAACTTTACACCTAAAATGCTGGAATTTGATAGGGAAAAAAAAAAGCACAAGAAGAAGAAGAAGAAGAAGAAGTTCCTTATTATATTTAAACGCTGAGTGATCAATTAATCCAATAGTATCATCCTCACATTTTTTGTGTATGAGTTTAGAATTCCAACCTTAATGAACTCTTAATATATATGTGTATAAATAAATAAAAAATTATATTTAAATTGCTTTTCCTAGTGATCAAGATTAATATTAATCAACACAAGTAAAAATAAAAATTATAACAAAAACAAAAATGAATTATAAAAAAGGAGACAAATATTCAAGTCAATCATATAACATTCAATAAGCATGATTCAACTACTTCACATCATAAATAAATGATGATCTAATTAATATTTTTTTTTAATAAGACTACTTGATTGTGAATCAAATACACTGATTATAACTGTGAAGCGGAGTTGAACCGAAATGATCCAAAACAACAACGTGATTGCGCTAAAAAATTCAACACTATAACCATGTAAAACATCAAGTAAAAAGGAATTGCCCATCTCAACACATAGTTGAGGAAACCAGATAAATCAAACGTATGGCTATCAGAGTTCAATGTGGGATTCTGAGTCAGAAGAGAAGGAAGGGTATTCAATGCTTGAACCACAACCTCTTCCATGTGGGAGAACTGGGCAGTGGATGAAGTTGGAGGCAGAGGTGTCCACACACAAGTAAACCTGGTAGAGCTGGTGATTGCCCGCTGGATCAACATTGCACTCTATGAAGGGCTCATACCCAACGCCTTCTTCAATTGCTTGCTTTATGCTTTCCATGCTGTAAAAGTTTCCGGGACGAATTCCTGCGATGAAGTTTCAATTTTCTTTTAATTTCTCATTGTATTTGCGAAAATTGTGAGGGTTAGATCTGATTAGTTGTGATTGATGTTGTCCTACTAGCACGCATTGGTGAAAGTTTTATTCTAAACAGGGCAAGCAACTTATAAAGATTAGGTAAATTGAAAAATTGCTACAAAACTGTGGCTACAAACTATAACTAGAAATTTATAAAGCAAATATAATTTTTTTAAAATAATAAGAATAAAAATTATTAGCTATCAATATATAACCTTGTTTGTTGAAAGTTGAACAAATTAGCTATGTGTTATCACAAGAAAATTAATAATCATAATAATAATAATAATAATAATAATAATAATCGGGTAAGGTTCATCGTAGATAATGTTTTATGTTTATTTATTTATTTATTTATTTATTGTGACTGCTTGTACATTGCTTCAACATCCCCAATTTTTTGGATAAGATCAGATATCATAGTCCCGATGGAAAATTGTCGAGGAAATTACATGACCATCATTGTTATGGTTCATAAGCTTGCGTCAGACATAAGGCCCAGCATACCAAGTTTTGTTCACAAAATCGAGGGTTTTGAGATAATTATAAATTACTTCCCTTCCGTCATTTTAATGTTTTTTTAAAACAAATCTCACCGATGCTTGCTGGCAAGATAATACTAGACAAGGGATTTGATCATCCAGAGATAATAAATGCTGAGACATTATATATGGAAAAGTTAATTATTAACCCTATAAATTGATAATACACTTTGTTGAGTTATGCAATTAAGTACCTGCATCTCTAAGGACTTGGAACAAGTTGGCATTGTGCTTGAGATCAAGGGCAGCTTGAAAATAACTGTGCTGATCAAGGGAGGTGCATGTTCCATGTTTCTCCCATTCATGACCCCAGAATTTCATCCCATCAGCAGATGGGCAGGCCAGAGTTGGCCAATCCTTCTGCATTCTGCTGATAAGATCTGAGATCTGTACATTTAAGAATATTAATAATTACCTTTATTATATTGTCTGCAGATGGAGTAATAATAACAATTAGAAATCTATACCTAACAATGGCATTAATTGAGTCCAACTAATTAATTAATGATGGCACGGACTAATTATTTTTTTAAAAAAAAGGGCATCATTTATGACCAATATATATATATATATATATATATATAATATGTTAAAAATTCATAGGTAATGTTTGTTTACAAATTATGTATTTTGGATTATATGTTTTGGGAGAATGAGTTTTGGGAGTGGGGTTGGGAAATGTGAAATTTGTATTGAGAAATGTGATGTATGTTTGTTTATGATTTGATAATAGTAAGAAAATTATTTTGGGAAAATTTGGTATGTTTGTTTATATTTTGGGATGGGACAAATTCTACTGTAGCAGTCAAATCAATGTCTTTTTGTTGGGGTTTGAGGGTGTAAATGGATTTTAGTAGTATTTTTTATTATGATATTGTAATAAAATATTGTGATATGTAAATGTATGTATATGTGATGGTAATGATTGTGATGAAAAGAATATGGGGTTTTTGGTCATTTGCCAGTTAAATTGCAAGGACAATCTGGTCATTTTAGAAACCCATTTTGGGAGAAAAGGAAGGCAAATGTTTAGTTACATTCTCCCAGAACAATTTTGTTCTGGGAGAATGTAACCAAACATAGCTATAGTTTTAGTTATGAAATTGATTCAACCAAATTCGCAGTAAATACTCTAATAGCTAACCCTTATTACAATCAATTCGTAGATGATGATGATTCTTTTTTAATATTTAATTAGTGTTCATATGAATAATGTATAGTTAATCTGTTGTATTTCTAAAAGACCAGGCTATGGCTTGATAGTTAATAATTTTTGTTGCTTTTTATTTTAAAAAAATTACATTTGTTATGAAAATGTATAACTATAATTTGTAGTCATAACTACGAAATTAATTTCATGACTGCATTTTTCGTAGCAGATATTTAGTTTTTTTGTAGTGATTACTTAGATTAGTCATTATATGTGACATGATATATCAATTGCAAGAAGGATTATGATAAATAAACCAGTCTCAAGATAAAACTTCATGGCTTTTTCTATGCAAACTATAGAATTAAACAAATGGTTACAAATGCTAATAAGATAGATGCATATCATTATCAAAAAGCTAAGGTTATGTTTTTTGTTTGATTTTATTTATGTGTTTTGGGAAAATAAATTATTGGAGAATGAAAAAATTATTTTTTGGTATGTTTGTTTATGTTTTGGGGAAAATAATTTTTACTGTAGCAATCAAATCAATACTTTTGCTTTGGTTTTTTGGGGTGAAAATGAAATTAAGTGATTATTTTAATGTTAGAATAATAATAAAATGTATATAATATATATATGTGTGTGTGTGTATATATATATTGGAGAATATGTATTTTGGAGGGAAAATGGAGATATGTTTGGTTATGTTTCCCCAAAACAATGTTGTTCCAGAAAAACATAACGAAACAAAGCCTAAGTATTTGCCACATATAAAAAAATTACTAAGAAATTAAGGTCATAAATTATAAGTACAGACTTTCTTAGCAGATGTAACTTTTTTAAATAATAAGCAATAGAAAACTATTAGTTATTAATCCATAGCATTAATTATTCTTAGGTACATTATTCTTAAAAAAATTAATATATATATATATATATAAATATATACATATATATATAAAAGAATAATCATCAATTATGAATTAATCATAATTAATGAGGGTTAGTTACGCGTGCATCCACTTTAAATTTATTTAAACCAAGTTCATAATTAATATACGAATTTTTAACATTCGCTGTAGATTAATCGTAGCTGATGCCTAATTCTTGGGAGTATGTGATAATTACCTGTGATCTATCCAAAGAACTCTCGCGACGACAGTTTTGTGGCCATTTCCCGGTGTTGTAGTTGGGCCACAGCCCATGAATACTGAAATCCTCAGCTGGTTTTCCAGTGGTCGGATAGCAGCAGCTGTGTCTCGAGTCACAATAAGAAGCCGGCCACTGTAAGATTCAGTCACAGATTTTGAGTTGTAATAAGGTTTTAAACTGTAAGAATTAACATGATATTACACACACACACACACACATATGTATGTATGTATGTATCCAAAGTCAGCTGCTAACCTGTTGAACAAAGTAGAAGAAATCAAAATCTTGGGAAGAACAGAGAATGGAGAGAAATTGTAGAACAAAGAGCTTGAGGAAAACTGAACCCTTAACTCCCATCTTTAGGCTTTAATGTTCTTGAGCAATGGGACCATATGTATATATTGGTTGTATTTATAGGAAAAAAAATTGGGATTAATGGAATATTCACAAGAGTATATGCCTGTCTATTGCAAATAGGGATTAATGTATTACAGGGTTTCGTGTATGAGCCATAAGTCTAAGGCATTAATACACTTGGGCAGTAGAAAGATAGGAGAAAGATTTATGTTATAATTGATGATGTCGAGATCTATATGTATTGGTGGAGATTTTTGCCTGAAAGGGCTGACACCTCAATTGGCGAGAGAGAGTAAATTATAAATTGGTTGAAAATTTTCGACTTTTGCTCTATATGTGGGACACGATCAGATATTATCAATATTATTTAATTCTTGTATATATATATATTAATTAGTATAGAAAAACATGCAGACTGGTATATTTTTTTATATATAGTGTTATATATATTCGCCTGAAAAGGGCCAGCATCTCAACTAATGATAGAGAGTAAATTATAAATTGTTTGAAAATTTTCGACTTCTCCTATGTGGGACAATATTATTTAGTTATTATATATATATATATATAATTAGTATATGAAAACATGGGAATTAATCGTGATTAAACTCAACTCATCACATTGTTTTTTAACGATCCTACGAGCCCTTTCATCGTAACTTTTTTATTTCATTTTTCAAAATTTGTTTTTGAAAGCATGATAGTTTTCTTTTTGGGTTGGCTATAGTTTGCTTAGACGTTACAAACTGTGGGTGGCCGTTGAGAAGCACTAAAGCCAATTTTTTTGGTTTGTTTGAGGAATATTAATATCAAAAAATATAAAAACAAAAAATGCTAATATGAATTTATTTGCATTTTGCCCTTTACATGTCTATGATTCTATTCTAACGTTTTCTTGAAACTATTTTTTATTTATTTATACACATGAACGTTAAAAGTCCACTGAATTAGAACTTTCGACCTAACACTTTACGTATGAGAATAATGCCACAGGGCCAAAGGCCACCGACCTAAAAATGATTAATTATTTAATATTTTCACCTAATCCCTACTTAGGTGTTGGCTGTCCTAATAACTCATTAATTAGGCAAGTCGTTGTTCGACCAAGCAATTGAAAAGGATGGGGATTAGTTACTAGAAAAAGACATTTATAGGTGGAACTTTAGTCAAATGGAATTGAAATTTGTTGGGAAGCAATTTAAATAACCTATTTTTAGGGACTTGGAGGTGTTTTTCGTGTAAGGCAATTCTTGTTCCTCATTGCTAGTTGTACAAATGTCGTGAGTTTGATTTTCAAAGTTTATCCAATCTTTAAGACAAGGTAGCAACTGCGTGTACGGCTGTAATAAGTTTCGTGAAGCTTTTTAACCAAGTCATAGATTTGGTTCACTACTTATATATCTAATTCCATAGAAGCTTCACAATAATGAGTACCTTATTAGAACATTAGGATGCCCTTTTTGTTTGAGGCAATGTTTGATGTCACTGATTCATCAATATTATGGTTCATAATTACGTAACATAAATTATCTGTTTAAAATTAACGATTGAAGAAGTGATCGGCCTGAAATTTATTTGTACCCCACTTCCGTTGTATATATATTAAGTTTTATTGATATATTAATTGTGGGGGTGAGATTGTACAGTCACATTCTCGATATTATTATTGATCGTTATGAAATGTCATCATACCCTTCTGACTTGAGAAGACATTTCGAATATGCATTGCTTATTGAGGGTGTTTATTAAGGGTTTGGGGCATTCAAGTAAAATTCAATGGTTAATATCACACATCAAACAATTACCTAAGACAACATTAAACGAAAGAATAACCACCATAATCTCAATCTAATATGCTAGATGACAAATTGCCATTACCAAATCAACTCAACTACTGAATGTGGCATTGCCTTTGATCCTCTTTCCAATTGAGAGTCACCCAAATTTGGACTGGATGAACTTTTTTCGAATATTTGGACTCCATTGTTATGTCACTTTTATGCATTCTTCAAAAATTCTTTTTGTTTAGAAGATTGAGTCGAGTTGAGTTTTAAGATTTATATTCGGGCAATCCAAACTTGAGTCATGGAATCACACAAGGGATTCAAATTATTATAGCTTTTTCGGAAAACCACTGCCATAATATATGCAGAAAATAAGATAAAAAAAATTGAGAGAGTATTAGAAATACAGAAATAAACATATTTGTAAGTATCTAAAACAGAATTACTTACAGATAACTGCTATACACCCATATGGCCATACCCAAGTGACCTAATATGTACCATTGAAACATAATTGACTAGTTCGGTCGAATCAAATCAACTCGAATTAGAAGAAAACATACCAAGTACACAAGGTAGTTTTCAACTTTTTAAGGCTATTTTCAAAATTATCCGCGACAATTATCCAATTATAAAGGAAACAATAAATCTTAAAAATATACACGATACATACATGGACGGATCCAAGGGGAGGCAAGCAGGGGCCATTGCTCCCCCAACTTATTATAAATATATATATATATATATTATTTTTTTATTAACTATTCTTTAAATAATCTAAATTTTAAAAAATAAATTATTTAATATTAATTAAATAATTATTTTTAATATTCATTCATTAATTATTTAGATTTATTGACTAAATTTTTATCTTTTTTAATTTTGTAGAACTCAAAGGAATTAGTTACATATTTGCAATTAAGCAATCAAGTCGTTGGCCTGGTGGCATCATCTTCACACATATAACTGTAAGATTAGGAATTCAAAACCTTAAAAACATATTTGCAATTAAGCAATCAAGTCGTTGGCCTGGTGGCATCATCTTCACATATATAACTGCAAGATCAGGAATTCAAAGCCTGAAAAACTCTTAGTATGCACGTGTATAAATAAAAATAAATAAAAATAATGAAATCAAGCTCGCTAGGTCACTTCTATTTTATTTATTTGAAAAAATATTATTGATTTTTAGTCAAAGAAAGCCTTAAGGAACTTGCAAAATAACCAAATTATCCTTTTTTAACTTCAATGAGATTAAGATAAAAAGACAAAGATAAGTAAATATTTAAAAGAAAATGAATTTTTCTTTATCTTTCAAGAGCTAAAATTGAAAAAAACTATTTCTGCTATAAATATTGTAAAGAATAGTTTTAGAAAGCCTTAGAGCCTATGAGACTTGCAAAATAATCAAAATATCTCCTTTTTTACCTTCAAGATTAAGATAAAAAGATAAAGGTAAGTGAATAAATTAAAAAAAACTGAATTTTTCTTTGTCTTTCGACGGCTACAACTGAAAGAACTTTTTCTACTATCAATATTGTCTGAAATAGCCTTAGAAACAAAATAAAAAATGAAATTTTAGGTGTTTCCTTAGTTACTTATATAGAGAAGATATCGCTAAAGTTTTGACATTGATTTAGTTATTTTCGACTTTTATGAAAATACACATTCGAATCATGAATTATGAAATTTATATTTAGATTTTATATTTTAAATTTTTGCACCTCCTCCATTCTCATTTCTGGATCCGTCCCTGAATACACATTAAGTTGATAGTATGACATAAATCGTATTTTATTATAACTTGTTCCCAATACAGTATATATTAAATGGTAAATATAGCATGAGTGTGGATACATTGATTGTTGATAGCAAAAGCAATGATAAAGGTGGGGGAAAAAAAGGAAAAAAGCTAAAGATCAATCAATCCTTTCAACAGTCTAAAATGATGGGAACTCAACGCTGGAGGAACATTTCCCATTTGGGAAAACAGGACATTCAATAATGTTAGAACCTGAAGTGTCCACACAGATATATATCTGGTACAACTGTGTATTCCCGTCTTCATCCACATTGCATTCTACCCCTGGACTATAACCAATTGCATTTCTGATAGCATTTCTTACACTGGTCAAGCTGTAAAATCCCCCATCTGGATTGATCCCTGATTACATAATACATAAATCCAAGACAACATTAGTCTAGTTACCAAACAGAAACAATTCAGACAAGAATTCTGAGGTCATTGGATAAATGAAGGGATACCTGCACTCTGAAGAATTTGGAGGAGATCAAGTTTAGACTTGAGGTTTAGGGCAGCTTTGAAGTATCCATGTTGGTCTAGCACAGATTCTGAACAGGTCCCATGTTTTTCCCATTCGTGTGCCCAAAATGTTGAGCCACTGTTGGTTGGGCAAGAAAGAGAAGCCCAATTTTGCTGCATTCTGCTTATCAAGTCTGATATCTGAATGAAGATATAAGCATTTCAAATATTTAGTAGGAAAATGGCACTGCAAAATTGAGAGCGTAAAATAATACATACAGAAATTTAAGTAGTTTGTTCGTTCAAATTAGGCTATACTATTTTACTCAAAAGTTTAAGTAGTTTTTTGGGATTTGGGCGGTATTATTTTACACACAAATTTTAAGTACTTTTTTACGTTCGAGCAACATTATTTCACACAATAATTTTAGTAGTTCATTCAAATTTGGGTGAAATCAAACTTGGATTATATCCACGACCACGAACAAGATTTTAATAATTATTAATTTTAAAGATGTACATAAAGTGCCTCAACGAGTTCCAACCATGATTTTTCTACCCCTAGAGGGAAAGTTACTTCCCTTTTGGGCTGGTTGTGAGCGAAGAGGGATTCAAACCCTCGATACCGTGGTTCATAGCCATGTGGTCTAATCTCCTGAGCTACTGGCCCCACCCCATCTCTACCGAATCTGTTCCTAGGAGTACCATCAGAAAAGAAACCTTTCCCATTTCATTTTGGATTAAGATGTGACAACGTGTTTATCAAGAATGGTTGCTTAAAGATCCAGATATCTGGTTAAATCAGATCTCGTTAAATCTATCATAGTCAAGTTTGACCTCTAGAAAAGCATTTTCTATGGAATTCTAAACCCGACTGTCACCATAGTTAAGTCGACGAGTCTAGCTACTTCTTGACAAAATGCCTAGTGTCTAAAACCACTTCTATGTCAGAATTCAAATTCAAATTGATTCTTAGTCGCGATCAGATTCTGCTGTCCAATATCAAGCCAAAACCAATAAACTAGAACACCAAACTCCATTTCTACACACTAGAACATGAAACTATTGAGACACGACAGCTACAATAATGTTGCCAAGACATCAAAAATTTCATGCAAAGTTCGATATCTCCAAGGTTCCCAGTTCAAAAATGAACAACTTGGGGTACCTTTGATTGATCATAAGAATTATTAGGATCACAATTTGAAGGGTAAGAGCCATCCTTGTAATTGGGCCAAAGGCCATGGATGCCAAAATCAGACGGGGGCTTCCCCGTCGTCGGGTAGCAACAGCTTTGCTTCGTGTCACAGTAAGATCCAGGCCACTGCAAGTACACAAAAAACATTATGAAAATTGGACAAAAATTCTTAGCAAGAAAAGTAAGAAAAAATCAGTTACCTGTTGAACAAAGTAGAAGAAATCAAAATCTTGGGCAGCACGGAGCACAGAAATGCACTGCAAGAGCAGTAATTTTATCAGGGTTGAACCATAACATTTCTTGTCCATTTTCACAGTTGTTTTTTTTTTTCTTTCTTTCTTTTCCTAGTTTCAGTTGCAGATGAGTCACTCATCAGATGTTGCCTTTTTTATAGACAGGACGAGGAAATGTGAAAAGAGCCAATGTTTGCAGTATGAACGTTATGAATCCTCTACGTTGCATTCATACCCAAATGATTGGTGATTGTTGGCTTGTCCTGTTATAAATTATGTTCTTTCGATTGAGACAGTGTAATTAAGACTTGAAAAATGTACATACATTGGATCTTTTTCCAGCATATTCCTTGGAGCCATTGAAAATCAGAGCTGGGTTTTAATTAATTTTGACATGGATAAACTCAAAAGATAATCCCAAATATATATATATATATATATATATATGCTTTGATGGTTCTAATTAAATCACCTCACATATATACAATTAGTCATACAAACATAGTTACCTAGAAAAAATTTCATATATCTAACTACCTTTTTTTAAATAATTAAAATTCATTTATTTAAAAATAAGTTCATTACAATCAAAAGATGAAAAGCCTCCATCACACAAACTATTGGCCAGGATATATATCATCAAAACAAATTGTTCCCAAACAATCAAAATCAGTCGGTCACTTAGCCAAATTATGAGCAGTAAAATTAACATTTCTACTAATAAATTTAAATTTTTACTTAACTAAATTATGTAAAACTAATGCCGTTGAGCCAAAAATTAACTTTCAAGTACAAGTTTTCGCTGTGCAAATGCCATCAATCTTGGCCTCATTTAGGTATGGATGAATCAACCAGCCTTTCAACTAATTCAAGTTGAATTCATTTGCAATAATTACATGGAAAAATATTTCCCAAATCCTAATAGTAAATTTCTAATCTCAGTGATTTAACTCATACGACAGTTGAGAGTGTGAAAGCTACCACAGATAAACAGCCAAAAAGTAGGGTTTCTTTTAACTGATTGCCTGAAGCTCCCAAGCATCTTTTGGACAGATTTTGATGATAATAATGAAGTGTATTATATTAAACACATTATTTAATGTATTTCATATCTGTTACTTTTCCCTATTTGAAGCAGGTCTAGGACCGATTTTTTCTGTGGAAGTAGTTCTGAATATACGAGGATTGTTTTGTACGAGTAATAATTAAATACTTTTATTGAGTTATATTTTTCGGCAAATGATGTATTAAGGAAATAATATAATTTATTTCGAGGGTTTGAAATAATTTAGGTTGTAAAATTGAAATTCTAAGATTGAATCGAACGGAATAAAAACAAATATGAATAGTACTTCGTTTGCTACCACAATTTTTTTTCCCCATTTTTCTTTTTGGGTATTGTTTGTTGTTTCAATTTTTGTATTGATATGAACACTTTTTTATTTTTTTGCGCATTCACATTTAATAATTCGAATTAGAAGCCAATTTTGCTACTGAAAAATGATGATTTATCCCAAGATAGCCATAATGTCAGCAACCAATTTCAAAGCCCACAGTGATGAGAGTTGGCTGAATGCATAATTGTCACCCCACCCCACATTAAATCAAAAGTCATAGCTGTACATTAATAAAAGTGTAATTTTACTTTTTCATATATTTGCTAGTACACAGTACTCGAACGATCGACATGAGGTGGTTGCATCCTCATCAATACCATGTGTTAGATAATTAGTTCTCGACTAATTACATTATCCCAAATTAAAAGATAGTGTTGAAAGTAAATACCAATAAATTTGCCTATTGTTGGTTATATGAATTTACCTATCTTCTATCCCTAGGCCTTCACCCATATCATAGTTGGGCTGCCTGACCTTCTCTTGGCATGTATTTCATGACCCAACTTTTACTAACATTGCCAACTTAGGCCAACCAGCCCAAAACAGTTGCTCAATAACTCCACAACTTAAGAAAGTGACCTAAAAATGTTGTTGAACTTCTGAATTTGGCCTTAGTCCTATATCTATGTGCCAGGCCGAAGAAAAATTGCCAACTACTACATCATGGAGAGTAGGGATACAATCAAGTTGACTCGAATTAACTAAAAAGAACAAATTAAAAATTATAATCCAATACTAAATTCGAAGCAACAAACTAAAGTAGGGCTGGAAATTTCCAAACGTGATCATCCGATATTATTTTTGACCGATGTAAAATGTCATCCATACCCTTTTGCCTTGAGAGGAAATTTCATATAATAATAAGGGTGTTTACTTATTAAGGATTTGGGCAAGTAAGTAAATTCAATAGTCAATCACATATCACATGAGATTTTAGGAGATTTATGTGGCAAGCAATGAGCAATCCAACCTTAGCATCAATTAAAGCCACTACCATAGTTTCAATCTATTCTGCTGAATGAGAAATTACCATTACTATATAATCTACACTATCAAATGTGGCCTTCCTTATGATCCTCTTTTCAATAAGATAGTCACTTAAGCTTTGAACAAGATAAGTTTTTTTTTTCAAATATTTGGATTGTATTGTATCTCACTTTTGTGAGTTCTTGAAAATCTCTTTTTCATCAAAAGATTGAGTTGAATTGAATTTTAATATTTTTGAATTGGGCAAACCAAACTTCAGTGATAAAATCACATAAAGGATTCAAGTCATTAGAATTTTTTCGTAAAGTTATTGTGACAGTCGAATTAATATATGCAAAAATGAGACAAAAAGATTGTGAGAGCATTAAAAATATTAAAAGGAAAAAAATACGTGTTTGTAAGTATCTAAAACAGAATTATTTATAGATGACTACTACACAACCACAAAGCCATATCCAAGTGGCCTAAAATGTATCATTGATACATAATAGACTGGTTCGGCAGAATCAAATTAACCCGAACCAAAAGGATACAAACTAAGTACCAAGTAATATTCAACTTTTTAAGGATATTTTTTTGAAAATTACCTGCAACAGTTATCCAACTACAAAGAAAATAATAAATATTAAAAAATACATGAGGCCGTTTAAATGGATAGCATAACATGAATCGTATTTTATTACAAGTTATTCCCAACAAAAATACACTGCAAGTACAGATACACTGATTGTTGATAGCAAAAGCAATGATAAAGGTGGGAAGAAAAAGGTCAAAAACTAAAGATCAATCAACCCTTTCAACAGTCTACAATGATGGGAACTCAACGCTGGAGGAACACTTCCCATCTGGGAAAACAGGGCATTCAATAACTTTAGAACCTGAAGTGTCCAAGCAGATAAATATCTGGTACAACTGTTTATTCCCATCTTCATCTACATTGCATTGTATCCCTGGAGTGTAACCAATTCCTTTTCTGATAGCATTTCTTATGCTGCTCAAGCTGTAAAACCCCCCATCTGGATTAATCCCTGATTACAGAATACACAAATCCAAGACAACATTGGTTCAGTTACCAAACAGAAACAATCCAGACAAAATTTCTGAGATCATTGGATATGTAAGAGGCTACCTGCATTTTGAAGAATTGGGAGGAGATCAGGTTTAGACTTGAGGTTTACGGCAGCTTTGAAGTATCCATTTTGGTCTAGGACAGATTGTGAACACGTCCCATGTTTTTCCCATTCGTGTGCCCAAAATGTTGACCCACTATCGCTCGGACAAGAAAGAGAAGCCCAGTCTTGCTGCATTCTGCTTATCAAGTCTGATATCTGAGTGAAGATATAAGCATTTCAAATATTTAGTAGGAAAATGGCACTGTAAAATTGAGAGCGTAAAAAAACATATACAGAAATTTAAGTAGTTCATTCAAATTAGGCAATACTACTTTACACGAAAGTTTGGGTAGTACTTCCAAATTCGAGCTGCACTATTTTACACAAAAATTTTAAGTACTTTTAAGTTCGGGCAACATTATTTCACACATAAATTTAAGTAGTTCTTTCAAATTTGGGAGAAATCAAACTCGCATTACATCCACGACCACTTACAAGATTTTGATTATTAATTTGAAAAATATACATAAAGTGCCTCGACGAGTTTCAACCATGCCTCAAAGGAAAATTTTATGTCCCTTTTGGGCCGGTTATGGGCGAGGAGGGATTCGAACCTCCAACACCACGGTTTATAGTCATGTGCTCTAATCTTCTGAGCTACAGGCCCCACCCTGTCTCCATTCAGTGTTCTTGGGAGTACTCCAAAAAAAATGTACCTTTCCTCTCCCCAGCCATTTTAGGTTAAGATGTGAAACTGCCTCTATCAAGAACAGTTACTTAAGGATTAAGGGCTCATTTGGTTTTATTTTTGTTCTCATTTTTCATTTTCATTATTTTCAAATTTTAAAAAAGTAGTTACTAAAAATGAGTTTGTATTTGGATAAGTTGTTTCAAAAGTAATGATTATGTTAGGTTTAATAAGTTGTAGGTAGAAAGAGATGGCAATAAAAAAATAGAGAGAAAAGATACAGAGGTTATTGAGAGGTCATATATAGATTATTGGGAAATATCTTTTGAAAATAAAAATAAAAATGATGTTGGGTGAAAATGTATGAAAAATTATGTGTTTCAATTTTGAAATAGTATAAAATGTGAAAATGAAATTTAAAAATGAAACCAAACGGGCCCTAAGAGATCTAGTGAAATCTATCTTACTCAAGCTTGACCTCTAGAGAAGCATTTTCTACGAAATTTGAAACCAACCATCAACAAAGTTAATTCAAATGAGTCCACCTATTTTGTGAAAAAATACCTGTCTAAAAAACCACTTATGTGTCAACATTCAAATTCAAATTGGTTCTTAGTTGCGACTAGATTGTGCAGTCCAATATCGAGCCAAAATCAATAAATTAGAACACCAAACTCCATTTCTACACACTAGAACACGAAAAAATTGAGACATGATGACAACAACAATAATGTTGCCAAGACAACATCAAAAAATTTCATGAAAAGTTCGATATCTCTAAGGTTCCCAGTTCAAAGATGAACAACTTGGGGTACCTTTGATTCATCATAAGGATTACTAGGATCACAATTTGAAGGGTAAGAGCCATTCTTGTTATTGGGCCAAAGTCCATGGATGCCAAAATCAGATGGTGGATAGCACCAACTTTGCTTCGTGTCACAGTAAGAACCACGCCACTGCAAGTCCACAAAAATATTATGAAAATTGGACAAAATTCTTAGCAAGAAAGGTAAGAAAAATCAGTTACCTGTAGAACAAAGTAGAAGAAATCAAAATCTTGGGCAGCACAGAGCACAGAAAGGCACTGCAAAGGCAGTAATTTTATCAGGATTGAACATAGAATTTCTAGTCCATTTTCACTTCTTTTTTTTTCTAATTTCTGTTGCAGATGATTAAACTCATCAGATGTTGCCTCTTTTATAGACAGGATGAGGATATGTGAAAAGAGCTAACGTTTGCAGTACGAACGTTATGAATACTCTACGTTGCATGCGTACCTAAATGATTGGTGATTATTGGTTTATCCTGTTGTAAATATCTTCTTTTGATTGAGACATTGTACGTAAGACTTGAAAAATGTACGTACATTAGATCTTGCTTCAGCATATACATTCCTTGAAGCCCATGATAGTGGGAGCTGAGTTTTAATTAATTTTGACAATGATAATCCAAACAGATAATCCCAAGAATACCTTCAATAAGTTGAATAATTTCAGGACGATCTTATCCGGGTTGTTTTATTTTGGTTGGATTGGTCCAATCCAAACTGACTCGAAATTGAAATACCCTATTCTTCGACCTAGACATCCCAATTAAGCCACTTATGTAGTTGTGACCTTAGCGCGGGCGACTTTCAATTAAAGCAGTTTCGATTACACCAATTCTAATATTAGATGAGAGATGAGTTTGAAGCTGAGGGCACTCAAATCAAATTGAAAACAATTCTCCTGAGAAATAAAAGGAAAAAAAAAATCATGTGGCAGTTTCTAAAAATAATTTTATATGATTGCATTAATGATGTATTAAGGAAATAATACAATTTATTTCAAGGGTTAGGATAATTTAAATCATCAAATTACTTCAAATCGAATCGAATTGATTTAAACAAAAAATAAGTATTTTTCAAGATATTATTATCAAAATTAGCTTTCGTAAAAATCACATTGTATTTGCCATTGAGATTGCATAGTTGTTCATCATTCATAAAATGCTAGTTTCCTTGTAAATTATTGTCACCTTACAATCATATATAGTATATAAAAACTAAAATGTTGGGTACTTTGTTTGTTATCCACACACTATTTTTTTTTTTTTTTTCTTGTTGGATATTGTTTGCGCTGTTTCAATTTCGGTATTAATATGATTTATGAACACGTTTTTCTTTTCTTTTTTCTTTTTTCATTTTTTTGGGCATTCGCATTTAATAATTAAAAGTGGAAGCCAATTTGAAATGATGATTTATCCGATGATAGAGCCATAATGCCGACAACCAACTTCAAGGACCACAATGATGGAGTTGGCTGGTTCAAAAAAGTCATTAGATATGTACGCTGAGGCTGTGATTGTTTGTTAGACATTGTCTCATTTTTTATGTTATAAAGATTTTAAAATTGTTTTGATGTTTTAAATATATGAAAATGAGAGATGAAATTGTGATTAGTTGTGAAATGAGATGTAATGAATATGAGTTGATGTGATATAAAGTTGTAAGCGGTTGTGTGATTTTTTTTTAAATATGTTTGAAGATTTATTTGAGATAATGAGATTATTTTATGAATTTTGGTTTTTGGGTTTTTTTGAGATTTAAATTTTTTTTTTAAAAATAATAGATAAATTTAATAAATTGCATTTTCTGATTATTGTTTATAAATAGGCAATGAATTAATTTAGAAAATTATAATTCCAACTTGGAAAATAATAATTTATTTATTTTTTGTTCGTGAAACTCATTTCAACAAATCCTTTGATAATCGGATTAGTTAGAAATTTGTATTCTTTTAAATAATGCACAAAAATGGCGTATCGACCAAAATTTATTTTTTAATTTTTTAAAAAATTTAGTTGTTATATATTTATTTGTATTTTTTAATTCTTTTTGGCAAATAATTTTTGTCAAATTTTATAGTTTTACCTACAAAATAAATTGTATCAGCCGAAATTCTTTTCCATCAGTTACTTTAGAATAATTTTAATAAAAATAATATTTGTCTTGTGTGTTAAATTTGAAAATAAAGATTTGGATAACATAAGTAAAAAGACAAATTTATGTTGTTAATTTAGTTTTTATGAATTAAAAATTTTAAAAGAATTAGTTTTTAAAAATTTTAAAAGTGGAAAGCTAATCTTTGTTAATTTATTATAAATAAATTACAAATTTTTGTTAAAAATTACAAAATTAATTTTCATTTATTTAATTTTTGTTGATTAAAAAATAAAAAAATGGGGCGTACAAGTGAGGAATTCAAAATAGAGATGGCAGACAAAAATAGAGAATGCATAGTCATATTTTTTAGGCAATTTGCCCGTTTGCCCTTAGAACCCAAACATTTATCTTACAAGCAAGTACAACTTCTATCGTGTTTTGTGTTTTAGAGACACGGGACACAAGATTTTCTTTATAGGCAATCGCGCCCTAAATTCATGTGTCCTAAAACTTGGGTAGTGTTTGATTTTATTTTGGGTTTTTTAGAGAGAATGTTTTGGAAAAATATTTTAGGGAATGGGTTGGGGGAATGTGATGTATATTTTGAGAAATTTATTAAAGATTGCTTTGGATTGAAATGGTATGTTTGGTTTTATTTTGGTAAGAGACAAATTGTACTGTAAATGTAAAATCAATACCTTTTTGTTTGGTTAGTGGGATGAAAATGTAATTTTATTATTATTTTTATGTATGTATAATTATAACGTGAGATTATATATGTGTATATATAATTATGCCTTTCTTAAAAAGTGGTGAAAGAAGGATATTTTAAAATATTTTTGAGATTGTTTTGAGCGTCTTGCATAAAATGAAAAAATTGTGCTTGTTTTTATTTTTCGAAAAAGAAAACATTATGGGAAAATAAAAACAATCCCTTGGTTCCCTTATACTTTGGGCAATTTGTGTTCTAATGAATAAATAAGGTCAGGTCTATAAGAAAGTAAAGCATAGTCGTACATCATTCTTTGCAAAAAGTACTATGTATCAATATGATATTTTAACAAATTTGCAATAGTATAAATATTGTTATATAATGGTCCACAACCTATCATTTTTGACATCAAGTCATATATTAAGAGGGAGGTAAATTTAGATGGTGTAAAAATTTGAGCTCGGGCTTGAATTTTTTTACCACTAAAAATTCAAATTTAACAATCATTTTCGTATTCGATTATAAGATACATGTATAAGTTGCTAAAGAAGAAAATTTTGCAGTTTTGGACCTTACAATTTTTTATTTTATTAAAATTAAGTGTTTATTATTAAATCAAAAGTCATAACTGTTAACAAAGGGTGTAATTTTATTTCTTATATATTTGGTAGTGCAAAGTATTGCAAATGTCGACATGAGATGGTTGTACCCTCATAAATACCCTGTGTCGGACGGTTGATTCTCGACTAATTGCATTATCCCAAATTAAAGGGTGGTGTTGAAAGTAAATGCCAACAAATTTACCTATTGTTGGTTATTTGAACTTACCTATTGTCTAATTTTGGCATTGACCTTCTCCTGGCAGGTATTTCATGACCCAACTTTTATAAACATTGCCAACTTAGGCCAACCAGCCCAAAACAGTGGCTCAATAACTCCACTATTTAAGAAAGTGACCTAAAAAAATTTGAAAGTAAAAATTATCTATGTGCCTATCCAAAGGCAAAATGCCTACACCTACATCATCATATAGAGTAGGATTGCAATTAAGTCGAGTCAAGGCAAATTTAGAGAAAATGTTTGAGTTGAATATACACATATATATATATATATATATATATTAGGTTCAAGTTCGAGCTCGAGTTCGATGAGCCTAATACCTTCGTGGGTCACTTGCAACATTTCCTACATTTGATTTGTTGTAGTGCATGTACTGACTCGGTTGTACTCATTTTTTGTAAGAGCGCATGACAAAATGTTTTTGGTCATCACATTCATTGAGATGGTCTTTTTATCATCATTAGTAAATTCTCTTCGCTCTTTTGGAACCATTTGTCCATCAACCAATTTCATTGGAACTGTTGACCCTTCACTGACCACTTCCCATAAATCAAAATCCAAGATAATTATGTATTCTTGAATTTGGTTTTTCCATGTAGCATAGTTGCAACCATCAAATAGTGGAGGCCAGTTGTATGATTGTCCTTCTATAATAAGAGACGGTGAATTAGACCTAAGGAACTTTAATGCGACGAAAATTTATCACTCAAAGACTTTTTGGCCTTTCAAACTGCTTTAATTCTTTCGCAGAAAACTGTTTTAGTTACTGACTAAAATTTGTAAATGCAAGCTAAACAACAAGTCAGACCAGTGATAAGTAAAGCAGTAAAAATAGAAGTAAATGAATATTGGTATTTATAGAGGTTCAGCAAGTCTACTCCTTTACCTAAACTTTCACTTAGGATTTTGAACCTGTCAATTCAATTAATATACGAGAATGTTTTATAAGTAAACACAATAAGTTGATAGTATGAAAGTTCAGGATTAGAAACACCTTAGTAAGGTGAAAACTAGCTCTTTGCAAAGAGCTAAACCGGAATTCTAGACGTAATAATACAAATTCCAAAGCATTACGAAACCAGCTGCTTTGTGAATAGGTATGGGGGAACTTCTGCTAGTTTTACTTGCAGAATCTCTGTGGATTGATGCATGAGTTGCTGTCACTCCGTACGGCAAGATCTAAACTCTCCTTTGAGACTGAAACCCATAACACTGCAAAAGATTTTAGATAACACCGCTCTACTAGTTTTTTCACCTAGAGGTCCTTGGAGCAACCAAGCGTCGATTTGTTCTCTTCACATGGTCCATCAAGAGCAGGTATGTCTCCCGTCCCTTCTCACCACTAGATCATTCGAAACATAAACCACCTTGTCCTCGTCTCCCCAAGGTCCATCGAAGGGAAGCTCCCTTGACCTTCTTCACCATAAGGTCCCTTAAAAATATACGTAGAGTAAGGAATTAGCAATACTTAAGCTCAAAATATATATGAGAGTATCACACAATTCCTCAAAACAGTTAACAAATATTTTTTTTTTCTAACTAAGTGATTCACTCTTAGAATGCTGCATATTTTCCAATATATAGATGTACTACCAATGACTACATGTTCCAGTTTAGTAAGTGACCGTTAGATACAAATAAGAAAGCAACCCATAAGGCAAGAACCTATTAGAGCCATGATTAAAACATAATCATGGATTAACTAATGATGCAACAAAACTGATTTTCTTTCCTATTTAATGAACATATGAATTTTAAGCTAAAATCCTTAACCAATCGTATTAAAAAAGGAAAATCAATTCCAATAGATAAATAAGGAAAGAATAATTTAAAATAATTATAGCATCTAAATCAAATAAATATATTCAGTAAGTTAGATATGTAAGATTTGGAGCCACGAAGGATAAACTTTCTTAGTATGAAAGATATGAGAATCAATCTGGATGACCTCCATGAAAAAGGTAAGTCATAATTTAGTTCTTTATGAAAAGTAGATTGCAAACGAGATTTATAAATTCTTTGTAAATTATTTAAAGATAATTTAATATGTCCATGCAGAAAAATGCTCTTTCCTTAAATCATTAAAAGGTTATCAAATTGGAAGAATATAATAGAAAAAGGAAAGAAGTCATTAGTCAATTATTCCATATATTATGTTCATTGAATCTGATTATAATGAGCACATGTTTAAATTTAAGATCGACAGTATGATTTTCTTCCATAAATGAGAGATATGATATGTTTAATCAAACATAAAGATTGTCAAAATAAATATAAGGAAAGATTAGTTCTAGACGGCACAAGATAATTTTCAGACAACATAAGGCAAGTTCCAATAGATTTTTGGGAATAATTCACATCAATCATGCAGCAAAATATTGTCATAATCAAAACTCTTAAACTCATATAAGATCATCAAGGGGTTAACATATTAATATAATATATATTTATTAATAAACTAAAAAATACTTTTTAATTATATTCCAACTCTCTTGCCTCGAGCTCTCACACGGACGGTTGAAAATCAACTCAAAATAAAGATCAAAATTTAAAAAACTCAAGCTCAGCTCGTGAGTCGAGCCGGCTCCCAACTCAAATCGTTTGCATTACTAATATGTAGAGTCAATTTTGTGAAATTCATTTCCCACGTACTATTTCACAATGCAACTCTTGTTTTGTGCGACTAACTTATTTAACACACTGCATTTACTAATTTGTTCTGATTTTTTTAACAACATCATATGTAACAAGTACCTTCTTTTGAACTTTTTTTGGCCAATGTGACGCTAAATAAAATATAAACACATGATCTTTTAAATTATATCTTCCACTATGATTTAATAACTACGTACTTAATTCCTTAAAAAAATTATATTTATGTGCAAAATATGTAAACTTTTCTTCTCCGATAAAAACAATACAAGAAGGATAAATTTTCTTACAACAAGCAATGAATCATATGCGACACACTCACATGAATAATATTAATTATCATAAAGTGAGATTTTAATAAGACCACTTTTGAATTTTAAACATCATTAACTAAAAAGAACAAATTAAGAATACAATCCAATACTAAATGTGAAGAAACAAACTAAAGTAAGGCTGGAAATTCCCTAACTTTCATCATCCACTGAAATGGAATCAAAGTCAGGTTCTACATATCCATTAATTGCCCTCCACTATTACATCATTACATATAGTTTAATGATCCTATAAAACAACATTCATTTTGTGTGGACATGTTTCACAATGTCTCTAACAGAAATAAAAGTCCCAGTAACTGCAACAAAGAACCCCAAGCCAAGAATTACAAGAATGAATATCAACTCAGCCCCAAACTTTCTAGATTCCTTGTTGATCTTAAGGTAACATAAGCACGGAAACAACATCGTCGCGCTTATGCTTAGAAACGCCCCAATGAAAGCCATTAAATACCCAAAAAACGGGACGATCAATGCTACAATAACAGTGATGATGACCAGAACTGTTCTGATGACTAAGCTTACCGGCCTGCTGCTGCGGCTGCTGCTATGCAGGATCATCGCTTCTTCAATAGCCATCGCTATTGGAGAGATGACTAAGGCATACTTGGTGATGGGACTAATAAGTGTTGTATAAATAGCAATTTTTGTGCTTATGTTTTTGGAGGGAAGATTGAGTGTCACTTGGGACATCAAATTTTCTCCATACATTAGATATCCTAAGATGGCGATTGATCCATAGCCGATAGTGCTGAGGATAAAGCACACTAATAAAACCTGCACCAGTAAAGAGAAGTTTTGGGACAAAGTTGATAATTTCTATATTATTATACAAAGGAAGTCTATTTTGTCTTTAAAATGAAAATTACTTTTTGCAGGTTTACAAATTTCACCTTTTAATTTTCGATAAAAATAAATACAGGGATATTATATAGAGGATAAAATTGAAAAATTATATAAATTAGAAGGAGTTATGATACTAATTTTTGATGTACTAAGTTTACTTTTTCACTTATCGCACACATTTAATGAAATCATGTTATAATCGTAATATATGTGATATTAAAGCAACCGAACCATATATTCAGTAGTTCTTATTATTTCTTCTACAATCACTAAATACACTAAAAAAAATTTGTTATTTCTCCTATAATAACTTATGTACTAGAAAGCTCTAATTATTTCTCTTACAATCATGCATGTACTAAACTATTCCCATTACTTTTATGGTATATTTAATTTTCATTAACTTCTTTAGAGTGGATTAATGTCTAAGGTGCCTAGTAATTAAATTTTTCATATGATTGCAAATATTATTGATATCTATTATTTTGTTAAATTGAAATATGTACGTAAGATGAACATATGATGTATATCATGCATAATAATGATATTCAATTTATGTTGAAAATAAGAAACTTGACACTTTTAATCAGACAAATAATATGTATTCCTCAAAAACAATTTTATGCGCTTGAGAATTGTGTGTAACTACTGCTAATTACGATGAAAAGAATATTTTACCTTAGGGAATTGGCTTTTGTCCTTCATAGAAGTACACAAAGTAGGAAATACCGGGTGCGCACAATAACTGAATGCATACATACTTATAACAGTTGGCAATCCCTTGTACTTCAAAAGCACGCCTTTTTCATGAAATCCCACCCCTTCAAACGCGCCAATCCAGAAAACAGTTCCCACAAGTATGATAGAAGCAAAAATCCCCCCTGCAGAAATATAAGCCAAAGGGGATAGACTTCTTGGCCATGCTGTGGGCAGCACCACAAGTGCTGCAAGGAGCATAAAGGCCTGTTTGCCTCCAACCCTTTTTCCGAAAAGATGGACATGGAATTTTGGGAAGAGTTTATGCAAGTTATCACCTTCCAATATAAGAAATTCAACTGCAAGTAAAAACAGCTCAAGATACATAAAAATGGATATGATGGCTCTTCCCTTTTTCCCAAATGCTTGTTCTCCTATATCAGGATAGCTTTTGATAGTAGGATTTGAATCCATACACTTCTTCAAAAGCAAACCAGTGTAAAAACAAACAAGGGCTATCACAAGAAGTGCTATCAAGCATAGCCACCCTCCCTCTGATAGAGCATATGGCATTGATAGTATTCCTATGCCTACAAAAAAACAATAGGATTAATATAAATCCCCAAGGACTCGTTTGGATACGTGTATTGATAAAATTATAATGGTTTAGTGAGATTATACTGTTGAGAATAAGAGAATTAATACTGTGTGTGGTGATTAGAACTACACATTCTTGGATCAAAGCTCAATGTCCCTTTTCCCAACATTTGTATGAATTGTATAATCTGGGCTCAATGTGAGGGATTATTTATCAAAATCTCTACAGATTAAAAACCCTGGCCCATAATCTATTTTGGGCTTAATTTATGAAACCAATCACTTAATGGGGTTTGATATGATAATCTATCAAGCCCCATCTAACAATGCAAATGTTCCCCAAGTGGGCAAGATTATTTGGAAATATGATTGAATTTTGGAAGAACCTGATATAGCATTGAGGCCATTGAAGCAAGTTCTGATGAATGAGGTGCCTTTAATTTGTGGTTCTTGGGACTCCAATTTCTCAGTGTTGTGAGAATCCATGTTTTCACTTTTCCTAATGGACTTCCCAAGAATGCTGCAAATACCAAGACAAAGATCATATACTTATAGTGTTGGTGTTTTCGTCCTTTTTTCTTGTCATGTTTTTTTTGTATATGCCTAGTGGACAAGTAAAAGTAAAGAATGCGGAAGATGAGTAGATAACTAATATAGGTTATTCATGATGCCTTAGTACATGCACACCGTTGTTCAATAGTCTTTCAATATTATAATTATTTTTTTATTGATTTCATTTATTCATGTCATTTTCTATATTATAATGAGTATTTCATTTTGTACGTCACATTCACATTATAAGTATATATTAGTTATTGTGGCATGCAGTCCTTACGTACATAATTAATTTAGTTTATTATATTATTGATGCTAATTATATGGATAAATAATAGAGCATTCAATTTTTTATATAATGTCAATAACCAGTATTAACAGTAACCATACCGAATAACATACAATAATTAGTTATTAATTAATATAAACTCATACATAACAGATAATCCTACTTTAGAAGTCCAAAAATGTGGGACAGACCTACCTACACATTCTATAAATTTTTTCATTATGTTTTCACCTTATAATAACTTGTTTTTTGTAATTTTATACGAGTGGTAAATGTACTTTTGAAATTAAATTGAGAATTAAAGGTCTAATTGATAATTTAAATCTTAGTATAACATGGCGTAACCGTCATTTTAAGTGTATAAGAGACCTTTTTCTTTTTATATAATATAAATAAATACATCAAATACTCTATTAAAAAAATGCATACATTTTGCATATATTCGCGAAATAAAATATATGTTGACAACATCAATCCAAATGGATCATATTATTACTTTAACTAACTATAATGTTGCTTTGGTGCAAATGGGCACCCATCCCTAATATCCAGCAGTTAGCCAGGAAAGTGGAAATAACTTTTTAAGTTAGTATTATAAAGGCAGACTTAGGTATTGGAAAATAATTACCTCCCATTTCTAGGGTCCAAAAAAAAAATGGCTATCAATTTTGGGGCATTTGCTTTACTAGGACCAGAGAAAATGCACAATTCCATGAATTTGCAAAAGGATCCATTCAAAATTTCCACCATTATAAAGTGGATATACACTTATTCATGTCCTCTTATTTAGATAGGATTTGAGTCTTATTTAATTTATACTTACGTATTTATGTATTTTAATGATAATTCATTTTGACGATTGATATTTTTTATATAATAAAGTCTGTGTTCAATTTACCTCCCAAAAAAATATATTCACAATTAAAGAAGTTATAAATCTCCTCTTTTTATGTTGGGATTATTTAAAGCTCGAAAGGATAATAAGTGTAAAGACTTATCTTGTATAGATATTTTATATAATTCAAGGTAAATGATTGGTCGGCCCTAAAAATCTTCAAGTGTATTAATATTCAATTTAAAAAAAAAAGTGAAGAATCTAATAATTCTTAACGTAATTGAATTTTTGAATCTTTATAAAAACATGATAAGGACTACGTCTTTATGCAAAAGATGAAAAAGGGAAAATAGAAACATTTATGGAAACTATGCTTTAGCAAAGTTTTGCTCAAATTGTCGAAGGGATAAATAAATAAATGAATTTTATTGCATCCTCAAAATGAATACTTGGTGCACATTGCATTCACATATTTACATTTGATGTTATGCAATAAAATGCATTTGTTTTTATCTATATATACATACATACATGGAGGTATGATTTGTACTTTTCCTATGATCAAATTTATAATAGAGCAAACATAATTGATCGTCAATATCAGCTCGAGTTTGGTTGATGTTTTCTTAATTTATTGAGATTTTTGAATTTACACTGCTGAAAAATTAAGTATCTATTATGAAAATATTGTTATAAAATTAATTTTGTAACTATAGTTACAAATTATAACTATGAATTTTTATAGCAGATATAACTTTTTTAGTTATAATTAACAAAAACCTATTCATAGCATTATACATTCAAAGTGTAACAAATTAGTTACATATGCATTATCCGTAGAAAAATTAATATATATAAAAAAGGAGATGAATTAGTTGTAGTTATGGTTAGCTATAAGAGTATCAATTTCAAACTTGATTAAGACAATTTTGTAGCCACAGCTATAACTTTTTAGCTTTAGCTATAGATAGATTGTCGTTGATGCTCTAATTTTTTCTAGTGTTAATCTTATAAATATTTTAAAAAATTATAATTAGTGATGATGTTGTTGAAATTAATTTGCTTCTAAAGATTCTCTTTGAAATTCCCAGTTAAGAATGAATTTGTTTAGAGAATTTAGTTCGAATAATCAAAGTGAATAAATAATTCCATGAATATGTGTGTATTATTATCGTGTGACGATCCATTTTCTTATAATATAGTACTACATTTGCCATTGGAGCATATTATTCCAATATCAAATGAAAATTGTTCGATTTCAGGCAACGTTGTTTCAATTTATTGAGACTTTTGAATTTAATCTTTGTAAAAATTTTAGAAAACTATAATTAATGAAAATTGTTGTTATTGTATAAAAATGAATTATGAAGAAATTTTGACTTCCAAGGAGAAGAGAACAAAGTTGAATGATGTTTCATCAAGGTATAATTTGGTCTGCTACTTACTTTTATGTTAGGCCCAGCCCAAGTAAATTACCGTACAACAGGGAAGAAAAGTGCATAAAAGAGAAATATTCTTAATATGTTTAACATTCAACATCACATAGTTTTGTGGTCAAGTGCCCTGTGGTCCAACGGCATAAGTCTTCCATATAATGTGGGAGGTCAGGAGTTCGAACTCTAACGAATTCTTGATGTGCGTATGTATAAATAATAAAAAAAAAATCACATAGTTTTGTGTGATATCAACCCCTCATATATTTGAAGAGATTGAGATCATCTTTAATAATATTGTATCTTGTTTGATGAATAAAATTAACTTTACTACCAAAGCACTAGAGACTGTTTGGCTCCAAGGTGCCAAAATTTGCAAACATTGGCGCGCCTATGCACCAAAATTTGTTGCGTGTCAGATTTTTCCACCACATCCAAATTGAAGGTGTATTGATCATTTATCATTAAAAATTGAGGATAATTTAGTAACTTTACATGTTAATATATCAAGTGGGATTATTAATCTCATCTCAAAGGGTGAGACTTGATTAAACTTTAATTACAACTACAGTTCGAGTCCAGATCTAATTTGTTGTGGGCTTACCACTATAATTTGACATATCTAATATGCTATAAGTAGCATGAAAACTGATGCGGGAGTTATTTTAGATTTCAAACTTAATAATCAATTCATTAAATGCCACCCATCAAGGTATATTATTTCTAATAGATGATATAGTAATATCAAGATAAATATTATAATTATAATTTGTCTTCTCATATGCCCATTATGAAATTAATGAGTATGTATTTATATTGCAATTAAGCATATTTATATTAGAAATATCGAATAGTCACAATGGCTTGTATAAATAGCTAGTTATTCCTCTTAAAGAGAGCCATGGAGATATTCCAATAAATTTTTTACTATTTTAAGTGTGATTACTTTTGAATCACATAAAAAAATTCTATTAATAAAATTTTATTGCACATATCAAACGTGACCTTAATAAATTATTAATGAAAATTACAAGAACTGTCCAAGACTGTCTTGATGCTCTTTCCTTTTTCAATATAAATAGGAGTCCCTTGACTGGTGCTCACAAGTTCATTGAACGGGTTGGGAATCCTTTGAAATTGCCAAGCTATAAGAGGTGAAGCTATAGTTATATGAACACTTAAAGAATGTCTCTCGAGGACAAGTAAAAAGAAGTAGATAGGACTATGCAAAATATTCAAATTAAGTTATAATTACTGATTAAATATAAATTTATTATTATGATCTACGAAATGCTAATTAAATTGATGCTCTTTTGTCATTTACTAACTACTATTGTAAATAAATTCAATTTTTTTTTTCTCCTTTGTCGCCTAATGCATCGATTAATTCATTGAATGACCCTACACTAGGATGTGTGCATTCGGCTAAAACTGATTCAACTAAACTTTCAGTTCGGTTAATAAAAAAATTTGGTTTTTCAAAGTGGTTTTTAACCATTTTGATTGGTTCTATTTTTATTTTTTTTAAAAAAATAAATAAATCTAAGAGTGGTACCATTCTTCACTAATATGAGGGGGAAAATGTACTATTCTATTCTTTGAAGACCATGATAGGGCTTATAAAAAATCTGAATTGGATAACTTGCTTTTATATTACCAAATTTTTTTGATAAAAGTTTGTTTGATAAAAAAAAGTTTGTGGCATAAAAAATTTGAATTGAATAAATGTTTGGTATCGACATATTTGATAAAATCAATCCTGATATGTTTTGTAATATGATAATAAAAATAATTTTATTTTAAAAATATGGACAATATAATTTTATTTTCTCTTCTCCCTTCTCCTATTTAACTTCTTATTTTTTGTCAATTCTTTCATCTTATCAAAAAACTTCTCTTTTTATTTATCCCAAAAACTTAAAAATACATTAACATTTACATTATTTTAGAAATTATATTTATTTAACTTAGACTTAAAATTTTTGATAAGAAATATAAAATTTACTAAAACTACTAGAACATAGTAAAAGATATTCCACATTTATATTAGACGATGTAGACATGTAAACAATAATACTTTAAAAAGGCAAATTAGAAGGAACAAATTGGTTTTTAGTTCGATCTGATTAAACCAAAAACTGGTTGAAAATCAAAAGATCAGTTTTTGGTTAACCAAGTAAAAAAAATTGAACTGAATCAAAAATCAAATTTTGATTATAAAATTGAAAATCGAACAGAACATACTTTGATTCGATTTGATTTTTTCGATTTTTGATCGATTTTGATTTTTTTTTTTTACACCCCTACCCTATACTACCAAGCCTCAGTTACTCAAACTTTATGTTTGATTTATTTAAGTATCTTTTTTATTAAGTTGAAATAATCTTAATAAGTTATTTTTTTTCTGTTAAAAAAATTATTATTGACATGGGTAACTTTGTAATAGGTTCTTGTGGATTTTTAAATTATCTCATGATTATTATGTGACAATTTTTGGGATTCATGAGAGTTTGAGTATTTATTGTCACTGCAAATATATATATATATATATATTTATTGTCACTCAAACCAAACAACTGATAAAATGGAATAAAAACATTGTATCCTATCTTATCCTAATCAAACTAGCCCTAATATTATATGAATCTCAAATTAATATACTACATATCAAACCTATGGAAAACTATTAATTCTTAAAGCTTGTGAAAATTAAATAGACATAATTTACATATGGATCTAAAAAACCCATAAAGGTCTATTTTGTTTTACAAATTGATTTTTAGATCCAATAAATTTTCACCAATGTGAGATCTGTTTGAGAAGTATTAAAGCCCCTTTAACATTTCTTCATTCGCAAATAATTCTCGATGTGCAAATATATAGCTAGGAAATTAAAATCAAAAGACTAGAATTGCAAAAAAGAGATTTTCCCCCATTGATAGCTATTTCTACAAAATCATAGATCATTTTCCATCTCCAATTAATAACCCATCCCAATATAACCGTAAATTTGACGAGGAAAAAAAAAATTGGCTCATGCTACTACTTTTTTTTTTTTTTTTAAATCAAAGCAAGATTAGGCATTGACCCCACCCTTTGTATTGATGAAAAGGAAGTATATATTGACAGTTACACTAAGATCATTTCCTATCTATACATCAAGGTTGTACAAAATAACACAAAAGAGATCACAAAGGTCACCCTAATTAAGAGAAACTATACAAATTATCATCAAATGAGAAGAGAAACAAAAGATCAAAAAGCAACAAACCAAAATCATTTGATCGTGAAATATGAGCAGTTAGGCTTGTCCATTTTGATAAGTGACCAAACCTCCCTTGGAAGCTCTCTCGGAAGGATAACTTTCCCAACACCAAATGGCTAGCTTTCTTGGCAATTAGATCCGCAACTGCATTAGCTTTCCTATAAACATGCATAAATGAGGCATTAAGGGAGCAAGACAGTCTATGGATATCGGTAATAATGTGAGCAAGTCTCCAATTGTGATCATGGGGATTTTGAATGAGAAGAATGGCTGCGGAGTCCAATTCACCTACAACATTGCATAAGTCATTATGGTGGCATAACTTGAGACCCTTCAAAATGGCAAAGAGTTCCGCATACATATTTGTTTGTGTGCTAAGAGGTTGTTGAAAGGCTAAGATCGATTCGGCATCAGCATTAGGGAAGATTCCAACCGCTCTAGAAGTTACAGGATTCCCGAGGGATGAGCCATTGATGTTGAGTATAAATTGACCAGATTGTGGGGTAGCCCATCTAACAATCTTGTACGGGGGGACAGAATCTGTACACTGAGGGAGGCAGCAACAGTCCAGTCACCAGCCCAGTGGTTGTAATCAACATCATGAGCCAAGTTGCTTGTTTTTATTGTACACGAGAACTCACACTTCATTGTATGTGTTATCTTGATCAAGAATAACACCACTAATTAATCAAAATTTGCTACCAACAAGATTGGTTTGGAATTAATAAACAAGTTATCTTGTTCTTGATATTCAAATTTAATTAAATTAATTTCAATTCAATTCTTGAAATTTGTTCTTCTTGACCTATAGTCGTGTGACACTTGGCACTCAGGGCCAAACTCCAACCAAATTTCTTGTTTAGAAATTATTCATAAAATTTATGAGCTACATTTCAGTCGGTGAAATGTAAATATTCTATTTAACATATTTTAAGAAGTTATAAGCGTGTGAAATATATAAGAACAGCGAATATTAGAAAGAGAAAAAGAGAAAAAGAAAAACAGTTGCACAGAATCGAAAGAGGGGGCTAAGAATTTTATCAAAGAGCCCTCTCAATCTGAATACCAAATCCAAATTCGAAAAAACTTGTGAAGCCATAGGAGTGTTCTTGTTGTTGATCCATTAAATTATTGTCCTATGGTTCACAAAGTTTCTATCTTTGATGCGCCGATCGAATGCCCGCAAGGTAAATCCTAATTTGGAGGAAAACAAAGATATGGATCCGGTTAAGTTTCAATTTCGCTCGAACCGACCCGGTTTTCGATCCCCCAACAGTAAACACTCGAACCCCAGATCAAGATTTTGTTTGTACACTTCAATCTCCATAGGGCTTGTGTTGTTTTGCTACATTCTGTTTTTTGGGAATAAAAATCTAGAAAAGAAAAAATACGGGTTGGTGATTGATGGGGGGAGCACAGGGACTAGAATCCATGTGTTTAAGTACGAGGTTAGGAATGGGAATTTGATTCTTGATTTTTCCGAGAAAGGGCTGATATCGATGAGGGTGAATCCAGGGTTGTCGGCTTTTGCGGAAGAGCCGGAGAAGGCAGGTGCTTCAGTGGCGGAGCTGATGGAGTTTGCAAAGAGGAATGTGCCGAGGGAGCAATGGGCGGAGGCCAAGGTTCACTTGATGGCGACGGCGGGTATGAGGTTGTTGAAGAATGAGGATCAAGAAAGGATCTTGAATGCATGCCGGAGGATTTTGAGGGTGTCTGGATTTAGTTTTCGTGATGATTGGGCTACTGTTATTTCTGGTATGGAAATTATGATGTGGTTATGTCTTCTGCCATTATTGTTGATTTTATTTTCTTTTTCTTTTTCTTCAGTCCCTTTTGTTTGCTAATTCTGTATTGTGGTTAACTTAGTGATCTGGTGAGGTATTCTAAATTCTAATGCCATTCTTGAGCAATGTGCTTCTTGGTAATTAAATTAAATCAGAAGAAATGCTTAACAAGTAGAAACGATTGCTGCTTTTGGTTCTACCTTCTGGATGTCTTGCTTTGGGCATTTTAAGTTGCTGTTGCAAGATTTTTTTTGTTTTCAATTTAAGTATAATTCCAGTCCATGTTTTTACTTCATATATTTTCAACTGTTCACTTGGCTATGTTTGCTAGACTACTTTTAGAGGTTTGAGGAAATTCTTTGTTCCTTCTGGCTACGATATTTGTATCAGTCAACATGTATAGCAATTTGAGCTATTAAACCTGTTGTAAGTTTTAAATTTCAAGATCACAACCTTTCAATGATTTCAATATAATTCTTCAATTTCTTTAGGGTCTGATGAAGGCTTGTATGCTTGGGTCGTGGCTAACTATGCTCTTGGAACCCTTGGAGCCGAACCAGCACAAACAACTGGGATTATTGAACTTGGTGGTGCTTCAGCTCAGGTTTAAATCTGGTTTTTATTGTTTTTTTTTATGTAGTCTGTTGGAGAAGATGTTCAATATTTCATTTGTTATTTTATACTTTACCAAAAATGAATAAGCAAACTCAAGTAATTGATGGATACTAGCTCTGTGTGTGTGTGTGTGTGTGTTATCTCTCTCTCTCTCTCTCTCTTCTTTGTTTTCTTATTGTGAATCTGATTTTTGACTCTTTCAGGTTACATTTGTCTCAAATGAGCCCATGCCCCCTGAGTTCTCTCGAAAAGTTAAATTTGGGAATTTTACGTACAATCTATACAGTCATAGCTTGCTTCACTTCGGTCAGGTAACCTTTATTTGAGAGCAACTTTACTATGATAGTGTCTATGGTAATAGCATGTTCACTATGGCCAGAGTTTTAAATATATTGTGAGACCCATAGTAGTGGATTCCTCCGATTGTGGGATGCCACCTGTTTAACAATCTTTATAGCTTCACTGTTCATAACGTGGATCACTATGCCATATTTCTAACAGGCCAGGTATACACTTTGAGTCGTATAGTTATGCTTTTGAATGGGAACCTGATCACACCATTTTTTTTACATCAATAAAATTTGATACTGAATATTTGCAGCCTCTACTTCTTGGCAAAATCTGATGATTGTTTTTCTTTTGCATGCAATTAGTTCTTTAACCAATACTATCTGATAATCTTTTAGCAAATCCTACAAATAGCTTCCTGGTGGCAAATATTAAAAATTTGATTTCCTAGATTTTTCACTAGATGGGGCTTTATATGTTGTTCTTAAGAATACATGTGGGTATTCTGGTGTATATGTAAATGGAAATGCTTGATCGGTACTTATAATATATTTATGAATTATCATATCAATTATCAGGTCTGGTACCTTATTCAGGTTTTCTTAAGTTCTGCTATTTTTGCAGAATGTTGCATTTGAGTTGTTAAAAGAATCTCTTGTTTTGAGAGGCCAAGAATTGGGTACGTCAAGCAGAAGTGTTTTTTCATTTGTTGGTTCTCTTTGTACAGCTTTACAACTCTTTATTCTTGCATCTGCATTTCCCCCCAAGTTACTTTGACCAAAGTGGAATCTTTTTCCTTTTTGCAATTCGTATAGCTGTAGCTCACCATTTGAGACAGTTGCAACATGTGGGCATCACATAATTTGCTTACTTTAAACACCATGCTCTTTTGATCATCTACACATACTGGAGCAGAGACACTGTTACTTTGGTTATGATTCGAATATCATGGCAGTTGCTCTTTCTTGTGACCCCTGCCATCATTCTGTATTCTATTGGGTAAAGTAGTTTTTGCTGATCCTCAGATGTTAATAAAGGAGGACATGCTTTTATGGAAACATTTTTCAAGTGCCTTAGGGAATTTTATCGCTGCTCGTATGTGGTAGTTATACTTGATTGTTTTGCTACGTATAATTTCTATTGGAGTTCTGGACAGTAGAATGTCTTAGTTTTTGGAGTTTATAAATTTATATGTTTGTTAATGCAGCTACTGAATCTCTTCAGAGAGGGAATCCAATGGATCCTTGTACTCCAAGCGGATATCTCCCTGATAAGGAGGCATTGAAACTCTCTCCTACTTTGACTGAGAAGCATAGAGACATATCTCCTTTGCATCCCAGTGGTAATTTCTCAGAGTGCAGATCTGCTTCTTTAAAGCTGTTGCAGAAAGGACAAGGTATTTTCTTTGGTTTCTTCAGATTTAACATCGTTCCTCTACAACAGTAATGGATCAGGCATTTCTTGACCACTGTACTTGATTATAACGCTCCTTTTTTTTTTTTTTTTTTTTTTTTTATGCCAATTGCAGATAAATGCCGTTATCAGACCTGCTACATAGGATCAACATTTATACCGAAGCTCCAAGGAAAGTTTTTGGCAACAGAAAATTTCTTTCACACTTCTAAGGTTCTGTCTTCCTTTGATCTGCAAATTGAAATGAACTTTGCCTCTCCTTTATTTTTTCTATTCTTATCTGTTAGCTTAGAGAATTTATTCTGAAATTCTCCTTTTCTCTTCCACCAAATAGTTCTTTGGGTTGGGCCAAAGAGCATTTCTTTCTGATCTGGTGGTTGCTGGGCAACAATTTTGTGGTGAGGATTGGTCAAAGTTGGCGCAGAAATACAACTCTCTTGAGGAAGAGGACCTTGTTCGCTATTGCTTCTCTTCAGCATATATCGTGGCCCTGCTTCATGATAGTCTTGGAATTGCTTTGGATGATCAGAGGTATTACTTGATAAACCGAACAAGAACGATTTCTTTTCTGGATTTGCTTTTTGACCTTAAGACTTAAAAATCACATATGGTGAATGGTGAATGGTGCCTTGGTATCAAATCCTGTAATTGTCAAAGATGAGAGAACACACACGTTATTGTGTTGTTCTGATAATAGCATCATTTTGTCATATTTCTAAGGGTCATATGTCATATGAAAATTAAAAACAATATTTTAAAAATCACAATAATGAGTCTTGGGTTGGAAAGGAAGTAGGGCAGTTGAGAGTTTCTCCCAGGAGATGGCGAAACGGGTCTTTGGTTTTGCCAAACTTACCCCATTGCATTCCCAGACAAGATTGCAACTTTTGTTATCTCCTCTATATCCTACTCATTTGAATCATTTTATCATTTGAATGATCTCTGACCAGGATTCTATACGCTAATCAAGTGCACAATATCCCACTTGACTGGGCATTAGGAGCCTTCATCCTGCAGAGTGCAGCTGAGTTGGATGTAAAGCACTCCGACTGGATGGCAACCATAACCGGGGGTAAATCTTCACGATTCCCACTTATATTTGGAATTTTCCTCTTAGTGGTACTTGTATCATGGTTCGTGTCGAAATGGAGAAAGCCGCAGGTGAAAACTATTTATGATCTAGAGAAAGGAAAGTATATAGTTACACGCATCAATAGATACTTGTAGTTTATTAGGAGTTCATATGTGCGTCCTGAGCTTCATTAGACAAGAAACTGCTGATTGCCTGGAGTATTTTGATAAAGTTGCTGAACTTCCATTTTAGTACCCATGCGAGCCTCTCTCAACAAAGCCCTCCTCAAGATGACGATATGGGGATCTGGTGCTGGGGCTCGGGCAGACCATTCAGTCTCTTAAAACATACTCGTAGTACAATCATATAATGATTGATACAGTTCTTGTTGTCCATATATAGACAGTTTTCTCTAGGATTTTGCTTGCAAGAGAGTGCAGAGATTATTATAGTAGGGAACTTCTTGTGATAGTGACTGGTTCCCTGGATAGTGTGTTCAGATTATATTAACTGTCAACTTGTTCTCTTGTGGGTCGTCTTTGCTGACATACATTGAAGATTAATACATTGTTTGTTAATCAATGTATAATTTTTCTTTGAAATTTCTTGTTTCTCTGATCTTTTTCTTTGAGCTCAAAGAAGCTTCCTAAATTGCTTTCCCACAATCTAGAATCACAACCTGTAGTTTCAGATGTCAATGTTTTATCCATTCTTTATTTGTATTGAGAACATTCTGGACATGGAGGATGTTTGGTAAGAGCCTTTTCTTTGAAGTAGAAATGTTCTTTCTTTCCTCCTCCTCCTCCTCCTCCTCCTCTTCTTCTTCTTCTTCTTCTTCTTCTTCTTCTTCCTAAATAAATAAATAAAATAAAGAAGATCATGGCTGATTTCTCGATTACCTTTATGAAACTCGAACTTGCGATAATAGCAATGAGATATTATTATCAAGCTACTCATTCATTCTGTAAAAATAAAAAAGTTAATAGTAAAATTTATAAGTACTTTAAATACAATAATAGAGATTATTAAAATACTACAAAACAGGGTGTTGGTTTAATTTTTTTGATTAACTTTAGAGAATTAAAAATAGAAGCATCACTTTAAAATACTTTAAAATAATTAAAATTTAATAAAAAAATAAAAAAGCAAACCCTTTGAAATAACTAAATTCAATTAGAAATTAGAAAAAATACTTTTTAAAAAATTATTGCAAAAACCACCTTTAAATTTATTTTCAACATTGAAACTAACACCCCCTGACCCCTTAATGTGGTCCAAGTCTTCCATTTCATTAATCCTACAGCTAATGATGGAAAAAAGCAACAAAAAGAAAAAGTCAGAATCCAACACTTTTTTATCAATAAGCAACAAATTGTACCAACATATTAATTTAATTGCAGATTCCAGGAAGTTTCCTTTTACCAAATATTTATGACTGCAGTTACAATATCCAACCAAACACAATAACACAATACAATGAAGTTATTCTCCATTTTGCCCCTTTTCTTTTTCAACAATATTGCAAATAATCTAACAATCACAAAAATAGAAATAAATGGTCCAAATAATTACATCACTGCACATGCAGTATTCTCCGACAACAGTTTAAATCATCTATTTTAATTAATAATTTATTTATCTTATATCTTATGTAAATGATGAGTGTATAGAATATTTCAGACATTTGATCATAAATCATATATATTTAATGTGTATTCATCAAATAAAATACAAATTAAAATTGCTGATTCAAAATGGAGTGGCATTGTTTCGTCCATTTTTTATGAAAATACTATTATTTTTATTTTCATACTATAAAACAATCATTTTTGAAACCTAAAATACCTACTAATATTAAGAATAATTAAAATTTTCTTTTTCAAATATAATATATTAACTAATTCCTTTCTCTATCCACTTATAACATGGAATCTACACTATATTTAGTAGTAATTTTTTATCTCAACACTATTTAATTGATAAGATATAAAAAAGTAATAGGATCGACAATAAATTAAAAAATATATTATACGTTAAAATATTAATTCTAATTCATTTTTTTTTCCAGTATTTGTATACTACTAATTCAATTGTACTTTTATTATATCAATACTGAAAAATAAAAATAAGTTAAAAGTACACATAACAAAAAAAAATAAAAGTAAAAAGTACAGTCAATCAGCCCATATTCCATTCAAAATTTTCATTAAAAAAAATTAATTCAAGAAAGTAATGATAAGTCGGATTATACCGTTGGGGTAACATAGGACAGGAAAAAATATAGGAGTTGACAACTTTATCCTTCTCCCCATAAACGGACACACATAAAAAAACGTCAGCCCTTACCAGACCTCATTAAATAATTAATAAATAGCCAATATATTTTTATAATTTTTTTTATTAATTATTGAGAGAGAGAGAGAGAGAGAGACCTGTTTGGTTTTATTTTTATTTTCAATTTTTATTATTTTTAAAATTTGAAAAGTTAATCAATAGAAATAAATTGAAAATGAATTTATGTTTGAATATAGCGTTAAAAAAAGTAATGATTATATTGATTTTGATAAATTATAGATAGAAAAAGATAAAAATAATGAAATAGAGAGAGAAATATAAAATGTATTGAAAAATATATTTTAAAAATAAAAATAATATTAAATAAAAATATATAAAAATAATGTATTTTAATTTTGAAATAATAAAAAATATGAGAATGAAGTGTGAAAATGAAATCAAACGGCCCGTGAAACAGAGAGGAAGACTCCTCGAAGGAGTAAATTTTGCGAGATAAGTCAAATAATAGCCAAAAAAGTCCCCCAAAGGCTAAAACTAAAACGCGTCAACAGTTTTAACAATCCATTATACATATTTATTGACCTTGAGATTTTTCTTGGTTGGCCTACAAATTCGCGATTTCTTTTCCGTTCTTGTTTTCGATTTCTTTGTTCGTCCTTCAGGTACTTGTTCTTTTCTTTTCTTTTTTCTTTTTTCCTTTTGTAGTTCGTATTTCTTGTATTTCTTCTCTTCATTTGTATTTATTTGTTCTTGATTATAGATATTGACTTTTGGTTTCGGCTACCTAAGCTAGAGAAATTCTCTGATCCCGCTGTATATGCCAGCGTGATCAGTGGATTTCTATCAATTTGTTTGGGATGCCCTTGATTCTTAATTTGTTTGTTAGGGCTTAGAGTTTATATTTTGTTTAAAAGGTGTGGTTTTTTGGGATATTAGGTCTGGAGAATTAGGTTTCTATGTCTTCTTTGAAATGGGTTGCTTGTTTCGGTTTCAAGATTCTTCTTTCAGGTGGTTTCAGTGAATGTGCGGGTTAAAAGATCGAAACTTTTTAAATAAAGAATAAATGAGAATTAATTAGATTGTGATTTGGAGGTTAAATGAACATACTTTTTGTGAATAAAAAAGAAAGGTGTGTATGTTAGATTGTAAATTTGAGGATTTATGTTGATTTGTTGTGCTCAGGATTCTTGTGGTTATTACTGTTGCTTGAGGTGGTGTTGGTGTAAACAAGTAGTAAATGGGCGAGCATTTGTTGGTGACTGTGAACCAGCTGCCAAAGTCTGAGGTGGTTGAGCCTAGCCAACCAGCTCCTCCGGCTGTGGGAGATGGGCCAAATGGAAAGAAGCCTGATATGGTGGGGTCCTCATCATCAATGGCAGGGGGAGATGATAAGGTGGTGGTCGTAGTGGACAATGAGGAAGCAGATGAGCGTGCGCCCCTGATAGGGATGGGGGAGTGCCGTATTTGCCAGGAGGAGGACACTCTCAACAATTTGGAGAGTCCTTGTGCTTGCAGTGGGAGTCTTAAGGTACTGCTTATGTTGATGCAAGATTCCTTTGTGTCTGGGTTGGTTGGTATTTATGTTTCTTATCCTGAGGTTTAATTGTTATGTAATGGAATTTTATTATGTGTTAGGGGCTTAGGGAAAATAAGTTTGATCTTTAAAACAATAAAACAAAAGCATTACGTGTATCTGGAAGAGTGTGAGCAGCTAGATATGTTTTGGTTTTGTATAAGTCACGCAAATTGGAACTATGCAACATTGAACTAAAATTCCTTGAATTTCCCTTGATATAGTGAGCTTTATCTTTTGATGAATCAACATGGTCTTCATTTAGGAGTTAGGACTGTTTCATATGTGGTAAAGCTTACTTGTATAACATTGTCCTCCTCACCCATTACCCCCTCTCTTTCACTGTGAATCTTACTTGTATAACAGCATGCAATATTTAGGTTATCCTTTTGACCTGTCTTACATATGGCTAATCTTTTCCCTCCCTCCCCACCCCTCCCTGCCCTTTCCCTCAGGACATTCATTTGTTGAAATGGCCTGCTTTACTATTATACTGAGACATGTTCCTTTGCAGTATGCTCACAGAAAATGTGTTCAGCACTGGTGCAATGAGAAGGGAGACGTTACTTGTGAGATTTGTCATCAGGTATGTGATTGCTTCTTATGGCTTTGTCAAATTGCTAGTCTTTTTATTGATGCCAGCAAGTGGTCAAATAAGATAATTTTGTCAGCATGCTCCATCTTAGCCTCTTATGCTGAATATTAATTTTCTCTTCACTAGGACACTTTTAGGGTATTCAAGTACAACTTAAGGAAAGCAGGATCATTTAGAAATGTTTTTTATTATAAAGTTACTAATCATGAAACTGGTTGATACTGATTCAATTTTCAGCAAACATTAGTCACTTGAAGTGGTGTTTTGTTGATAAGTTTATCGATTATGTCAACCTGAGAATCAGTACAATTTGCAGTAGTGAGCACTTAACATTTTGGAAAGGTTTTCATTATAAATATGTAGATCATGACAAGCTGAAAAGAAAACTTCTGACCATCGTGGAATTGGATGTGTAGACAAGGGTGATTTTGTTCAGAAAATAAAATTGCAGATTCTTGTATGAAGCAATGAAAGTAGCATTTCCATGCACTTGCATCTTGTTTACTTGTTTGTTGTCTATGCTTCTTATGCATATCCTACAATTGCAATAACTCGTAACAGTACCAAAATAGCCCTCTACTTTTGTTGATTTGAATCACAAGTTATGAGGTATGCATCTGAACCATGGGAAGATTATGTGTACACATGGGGAAGGGATATTTTTCCATCTTAGACAAATATTTACATATGTTGTAACCATCTTCTGTTATCGGGTTGAGAGCAGTCAGCATCTATGCCAGGTTGCAAAACACTTTCATACTTGAAGCATATCATATAACAGTGTTATCTGATATTAGTGAAGTGCATTGGATTTTGTTTGTGCTGCTATGTTATACTCTTATCACTATGATGCCACATTCTTTACTTTGTTGTGCAGCCTGTATCAGTCTGGTTATACTGCTCCTCCACGTCCTCCATCCGATGAGACTACCATTGATATTGGGTAAATTTTTGTTCTCCTGTGTCAAAATCATGTTGTATGATCTTTTATTCTAGCGGATTTTCTTGCTAAAGAATGAGAAATAGAACAGTTCCAATAACAATTTTAAAAGATCAAACATTGTTTCTTTTGGTTTTTATTTTGACATGGAAATAGTGTGATCATCACTGTGGATCTAATCATGATTCCGTTTTTTATATCTGTTTCCAGGGGAGTATGGCAAATTTCTGGGACACCACTGGATATGCATGATCCTCGTCTTTTAGCAATTGCTGAGGCTGAACGCCAGTTGTTTGAAGCTGACTATGATGATTATAATGGTACCAACAGCAGTGGTGCTGCCTTTTGCCGTTCAGCTGCGCTAATCGTAAGCTCTTTACTACTGCAAATTCATTAAAGAAATTCGCCATTTGCTAGTCATTACAGTGTATATGTTTGAGAGTTTCAAGAAGAAAATGATGTTAGCTGAAATGCTTTGTGGGTTGCATGTCATACAATGTCAAAGTTATGTTTTTATCCTTCCGCTGGAACATTGAATTTAGAAAAATGCTAGCCACCTCTAATGCTTTTGCCATGAGAATGTTGCTCCAAGGATCTCCTTTTTCCGTGCATCACTTTTGAGTAAATCTTGAATTCCTTTTTTGGGATCTGAGGAAATTGACTAGTGGTGGAGATGGTAGAAACTGATACCTTGCAGCAGAGCAATGAAGGACAGATGGTTGAGGGTAGCATAAGGAATCTTCTTTTGCATACTCAAGAAGGATACACACACACACACACACACACACACACACAGAGGAGGGGGAGAGAGAAAGGATGATGGTGGGGTATTTATGGTGATCATCATCTTTAGGGAGATGAGAAATAAGAAAGAAATGCCTTGTTGCAGCAAGGAGAAACGAAAAGAATGACTATCAGGAAACAAATGGAGCTAGTTGAAACCTTGACAAAGCTCTATGAAACACGAGGGACACCAAACTTGAGCAATGGCATGTTATTTGGAGTATACTATTCCACTTTTCTAACTACCTCTCGGAGTTGCTCTTGCTACCATGGAATCAATGCTTTCAATGTGAAGTAGGTAGGAACAACAGCTGTTGAAGAGATACTGCATTACAATCAATCCCCTTCCCTCCCCCAGCCCTTTCCCCCACCACCACAACGAAAAGACTTCCTTGTGAGCATAAGCACACTCGTAAAAAGACGCAACAGTGCAAGAAAACAAGGATTTGAGAGTAAATGTGGTGGTGGTCATAGTGCTCAAGTTGAAAAAACACAGGATGTTGATAAAGAAGAAAAGAATGCAGTGGCGGCACCTGTAAAATATGTTATGGATGAGTGAAGCTTCTTGTATCATCAGGGGAGATCCGTAAGAGTCTTTATCAAAGTAAAAAACAGTTGAAGGCGAGCCATAAATTTGGGCCACTACCATTCTACTTGGCTAAGTGCTTACCCTACAATAGAATTGAACGAGTTGAGATAGAATTGTGTAGCTAATATGGAAAGTAAATTTGGAGCCATGTGTGTAACCGGAATTTCTTTAGATCTCTCAGTACTACGTTTTCTTTATGCATTACGCATGGATCGTTCCTTTTACTCTGGAATTATGTTGATGGTGAGTAACCATTGGAGTTCGCTTATGTTTGAATCTTATTGCAATCACTGACAGAACACATTTGAAAACTTTCTATGTAACATTGCTGTCCACAGTGCATTCAATTAAATATAAAATTGTGGCATTTGGATTGGCAGTTAATGGCTCTTCTGCTGCTGAGGCATGCACTTTCCATCACTGATGATGGAGATGGAGAAGGAGATGAAGATGCATCAACTTTCTTCTCCGTAAGTTGATGTGAACTATATACTTTATTATCATTATATTGTTAAAATCTCTGGACCACGGATGCCCCCATTATGAATTATGCTGAGTGCTCTATTAATGCAGCTGTTCTTGCTTCGAGCTGTCGGTTTTCTTTTGCCTTGCTACATCATGATCTGGGCCATCAGTATCTTGCAACGCAGAAGGCAAAGACAGGTATAAATATTTGCTCTAATAAGAAAATTAACCTCTTTCTGAATTGCAAGTAACTATTTTCATCTGCCCATGTAAACAGGAGGCCGCGGCACTGGCAGCAACACAATTTGCAATTGTGGTTCAATCAGCACAAAGCAGAGGCCTCCTTGTAGCCTCATCTGCACCGGCAGTCACTCCACAGGCGCCTGCTACTCCTTCACAGGCCACTCCTCACCAGGAAAATGTTTGATTAAACAATAGTTCCTGCATTTGCCCGTCTTAACGTTCTTGGGAGTCTTCTGCTTGGTTCTTCACCAAGCAGTCGTTCAGAAAGAGAGAATGAAGATCGAAAATTAAAAATTGTTGCAGTAAATTTTCCTTTACTTTCACTTTCATTTCATTGTGAGACGTTGATCTGCTACATGTGTATATGAATTTCGGGTCCTATGATGAGCTTAGCTTGTTATAACTCCGCGTACTCAGGACAAACATCTGAAAAAGAAATCAAAAGGTGTACTTATTTGATGTACCTTGTTCATGTATAACTAAGCATTGTGCCAATTGATTCACTGTTGTACTCTGGTGAGACAAGCAGTAACTAAAGAATGAGTCTGTTATATATTGGCTTAAGGTCTTGAGCAAGAGTGAGAACAATATTTCTTTCTATTCCATTTGTTAATTTTCTTCACTTATTATGGAAGCAAAAGTGATGTGGATTATTTAAAGATTGAATTCGATTTGCTTAATTTAAAAAAAATATATATCAATAAATTTTTATAAAATAATTATATAGAATTTAGTAATTGTCTTGATTGTGGAATATTATGCGCAAACATGAATTTATAGTGTCAAAGAACTTCATGCTATTATTTCTAATATGAAATCTATCTCTTGACGATATATCTTCACAATCTTAGTACCACCAACAAAAGAAGAAATGCCCCAAAAGGAAGAGAATCTGGATCATCCATTTGGCGCTCTAGTACAAGTTGATTAAGTTTAGTTTTTTCATACAATATGGCTTTGTAGGGAAGGAATTAATATTTAGATGTGTATTTTTATCTTTTTGGATACCCTCTTTCTTGATCAAAATGATGGAATGATCTTAAAGTAAAGCAAAGCAAAGCAAGGCATATTAGATTTGCCCTAATGGGTGACATTCCATTTGCAGAGTGACCCACTTTTATACTTTGAGTTAACCTTTAGGACACAAAGATGTGTTAAGCTAATTGTAAGAAATAGGAAATAAAAAAGAGCTTAACTTCAAAACCTAATAAATACCACTGTCCTTTGCTCTTGGTTCTTATGATGCTTGTTATGTCAATAATTAGGTTAAACAAATTGGTTTACCCGTAATGATGTTTGACTTATATTATTTATTTTTATCATATTCTACAAGTTAGTATCGACGAAATATAAAAATCAGTATAAGTTAAAAATTAAATACTTCAAGAAATTTCGTTTTAAGTTGGTTTCACTTTATTCAAGATATTTATGGGTTGGCTTTTTCTGAAAATCCTAGTCCCTTGTACGAACAAATTGATATAATTAATAAGTATTAATTTGACTAAGTCTATTCACTTTTGTTGCCAAAAATAATAGTGATTGCTTGGATGGAATTGTTCAAATGACCTGGAAAATGGACATGTTCAAAGATCAGCTAGGCCATTTTCCCTCTGACATTCAATGGAGCCAATATGTTTGATAAAAGGTTTAAAAGGCCATTGCTTTGAGACTGCATCACTAAAGAATTTGAGCATATTCTTTGGAACTTAATTCTTGAACATCAATCCTTACTTTTTTCTAAGATTAATTCGATCCATCACTTCAAAAGGGGAATGGGATAAAACCCTTAGGGGTTTTAATTGTTTCACTTTAGGGCATGGATCCAAAAGCAAAGGAAATGGTCCCACTTACAACAATATCAAGAATTGTACTAGTTTGGAGTATTTGCCTTCTCCCTATGTCATTTTTTGTTCTATTTTTCCCTCAAGAAGAATATTTTGGTAACACAATAAACATTAGACCTCTAGATTGGTGCAACCATACAAGTGGGTTGCCTTGTATTTTATAGACTTGTAGCTCAATAAGCATTTGGTGTCATTAAAGTTTGTTGGAACTCAATTCATTTAAGCACCAAAACCAAACTCAAATACAAATTTCAAATTTGCCAAGAAATTGAAAATCAAGCTTGACTTCGTGTTGTTCATTTGGGTTCGATTGATTCACAACCTAAGTTAATTTTGATAGGAAAGAGAAAGATTTTCTTTTATTCTGAGTTGAATGTCTAAACAGGTCTGTTAAATTACTCTTATTTTGAAAGTTAAAAACAAATTAGAATCTTTAAGCAGCGTCACAAAAATCCTTCAACGCTTAAGTCAGTTAGAGGCTAAATATGAAATAAAGTAAAAATAAAAGAAAAACAAATATTGTACATGTATATATAGTTGTTATCGGACATATTGACTATCTATTATGTATCATTTGATTTATGCTAGCAATTTTAGCATTTCCTTTATTTAGATTCGAATTTCTAAATGGATCTACTAAGTTAATCCGGTTTTAAAAGTCAAAAGCAAATTAGGATTGCTTGACGACTCAATGAAAAGCCTCCGATATCTAAGTCAGTTAGAGGCTAAATGTGAAATAAAACAAAAGTAAAAGAAAAAAAAATATCGCATATGTGTCAATAGTTGTTACTGAAAATGTTTGCAGTCCATTATGTATCATTTAACTTATTTTCACTTCTTAACATCTGATGGGACCTTTCTTACAGGACCCAGGTCAAGGTTCCCCAAACCTGTGTGCTTAGGAAGAAGACTCCCATTTTATAATTGAGTCCCTTCCAAATACCACATCAAATTCTACATTCATTAGAATTGATAAAATTTAAAAAATGGGTGAGGCTTAAACTCAGTAGTCAAGACCCTATATCCTCAAATTTGTAACCACTAATGACATATTCATGCATAAAATGAATTGTAAACTTTTTGAAGTCATGAACTCTGGTAAAGTTCTCTGGTTCAGTGCAGATTGGATTCTTTATTGCATATGTAGCCCATTATCCATACAAAAAAGAACGTAATACATCATCTTTTTGTACTAATATACATAGATATGGTTTCTGTGTATGAAAAGCATGCAATGCAGGTGTACATCAGGTTATAAATCTTGTACCTCCCTGGAGGCTGATAACTAGTAGGCAAAAATCCAAGCCCTCTGTGAAACTCAAACAAGATGATCAAAAAGCAAAGAATCTGTCCCATTGTATGATCTTTAAATGTCAGGCTGTAATAGTTTGGACCATCACAAAATTACTGCAAAATTTGAAATAAAGCATGCTTTAGAATGTTCCATGTTGCATGTGATTTTTGTATTTGATTAGTATATACAAAAAAGAAAAGTGGATAAAGAAAAAGATGGTCTTCCTGGTTAAATGGGAAGGATAAAAAAAACCAAAAAAAAAACAATAAATAATTTGATTCTAAAGAGAAAGAGACAGTTGAATCAAAAAAACTCAAAGAGACTGGCAAAAGAAGCATAAAGAAAACACATTTAGCACAATAAACCAAGACTGGTATTTTTGCTGCATAGAGAAGAGAGCTTGGAATTCTAAAGTGAGATCTCTATATGGCATAAAGCTAATGTTTGGTTTTTTAAGGGAAGATGTCTATTCCCCCATCCCCTTTTCCTTGCCATTCTGCTTTATGACTGCATAATGATCTTGTGTTTTGGCTGCTAAAAAATAATCACTAGGAAACTTTCTTTCTTAATGACTAAGGAAGGCTGATTTAGATCAACACGATTTACAAAAATAAAATGATGACATTGTCATATGTAATAGTTCTGCAGTCAATTTATAACCCTAGTTGATAATACTGGTGGCATGAATAAGTCGATTTCCCTCCTTTTCCTAGAATTGAGAATTTTATATTTCACGTATCTATACAATTAAAACTGCCATAAAACGACTTATTAATATATCAATAGATTACTTCGCAAGGTGACTGTTGAGTTTTATGGCAACGAAGTAGTCACATGCTTTTTCTATTATTTTCCGTAGTGCATTTTGGGCCATCCTGGACTGGAATACGATTTGTTGACTATTATTTATCAAATCTTGCAAATTCTCCTGAACAATTAGTTACAAATGCTTAATCTCGAATTGGATCCCAAATTGATGGATTCACTCTACAGGAACTACAAGATCTAACCCTAGACGCCTTTGGCATGCAGGAGTCACGAACTGATGCTTTCAACATCTCAAATTCAAATGAAAGACCGAATATTTATGTATTGATATAATATTGGATTTTTTTCATGCCACGTGAGCAAGATCGAATGATGTGGCCGTGAGTCCAAGGTGACTGGATTGGTCTTTGTTGAAGAAGACAAAAGCAGTGCAAATGATAGAAATGTAGGGTAGCAAATGAAAAAGATGCTTAGCTTCTCGAGGGTGTTGTTCCAATCACCTTTATTCATCCTATTGAGATTCTTCTTTCTAGTAACAGCCTTAATTTGATTAGATTTGCAGATTTATGATTGGGGTGAATCTAAAACTCTTATATGGATTCTGGGCCCTCCCTGCTTTTATGCTTTAAATTCCTCCCCAAAATCCTATAAGAATTATATCTACTATGGAATTTAGGAACAGAAGGATTACAACCCTAGGCCATTATATTCTCCTTGCACTTCACCATAAAGACAAGGCAGACTCTCATTTCTCCTAGTTTTTCACAAAGAAAACATGTTTCTTTCTATCCACAAGTCATTCTTACTATTCATATGTATAGGATTATTAGCATTCCATCCGCATGAAGTTCGTGGCTTGACAAGCGCAGGTCTTGTCCTGAGACGAGGCCTAGAAGATCAATCAACGATGATAAATAATCATCGTATGCTGAAGGCAACTGACAAGAACAGCCTGAATACAAACAAGAAACCAGCCCCCACAAACAGAAAATTCGATCCAAGCCAGTCGAGCAAAAGAAAAGTTAAAAGAGGATCAGACCCCATCCACAACAGAACTTGACATAAAAAGGGCAGCTCAGAGAAAATCAGACAAGAGCAGGACAATTGACATAGAAAGAAAGACAGCAACTTACTACCCAAAAGGACCTTTGGTGGTGGATCATGGATTCATGTCTACTAGCCAAGGTTTCTCTGTTGTTGGTTGAATGGCTTTCTACTTCTGTTCTGGAGTTTTGCTGTGGAGCTATATGTGTATAGTGTAGAATAGCTAGGAGCCGGCCTTGGAAGCAACCAAAGAGAGCCTAAATGTCTCCACTGCACATCAAGTTGGGGGGAAGTAAACTAAAATGGAGCCGGGCTAGCGAAGATTTGGTCGGTTTGAATTCATTATTTCTTTGGTTTCTTGAAGATGTAACGGTATTTTGTTTTTTCTCTGTCACATTTTAATTGTAGTATCTTCAATATTACACATTTTGATGCCTTAAGGTTTCAGAAGATATTCTGAACTCTGTTCCACCTGCCAATTCTCTCAGTTCAAAACTATAGAAAATCAGAATACAGCACACACACATACACTAAAAATTTCTAATCTATGAATAGTTCTCAATTGATTCAATCCAAAACCTATCTCATCAATCACAAGAGTTCCCCAAGAAACTATCAGGATGGTCTTTTTATTCCATCTGTCATTGGATTGCAACTTATAGCAACAAGCATAATGCAACTTTTCACTTCAAAGCGCACAAGAATTAAACTTTTAATAAAGTTTTTATCAAAGTTAAGAGTAGTGGACTCAATATATATAACATGTTTAATATTCCTTTTACAGTAGCAAAAACAGATGCTTTGTTCCACACACTGAATGATCATCGACAGGTTATTTATTTCAGCTTTTAACCTACGCAAACAGATATTGAAATATTTGATATTGATTGATAAGTCCATTATTCCAAACAAATCTTCCACATTTATAAACTCCTTTCACTAGGAAAAGATGGAACCTAAATATTATGAATGAAAAACAATGATAAACAAATACTAGCACTAAGTTGCTGTCCATTACAAGAACTTGCATTAGATCATGTTATTTAGAGTCAACACCATAAGCTTTCCTATATAAATTGGCTAAGCTTTACTTTTAGTTCAAAATCAACTTCACGAACGTGGTTTTACAACAAAACAGGAAACTAAAGTAATAGAGAACGGAAGGGGGAACGAACTTAGCAAGACACAACGATAACAACAACTTTTGGCCTGTTGAACTATAATTAGTTTTCCAAATCCCAAAGCATACTTATAGAAAAACGACGTTGGGATCTGTAATGGAAAGGAAGAATGGTAAGATCCAACTAAACTGAACTAGTTAAACCATTTCTATAGCTAATGTTACATGAAGTCCAGCACAGTTTCCAACATGGGCATGTTTACAAGTTCTAGGAGTCCTCAATAAACTTTTCAATTTATGACTAAAATGAAGAATGCCCATGATGATGCCTAGTTACATAGTCAAGCCTTAGTAGATGGATCAATATAGGACATGGATGCAAACCTCCAGATGAGGCAGCAGGACCCTCCCAAGAACTTAGAACAATATTAAACAGCTAACTTAACCTTAGTCCCATTAACCACAACAACACAAATCTTGGTTTATAAATTGGTCCTTATAAGGACAGCCAACATGGAATTTGGGATGATTTAAGACTTAAAAACTGTTTATTTATTTGGTTAATCATTTTTTGCTCTAAAAGCTGAGTATAAATTGGTTTGAATTTGTTTCTCCAACTGTAATGTCCTTCTACAAATGTGAAATATCCCAAAAAAAAAGAAAAAAAGGAAAAGAAAGAACAAAAACGCCAAACAAAACCAATCACAGAACTTTTACTGTATGCTCAAGAACTAATACAACACAAGAAGATTGCTAAGTTTCACAAAAGCCAAGAATGCTACCATAATAATATGAAAATGCAAGCGCAAAGCATCTCCCCATTGCAAAGCTTGAGGTACAACATCAGAAAGCAGGGGTACAACATAAAAATGATACTACTATAATTGAACTAGCTAATTACCATAAAAGCAGACCCAAAACTTTGTTCCAAGTTTTCATTTTTTTCTTTTTCAACAGTTTCTTGCACTTTATAGTTTTCCATTTATCAAATTTCCATATTGAGCACAAAAAATTGGAGGGAAATACAAAATTCTACGAAAATCTCCCCCATTTATAGCTGAAACGGATCAAACAAATGCAAATTCCCAAACAAAGAACAGTAGATTACAGAGACGGATGTATATAAAGTAAAAGAAGACGAGTAAAGCTGAACCAGAATACTAAAATCCCACTAGTCAGAACAGCTTCTTTCCTCAGAAAAAAAAAAAAAAATTGTATGTGAAGAGAAACGACATTTACGCGGAGGAATAAAAATAATTATGGTGGAATGTTTTTTCTAATAAAGAAATTTTATTTTAAATAATGTCAAATTTGATATTATTACACGCTATTTTAAAGATTTTGTATAGATTATGAAGTTGAAGATGTTTTACCAATACCAAATTTGCTAGTGAGGAAATCATAATAACTTATTATTTATTTTAAATAAAGAAAGAAAGAGAAATATTGTTTGGTAAGTGGGGAAAGTAATTATGAAAAAAAATATATATATAGAATAAAGTGATTTTGCATAGGGGTGTAAATGAGCTGAGCAGGCTCGGGCTCGGCTCGTTTACCAATTCATGAGCTTGAACCCGGGCCCGAGCTTGGCCGAGCAGAGATAATCGAGCTCGAACTCGGCTCGGGCTCAGGCTCGGCTCATTAAGGCTCGATTCATATAAGTTTAGATGTGATTGCTATAACTATATAAGACTTGATTCGTATAAGCTCGAATGAACTTGAGCCTGTTTAGACTTGAAACAAAATTTATAATAACAAACACTATATTATTATTATTATTATTATTACATAATATATATATATATATATATAATAAAAATCTCGTTTAGGCTCGCGAGCCTGTCGAGCCGAATACTATTGAGCTTGACTCGGCTTGCTTGACTGGCAGGCTCGGCTCATTTAAGTTCGAGTTGAATTCGAGCTTTCATTTAGCCGAGCTCGAACCTTTTGCGAATAGTTTCATCTCATTTACACTCCTAATTTTGCATTGAAAAAAAGGATAATCGCTTTTTAATTTTCATTCAGATGGCTAATTTGTGCCTGGTGATCTAAAGACACATTTAATTGCTACAAATCTTGTTTAAATAGTGACCTTAAGATCCGAACATTATATATTTATTCTCATTATTGACTGACTTGATTGTAGAGGAGCACTATTAGAAGCCATTCTAGCTAGGCCTATCAATGATGGGTTTTATCCTATCTAGGCCCAAAAAATTTTTGCAATACTTAGACTTAGGCTCGGGCATACTAAATAAAATGCAATGGGTGTGGGTTGAATTTATACCCATAAATTATCCATAAATCCATATCTAATAATTACTTGTTATCCTAATACCCAAATTTGATTATTAACCTAAAAATTACATATACCAAAATTAGAATTAGACTAATGTAATATATATAATTAAAAATATTTATTATTTTTATACAAAAATATATTTTCTCAATAATTTTGCATATCTTTGTTTAAAAATAAAAATGTTCTATTCTATTCACACCATGCACATTTTTTTGTTTCAATTTCCTTTAGTCAACTATTACATTTTGAAATCAATAGTATATGCCCATAAAATATGAGTCCACCACACGCGATCTAAGAAAATAATGATGAAAGATTAATCTATTTACTAGAAGGTATGGAATATAGTTCAAAGTTTGATGTGATATTTTAAATTTTTATATTAAAAATGTATTTTAAAAAATAAAAAATGTAAAATTAAAGAGAAAAAAATATAATTAGAGAGAACAATATAGAGAGAGATAGAGACAGAGAAAAATATGAGGGAGAAAAGAGCTATCCGACACTTATAGTATATTTGATCTCCATAATGAAGGGATTGAGTTAAATTTGAACTATAAATACTCTTCGAAAAGAAATAAAATTTGAAAAAAAATCATGCTTTGTTACTATATGATTAGACGAACAATATAAGAAAGTGGACTAATATATGATATCTTGCCACCAATTCAAATAGAAGGAAAGCAATATCTTTTTTATTTTATTCATTTAGTACAATAAAATTAAATATATAAGTCAATTAAATTAAATTAAATATAATATATACACTAATTAAATTTCAATAATATCTTCTTCTTTTTTTACCATATACCAAAAGAATTTGTTAATACGAAAAAACTAATCAAAATACTAAAAAATTATATTCAAGAAGCTAGACCCAGTGGGTATTGAATTATTAAGATATGATAGGGTATGGGGTCTTATTGTATGGGTATTTCAAGATAGGGTAAAATATAGGATGTTATCATTTGGGTATGAGTGTTAATTTGGGCTAGAATCCATAGCTCAACTCAACCCACATTATTTTAGGTGAATTGGGTTGGACTCAATATTTTAGAAATGGGTTTGAGTGAGTTAAGTTTTAGATGAGTTGTATCAAATTTGGGTTCAAAATAAATCCATTCAAAAATTTTAAGTAAAATTTAATAAATTCAATAAAATTAATTTTGAATTAAAATAAAAAACTCTTATTATTTTTAATTTTTTAATTTTATCAAAGTCTTGTGTTTTTTTATTATTAGCAATTTCATAATTAAAATATACATTTTGAATTTTGTACAATATTAATAAATTAATTATCTAAAATTAGATGCATATAATTTGAAGTCTTAATTCAAATTGAATCTCAGACATATAAGTTAGGGGAAAAAAAAGTCTTAATTCAGATTGAATATCTTGAATAAAATCAAGTGAAGTGCTAAACTTATGCACACAACTTCTGCAAAATTTACCTAAAATATTATTTCTCTGAATGTCATATCTTCTTGTCAACTAACTTATATTTCTGATTTCGAATCATAACATAGCTCCACAAAATTGATACTATTTGTAGTACACAACATATAACAATTAAAAATAGCATCCACCCACATATGAATAATTCATAATTAATTTTGTCATGAAAGAAATACTACTCATAATTAATTTTTAATGCAATTGAATATTATAATATGAATTAATAAAATAAGTATATAATTTAATAAATAATCTCATTATGTTGTAAAATTGTAAATTAAATAGAGTATAGAATGTAAATTAATACTACTATGGTCTTTTAAATTAATTTTTTGAAATAAATAAATTAAATCAATTTTTTTATTTTCTATTGAAACCATTTTAAACCCAACCTAACCCACAATTTAAGCTAACTCATTTTCGACCCACGGATCTCAATTCATATAGAATCCAACTCATATAAGTCCAGACCCAACCCAATTCACCCATTAACCACCCATACATTTAGGTATTTTAAGGTATAAGTATGAATAGAGTGAAACTCTACCAATTGACAGGCCTAATTCTATCACCTCTAACAAATTTTGTGGTTTCAAATCTAAAAACTTGATTTTGTTCTTAATTCAGGTGAAATCATTCCGACCATCCTCACCATTGACTCAGACATGGATCACATCCATTTTGAGGTTTTGGCCTTTAATCCAACCTTATCTAGGAATAAAGGGACATAAATCCTCAATTGGATCGATGCTCAATTAGTGTTGATCCGCAGCTAACAGCTTATGAGAATGAGACCCTGTAATAGTCTTACATTGGTACCACCACAAATTACGTAAATGGAATCAGGTTCTCTTCATTCCTCACTCTCTTTGATTATTTACTTCTAGACCACTTGCAGAAAAAGCAAAAGCATATGTAATGATATATTATTCTGTTCTAATCTCATGCGATCAAGATATACACTAAAAATAATGTATATTTTTATTTAATTAAAAAATTACAAAATAATTATTGAATATTAACAAGAGAGTTTTAAATTTTAACTTACGATATTTCTTTCACGCATGTTGTTTTTTATTGTGGTAGTAATTGACATTATTATGATTTTTAATAATAATAATAATAATAATAATAATAATAATAATAATAATAATAATATATTCCCCAGCTAGTTTAATTTATTCCCATAAAAGATCCTAAATTATTGCACATAATTGAAGTTAGTAGTGGTGTTGACCACTGATAGGAATCCAGAAATTATTCAGTCAAGATATGTATTAGTTCCCAATTATAATAGATGTTGTTATTATAGTGCCTGTAATTTTCAATGATGCATCTCTTTTTCTAATGCATATATATTTTTTCTTGCCATATTTGCATGTTTTAGTTATATTTTAGTAAGAAAAGAGGCTTCAGTAAGTGAAAAATAGAAATAAGTCTCTTACATTATATGGGAGATTAGGAGTTCGAGCTATAACGGGCTCCTGATTTGCATGCGTGTGTATAAATAAAAAAAAAGGTGAAAAAATAGAAATAAAATGGAAACAAGCCAAAGGCCAAAACTCTCGATTCCTATAGATAAAAGGAAAACGAGCTTATATTTTATGATGGATTTAACTATTCCTTAATCTTTAAAGTATTATATAGTGTACGTTATGCATTGTTTATAATAAGGCGAATGCTGATATTTGTTCTGTCATAATGAACTTTAATTAACTTTACTGATAGTTATGCGGGATTTTTTAGTGTCTTATATATATGATTCTAACTTATCATCATATATCAATTTTTTAGTTGTTCATATCAATTTGATTTGATTCTCACATTTAAATCATTATAAAGTAAAGAACAATGGTTCTTATAAAAAATCATCTTCTTTTAAAATTAAATTATAAAAAATAAAATATAAATCATTATCCTTCTAATACTCAATGACCAAATTAACCTTATTAATTTTAAGAAATTAAAAACTCTATTTTCCTAATATTAAACCTTAATTTAATCAGAAGAAAATCAGAGAAAATAAACCTTAAGAGACGAATTCAATCATAAGAAAATCAAAGAAAACTTCTTGTAGGAAGGCAACTTTATTAGTATTGATTGTGGTAATTAATGAGAATAATCAAAAAGACTGGTTTTATCCTTGGGATTTAGCAAAAATTCCCCAATAGGACGAAGATCCCCGCCTTTTTATTCAGGTCTTGAACCGACCCAAAAGAACTCGACCCGATCCAGGTCATGACTCGAATTATTGACCATCGATGGATCACAAATATAAGAAACCACGATTTGCCACCTCGATCCGTGTAGAGAAGGACAACTAATGCCTATAAAGTGGAGAAATTGCACAATAACAGATCATGTCATCTTACTATCTTTTACTAGAGTTCTTGACTTTACATTTAAGCTCTTATTTGATCACCTAAATAGTTCACTAACTTAGACATCAAAGGACCTTAGTTGAGGGCGATATCAATTAGCCTAACGTGTGCTCATGTGATCAGATCAGAGACCTGAATCACTTGTGTAGAGCGTGATCCGATTTGAGGTCGAAATTGTGAGCAGGGACAACTCAAGCATTGAGCTCGAGGTCAAGATTTCAAAATCCCGTACTGCACCAAGTATATATCACTATATATTCTTATTGTGTACTAAAGTTTTAAAGTATTATCATAATTTATATCACACTATTGGCAATATTCATATCTGCAAATTGCAAATTTGTGCGTGCTTGTGATAAAGCAATAACGACAAATCTCCTCTACATTTTTCTAACCCACTAATTAAAGTATTGACTCTTCACCATGGGACTTACCTATACATCATATTTCTTCCCCCCGCTTTCCCCTGTTCTGGCAGCAAATTTAACGGCTTTTTTTACAATATCTTCAAATCTTTGGATGTCATTTCAGACTTTATAGGATTTCATCTGAAAAAGCTTTTGTTCTTAGGATCCATAGCAGCACTATTGCACCGTCATGCGCCGTAAGAGTAAAAAAGGGTAAAAGTCTTCAATTTTGTATAACTCAACCGTTCAAATTGAACGAACCAAATCCTCATTTAATAATGGAGTTACTGCAACGCACACCAAATCCTATGTGACTATAATCTTTTAGATTTTGAGGTTTGATTTATTTTAGAATTTATTTTTTAAAAATATCGTGCAGAGAAGGTGGGCTACTTTTAGCCAAGTGAACGATATAAGTCTCACATATAATATGGAAGATCAGGAGTTTGAACCCTGACAGACTCCTGATGTGCGTATGTATAAATAAAAAAAAGATGGGCCACTTTTAAGTGGATATTTTATTTGAGGTGAAACCTCATGAAGAAAGAAAAGAATCTATATAGAGGTGAGTTCAAACATATATAATTCTACTCGTGAGCATAATGGCGTGAGCCTACTTGACCCTAAAATCGATCAGTAGAACAATGATAAAAGTGAACCATTGTAATTTTGAAGTTTTTTATGGAAGTGCTCTCGCTCAATAAATCAAAAATATGCTTTCTACGGGTAATTATTAATTTTATATATTAATAACATTCAAATTATCTTCAAATATGAAATACTTAATTCCATGATATATTTCTTTATTGATATATCTGACAGAAATTTTGTTCTTATAAAAATGAACTTCAATATGTAATTAAAAAAAAAAAACTCATAAACTATGTTATAATTTTCAACACTTTCAAAATGTGGTAAGATATGTATTATCATATAATATCCAATATCACTAACAAATATAATAATCTTAAAAATAGAAAGGGAAAAAAAAAATTCTTCCAAAATTGAGATAATTTTTCATTATGTATTTTGTCAAATATAATTAGTGACACTTATCCTGAAATTTCCTCGATGGTATTGACGTGACACTTTGTAGTTCCTCACAATTATAATTGGACTCAAATTAATACGTACTTAGTATCCTTTGTTTTATTATTATTATTCAAAGATTATTCAGAGCAAATTATGGCTACTTAACATGCCTGTCGGTCTAAGTACAATGAATATTATATAATGTATAAAATGCAATTAATGAATCCACGTTGTTGCAATATTAGCCTTAATTAATTTATTTATTTTTTTCATTTTCTCTTATGATGTTCTACTAATGTTTAGATAAAATGAAAGAAACATTACATGACAAAAATATGATTATAGGTCAATTTGATAAATTTATTATTAAGAAGTCATACAATAAAAAAATAAAACCCTCATATAAGAATAAACACCTAAGAAGTGAACATGGGTTCAGCCCCAAAATCTTAATTTGTTCTTATAAATAACCTCAAATTTGATTAAAGCAGATATTTAATCACTTTTTCACTCGAACAGTTCTATGAAAATAAATACATTCCAAACTAGAATCCACATTTCTCATTTTCCAACACAAAATTCAAGGAAAACCTTGAGGCGAAGTTAATCCCACGTCATAAAGGATTTAAATAAACTTAGCAAAATTATAATTTTTTCTCTTAAAAATGCAATATAAGTGATGATAAGAATATGTAAATTGTTATTTAATCATCAACCTATGCACTCAATTTTGTGAATTGAAGAAGATACAATAATTGTCTTAGTAGCAATTTCTGACTTTGAGGGCCAACCAAACTCATGGTTTGAATGTGATTATGCACTCAACAATAAATCCAAACATGTAATTTTCAACTAATCCATCATGCATTAGCAATGTATCAAATTAAGCTCACACATTTGGTGTTCATATTTTATAAAACGTTGTTTGGGAATTTTATAATTAACTTATAAATAAATTTAAAATTAAAATAATTAAATATAATTAATAATGAAGTAATCCACAAGAAATCACTATGCAAAAATAAACTAAAAATTTATTAGGTTGTGCTCAAAAGTTCAATAGTTGGCCTAAATTGAGACAATTATTAATATGATAGGACATATAAGTTCAAACGAATATACAAATATAAAAAAAAAAATGTGACTATACAGTCAATTCTTTTTCCAAGATAACATATCTATTCAATCGTAATATTTTAAACAATTGTTTTCATTCAAATACAAGTTCTTAACAATTATAAATACATATCCAAACCTCAAATATAGAATCCGTCGGGTGTTTATTATTCTTTGTGATTTATTTATTTTGTTAGTGTTATGTTAAAAGTAAATCCCATACATTTCCCAATAAAAATGAAATAATTAAATTCAAGTACCTGATTTTAAGGTGTTTTTTTTATGTAGGATTTAGGGTGAGAATGAAAATTGTGAAGAATTTATATTGATGCGAAAATTTAAATTTAGAAAAATCAATTTCTTCAATTGTGTATTCAATTGTTAATTGAATGGTTAAGTGGTCTAACAGTACACATATAAATATGAGATTGAAGTTTGAATTCTAACGAAATCTTAATATTTATCTAATTTCGAATAATTTAAATTTATGTATATAGATATTTTTTGAGAGAGTATCATTTACAACAAGTGTATGGATCCAATGTACAACAAGTCTATGGATCTAATTATCAAATCAAGAACATTAGTCTTACAACAAATTAATAGAATACGAATATCAAATCAAAGAAGATAAAAGTACAAACTCCACAAAACCACAATCAAGATGCATGCATAAGATGCACGCAAAAATATTCATTCGGATGGAACACGAAATCTCTCATATAATAGATGAGACTTGATGTCACTGAGTTACTAAAAATCGGACAATTTATGTATATAGATTAATCAGTAATAGTTACCAGTAATTTCTGATGTGGCGTTTATTATACAACCACCACATCTAATAGCAGCTCTAATTAGTGGGGGCCAAGTCTTGTTCTCATCTTCCACGTGTGCCTTTGTTTTCACATTAAGACACATACCCAAAATTAATTGTAATATCTGCCAATATTTATTTCACCACAACTAATCTCAGAGTCTGAATTGTGATCATATGTTATCATTTTAATCCCCTTCCTTATTACAGCAACAACCCAAGAAATCCAACCTTCAATTTTCCATTAAAAAGTTGGTTGCCATTATTGGGACTTGGGAAACAACTATCCCAATTCTTACCCCACCTCACCCCACGACCACCCCCCCCCGCACCCTACCCTCTTAGCAAAACCCTCAAATTTGCAATCCCTAATAAGCCACAAGAAGCAATCCACATACATATACTCACCATTTTGAGTGCCCAAGAAAATCATCAAATCAAAAGCAAATCTTTGAGGCTTAGTTCCCTAACCCAAAGAATATTTTGTTGCTTTTCTTGAAAAAACACACACAAAGAAACCAAGAATGGACCTAGACTTGACCCCCACCCCCACCAAAAGTCCTGATGACACTGAAATTGATACCCCACCACACACACATGCTCAACCCATCAAGCCCTTATCCTTCACTAATGGCGCATTCAAGAACCACCACCACCATCCACCGCCACCTGCGGTGGTGGCTTACAAAGAATGCATGAAGAACCATGCAGCCACTCTTGGTGGCCACGCGGTGGACGGATGCGGAGAGTACATGCCACCCCCCACCGCAGCATCCACCGACCCTACTTCGCTGAAATGCGCCGCCTGTGGCTGCCATCGCAACTTCCACCGCCGTGAGCCGGGATCCCGCACCGCCATCACCCCACCATTTCTTGATTTCCGCCATCCTTCTCTACCCATAAGATCTTCTCCGTCACCCTCTCCACCGCCTCCACCACGACCGTTGTTTCCAAACGCCCCCCACTTGCTGCTCGCTCTCAGCACTGCGGTGGCAGCGGAGGAGCACCACCAGGAACCGGTGACCCCGACGGTGGAGAACCCGGTTGGCAGAAAGAGGTTCAGAACAAAATTCAGCCAAGAACAGAAGGAAAAAATGCATTCTTTCTCAGAAAAGCTCGGGTGGAAAATGCAGAAGTCCGATGAAGCGGCGGTGGAAGAGTTCTGCCACGAAGTTGGAGTTGCAAAAGGGGTTCTCAGGGTCTGGATGCACAACAATAAGAACACGTTTGGCAAGAAAGAAATCGTCAATGGCGGCGGAGCCATCAGCTTGGATAACAATAATGGCGGCGGAGCCATCAGCTTGGAGAACAATAATGGCGGCAACAGCAAAATTGAAGAAATTAGAAAGATTGATAATGGCGGCCATTTCAAGAATAAGATCGGTGGAAGTGGAGTCCATTTTCATGGTTCCAATAATGGGTCGTGTTCTTCACCTTCATCTTGATATGATTAATTAGGGCAAATTAATTAAGAGTTTGTAATTTAATCCCTCTTTTAATGTTGATTAACTAGTTGATCAAGTTAACTCATGTTAATGCAGCAGAAGCATAGAGCAGGAAGGAAAAAAACTATGCTTGAGGACTAGGAATTAAAATAATTTTTAATCTTATATAATTAACCTTTTTTTTTTGTTTTAATTTTTCCTTGCATGATAATAATAATTTGACTCCTTTCATCTCTGTAAATCTTGATATATTTGTACATAGCTGCCAAGAAAATATCCTTTAGATTTTTCTTTTTCTTTTTGTTATTTAATTAGTTTTTTTCATTTGCAAAGACTATATATTCTTTGGCCTCTGATCTTTAGTCTTATTATTTTGTATGATATTCTATTTTAATTTTGTGTCTTTCATTTTAAACAAATATTTAATGTGAATTTACAAGTTAAAACGTACACTAATATGAAAATTTAAATAAAGGATATGAGCGATATTTTTCTTGAAAATTATTTCTTGATTAAAATAAATCCCCCCCCCCCCCCCGGCAAACTATGAATTTGAAACGAAATGCTTATATTATAGATCTATTATTTTTAAAATAAAATATTGATATTATCATAATACTTTATAATTGGTCATAATGCTGTATATTATCATATAGTTAGAGAATTAGTTTTTGAGGTGAAATATTGATATTATTATCTATGATATTTTATAATTTATTTGAAATATATATACATATTCAAACGATGTTAGTTATAATTTTAATTTATTTAAATACATGTTCAAAGAAATGGTACGACGTGAAGCGTAATTTGTAGACAAGTTAGAATTTGGGACTACATATAAATGCTTATGACATGGTCAGTTTAGCCCATACTTAGGTTGTTCAGATCTGGACTTTGTTGAAACAAATGGTGCCCGCAATTTTGTCTTTTTTTCATTTAATATTTATCTCTACTTGCTCAAATTTTGTAGAATTGGCTTCATGCACTTAATGTGTGGTTGGTAGGGTAGAGCTTAACACTTATTTTTGCTTTTTCTTTTGAATAATAAGAAACACATGTTTTCTTGTCCAAGTGCCTGTTAAGTGTTAAATTTAACATTACTGAGTAGGGGTGGGCATTCGGGTCCGGGTTTCGGGTACCCGAACCGGCCTGATCGGGTAGTCAATCGATTAAACCCGGTTGACCGGGTTTAATCGGGTACCCGGTTAGTCGGGTACCCGGTCCCCTGAAATCGGGTCGGGATTTGGGTAGTGAATCCGGGCCCGATCGGGAACCGGGTACCCGGTTTTAATTAAAAAAAAAAAAAAAAAAACCAAAAAAAGGCTGAAACTTAAAAACAGAGGCAGAAAACATTCTGCCTCTGTTTCACTCCCAAAGACCAAAGTCCCGCCCTTCCTTTCTTTTTTCTTTCATCCACCGCCGCCGCTGCTGCCGCCGCCGACCGCCGGCCACCACCACCGCCCCAATATAGGTATGTATTAGCTAATAGCTAGGTAGAAGATTTATTATTATTTACAATATAATAAAACTTTTAGTTTAGGGTTTCTTGATAAATTTTAGATTTTTTAGTTTTTCACTTTTCTTGTAAATTTTTTTGTATATTCATGTATATTAGGATCTATTATTATCCATTATATATGCATTTGTTAATTATTTACTTTTTTAGTTTATTGGTTGGTAATTAGGATCTATTATTATCCATTATATATGCATTTGTTAATTATTTACTTTTTTAGTTTATTGGTTGGGACTTGGGTGAAGGATTTAGACATTTAATTTTTATATGAATGAATGATAATGATTTGCTTTTGTTTTAATTTTTTCTCTATATTTAAGAATGAATTTAAATATTTAATATTTCAATTTGTTATCTTATTTTTTAATTTTTATGTTTATTATCTAATATCTATTAATTGTTTAAATTGATATATAATAAAAATAAGATTATACAACTAAAAGTATAGAAAAATTAATTTTTTGTATATTCATGTATATTAGGATCTATTATTATCCATTATATATGCATTTGTTAATTATTTAATTTTTTAGTTTATTTGTTGGGACTTGGGTGGAGGATTTAGACATCTAGTTTTTATATGAATGAATGATAATGATTTGCTTTTGTTTTAATTTTTCCTCTATTTTTATGAATGAATTTAAATATTTCATCTTTTAATTTGTTATCTTATTTTTTAATTTTTATGTTTATTGCCTATTAATTTTTTAAAGTGATATATAATAAAAATAAGATCATACAACTACAAGTATAGAAAAATTAATTTTTTGTTAATTGCATTGCAGGGACTCATCCAATCCAAATTACCAAATCAACGTATCCCCTTGGAAAGTGAAATGGAAAGTAGTAATCCAAAACCAAAAAGAAAGACTAAGGAGGTGAGTTTTTCTAATCCAGTTGATGAGGAATTAAATTTGTTAGATGACTTGGAGTATGGCTTGAATGATGATGATGATTTTATAACTGGAGGTTTAGAGGGTCCTGCCGAAGACTCTTTTATTGATGAGAATGTAGATGAGGAAAAGGAACCTCCAAAAAAAAAAGTTAAAAAAGAAATTGCATCTAGGTCACCATGGTGGGAACACTTTATTAAATTTTTTTGTGAAAATGATAAATGCCAAAAGGGAAAATGTAAATATTGTGGAACATGTATTAGGGCGGATCCTAATTTACATGGAACTAAAGGGCTTGATAGGCATTATCAATCATATAAGAAGAAACCTCATGAAGTTACAACTAGACAAAAGATTTTGAATTACCAACCAATTGGAAAGGGTCAAAAGAGTGGAGGAGTTTTGTGGGAATTTGATCAAGAGAAAATTAGAGATGCATTATGTCATTGGTTTATTGTTGATGAGATGCCATTTAGGACAGTTGAGAAAGAGGGGTTTCGACATTTTATGTCAGTTACATGTCCTCAATTTTCTATGCCATCCCGAAGGACTATAACTAGAGACATTTTTAAGATGTACATGAATGAAAAATCCAAGTTGAAGTCCTTCATTGCCACACATGCACAAAGGGTTTGCATCACCACTGACACATGGACCTCTCTTCAAAGAGTGAATTATATGTGTCTTACTGTGCATTTTATTGATAATGATTGGAATTTGGTGAAAAAGATTTTGAATTTTTGTCCTATTTCTGGCCATAAAAGTGAGGATGTGGGTAAGGATGTTGCTGCATGCTTGAATGATTGGGGTGTTGATAAGATTTTTACTGTCACTGTGGATAATGCTTCATCAAATGATGGTGCAATTGCTTATATAAAAAAGAAATTTGATGGTCGATCAGATAGTATGATTTTAGGTGGTAAATATATACACATGAGGTGTATTGCACATATTGTTAATCTTGTTGTACAAGATGGTTTGAAAGGAAAAGATGAGAGTATGGCTATTACTCGTATTAGAGGGGCTATTAGGTATATAAGAGCTTCTGCAGCAAGGTACAAAAAATTCAAGCATTGTGCAAAACTTGAAAAATTGGAAACAAATAAGATGTTGTCACTTGATGTACCTACTAGATGGAACTCTACTTATTTGATGTTAGATGCCGCTTTGTCTCTTAGAAAGGCCTTTGAAGCATATGAGGACAGTGATCGTGCATTTAATATTGATCTCGATGATGGAGTTCCTTCACATTTTGATTGGGAAAGGGCAAAATTGTTGTTGAAATTTTTTGGGCATTTTTTTCATCTCACTTTGAAAATTTCTGGCTCTTTGTATGTCACATCAAACACCGTATTCAAAGAAATAAGTGCAATTGATAGGCTTCTTTCGAGGTGGATGGAGAGTAGTGACATTGAATTGAGGGAGATGGCCAAAAAAATGAAAGAAAAGTATGACAAATATTGGGGATCAATTACAAAAATCAATAAGATTTTATATTATGCAGTGATCCTTGATCCTACTTTGAAGATGGAGTTCATTGAGTTCACATTTGATAAAATGTATTCAAATTTTGGAACATGTGATAGTCCATCTAGTAAGGACATGAAAGAAGCCGTGAAAAATGGATTTGATGATTTATTCAAAGAATATCAAAGAATATATGCCCATGTACTTCCAACAAGCCCCAGTTCTAAAACAAGTGGTGAAAGTTCTAGTGCTAGGTACACTTTGAGTGAGGAGGATGAAGGAGCATATGATCTATTTGATGAGTTTGACAAGATGAAAAATAAGAAGAAAGGTAAACAAGGGAAGACTGAGTTAGAAAAATATTTGCACGAAGAGTGTGAAGAGGGTGGAGATGGTTTTGACATATTGAAATGGTGGAAAGTGTCGGCTCATCGATTTCCTATACTTTCTAGGATGGCCCGTGATATATTAGCGGTGCCGGTCTCCACAGTTGCTTCAGAGGCTGCTTTTAGCATCGGAGGGCGTGTGCTTGATGCATTTAGGAGTTCCTTATCCCCTAAAGTAGCTCAAGCTCTTATTTGTGCCCAAGATTGGTTTCGCTCGGCTTCGAAACCAATTAATGTGGAGGAAGATTTGTGTGAACTAGAAAATCTTGAGCAAGGTAACTTAACTAATTTAATTCTTTTTATTTTTTAATGTTATATTTTTGTATTAATTTCTTTTTAATCTTGTTACTACTTTTGTAGAGCTGACACAAATGGGAGCCGATACATCCATCCTTGATGCATAAGCATTTGAGCGGAATGGGGGAACGCATTAGAGATTGTTTGTGAATATTGATGACTTGATATCAATCATCATGTTTATGTGATTTGAATTTTGGATAGTTGAAAGGATGTTGACTTTGAAAAGTGGAATGGATGATTTGAATACTTGATGTTAAGAATTTGAATTGTTAAATTGAAAGTTAAATTAATGCCTTGGTGTTGTAATTTGTAAATTATAATTTGTGTAATGGTTTGAGGAATTTTTTTTTTTTTTTTTTTTCCATTTTAGAGTTTAGAATTTGGAGTTGAGCAATTTAAAACTTTGAATATTTGATTTCTCTCCAATATATATAGCAAATTGTATTTGTCAATTGTAATTCATTTGGAGTTGGAGAGTTGAGTTAATTTCAATTAGTTTTTATGCACCAACAAATTTACATTTCAAAATTTATATTATAAAAAATACAATTTATATTACAAAGAAAAAAAAACGTAAATTTTGGTTCAAAATCTGGACAGATTTCTGTCCAAAAATCTGGACAGAAATCTGTCCAGATTTTGACCCTTATTTACTTCATTTTTCTGGCCAAATCTGGCCAGAAAAATGAAGGTAAATAAGGGTCAAAACATGGACAGAAATCTGTCCAGAAATCTGGACAGATTTCTGTCCATGTTTTGATTAATTTGACCCTAATTTACCTTCATTTTTCTGGCCAAATTTGGCCAGAAAAATGAAGTTTTTGGCCAAAATTTGGGCTAGATTTTGATCCCAAAATCTAGCCCAAATTTTGGCCAAAACCCGGTACCCGATCCCGGTACCCGGTTTTGAGAAACTAATTCGGGCCGGGATCGGGTAATGAAAACAAAATCCCGGATGATCGGGTACCCGACCCGGTCATCCCGAACCCGGTAATCCCGGCCCGATGCCCACCCCTATTACTGAGATTTCCTTTTTCTTTATTTTATGAAAAGCAACAATGTTAAGATTCAATTATAGGATTAGACAATCTTTTTGGAGTACTGTTAGAACTAAACCCCAACATTCCAAATATCTCTTCTTCTCCTCCAATCATCGCTTTACTAATTTAATACACCTCAAAAGTCCCATTCTAAATCACCATAAGATCCCACCAACTTCAAGGAAAAAGACAATCCTCTCCCTACCATTTCTTGCATCTTATTTTTATTATTTTATTATTTTTTAATTAAAAAAAAAGATGAGAACTTGATGTGAGATGGGAGGTAATTCATCTTAGTACCTTAATTAACGACCTGACCCATGTAATCAAATGGGCGGGGGGCATCAATCCATAGCGTTAATTCTGGCGACACATGGATTCATCGTCATTATAATAGTACTCAAGGACCTGGTACGAAGGTACGACCCAAAAGGGGCGACCGTGGATCCTAAAGACGCATGGCATCAATAAGATGAAGGATGTATGCAATGTAGTAGGAGAGTGGTATGCGAGAGGAATCTGATTTACTTACCAGGAAATGGGATGAGATGAGAAGAAGAGCAGCACAAGGGCCCTCTCTACAAAAGAGGGGATTGTCCTTCAGCGCAGACATCTTGTTAGAAACTGTGCCACACAACTTCAAGGTACCAAATCTACCTAAGTACCATGGCAATTCCGACCTGCAAGAACATCTCACAGCCTTCAAGCACATAATGCAGCTCTATGGGCTCTCTGATACACTAAATTGTCGGGTCTTCATCACCACTCTGTATGGAAGAGCCCAAGAATGGTTTACTACCTTACCTCCTACCACAGTCATGTCTTACGGCCAGTTTTATCAAAAGTTTCTTTACCATTTTGCCAGTAGGAAAAAGGCAAAATGCTCGATCACATACTTGTTCACCATACGTCAACGAGAAGATGAATCCCTGCGGGCCTGCATGAACCCTTCATGAACTGATTTAACAATGAGACACTCGAAGTACAAGACCTGAATATTGAGATGATGACCAGCATTCTCATTCATGGTCTAAAGAAGGGACCTTTTGCTTCGGCGTTAGCCAAGTTGCCCCTGCAAGATGTTGAGCACTTAATAAAAATGGCAAAGCAATATGTACAAGAGAAGGAAATGAATGTAATGAAAGATGAGGAATGGGCTAAGAATGCTGTAAAAGAAAAGAAACAGGGTCATGAGGAACAAGAGGATCAGAGGGGATCTCGATATGAAAAAGATCGACGAAAATCTCCACCAAATACCAAATTTAGCCAGCATACCCCCTTAAAAGTGCCACGAGCTCAAGCAATGTTAGCCATAGCTCCTAGCAACATGTTACACATTTATACTGGCCGAAGAAGCAGCAAGATACACCCAATAAAAGAAACTCTAATAAGTATTGCATATTCCACCGAGACAAAGGCCATGACACGAAGAGTGCACTCATCTGAAAGATGAAATTGAAAAGCTCATTCAACAAGGATACTTGAAGGAATTCATAGCCCATGGAAGAGGAGAGTTGGATGAAAAATGAGAGTAGAGGCCGCGTCCGAGATCGAGAAGTCCTCACCATCATAGGAGGTCATTCCAGAGGGACGGAGACAAGGGTCTGAAAACCCGAACGACAATATACCCAGGAAAGGGGTTATAAACACTATAGCTGGAGGACCCATAGGTGGAGACTCCCGAAATGCTAGAAAGAGAAATGCCCGAAACATACGACCCCAAGTGCTAACATTTGCGAACAACCCAATGCAAAAAACCTTTGATGAAAAAGACCTCCAGGGGGTGAGCATTCCCCATGATGATCCCATGGTCGTAAAATTGGACATAGCCAACCATGCAGTGCAAAAAGTTTTAGAGGATAACGAAAGTTCTACAGACATAATCTTTCTTAGTACTTTACAGAAAATGGACTTAGACGTTACCACCATTAAGCTTACCTACACACCGTTCAAGGGATTCGGGGGATCCCAAGTCACGCCAATTGGAACTATCGACCTATCGATCTCCATGGGAAAGAAGCCCATGAGGAAACGGTGATGCTTAAATACCTAGTTGTGGACACCCCTTTTGCCTACAATGTTGTATTGGGACAGCCATGCCTAAACCTTGCGATTATTCTAGCGGATAGCTTGGACTTCGCCAACACAAGATCGTTAGGATTATGATCTGGCTAAGCAACGCTAGAGGATGCACCTCTATCATTGGGGTGAGGTTTCGAAGGCATCTTATTTGAGATTGAGGTCTTATTTGAGGTCAAAACTTTATTCGAAGTTGGAATGGAAGTCTTAACTAGGGTTGTCGAAGAACTAGTGGATGAAATAGAGTCGCTAGAATCTGAACTGCTGGAACTACTCAATAGTGAGGTTGACATGAAAAGTTAAGGAGAAATTACCTACTGTGGTTGGTCTTCAAAACGCGCAAGAGTGACTGTAACCAAGTAAGGACGTTCAATTTTCGAGTTAGGGTGTGAAGTTAGGAAGAGTAAAAAGGTAAATGAAGGTTGGGAGTATTTATAAGAGAACAACCTCGAATCCAGAGCTGATCTAACAGCCAAGATGAAAAGCGAGAATATCATCCAATAGATCAGAAGGATTGACTCTTAGGATGAAATATTGAAAAATATACATATTTTTTTACACATGCTTGGCGTTGAAAGCTCTTCCTAACACATCTACTTGGGCAACTTTCTCATCTCTGACTCAGACATAAATCAGTTGGGGAGATAATGATGTGAGGTGGGAGGTAATTCATCTCAGTACCTTAATTAACAACCTGACCTATGTAATCAGATAGGGGGGCTAACATCAATCCAAAGCGTCAATTCTGGGGACACATGGATTCATCGTCATTATATTATAGTACTTAAGGACCTGGTATGGAGGTACGACCTAAAAGGGGTGACCGTGGATCCTAAAGATGTGTAGCATCAATTAAATAAAGGATGTATGCAACGTAGTATGAGTAGTACACTTTCCCACCCTTATAAATACCCTCATGTATTCTAGCAATAGGACTTTTGGTCAGATCACAAATATTTCCTAGAGGTCGTAATGTTTAAACCTCTATTTTAAGTTGTAATCTTGCTTTCCTTCAAAGCTCCAGGACCTATTAATAAAATTAACTGTTTTGGAATCAATCACCATATCAGAACTATTTTTTTTATCGGTGTATAAATCAAATATTGGTCGGAAAGATTCCAACTTGCTGCTTGCTTTTCATGCTTAATGGTATAATAATCATAGTTTCCGACTATGGTGTTCATATACTATTTATTCAAACTCTGCTATGTGCTCTCATTCAAAAGTTGAGATTTTGGTTCAATTATCAATCGAGGCATGTGATGCATGCCTCGACCCACATAAATAAACACACACCCAAAGGAGCACTTGGAGGTAAATTGTATTTTTGATCCCATAAGTTAGGCTTGTTTTAATTTTGGTCTTGTTCTATATCAATTTCGCACATTGCATCCAATAAGTGTATTTTTTTTTTCCAATTTGAGAACTCAAAAGGGTTATTGTCTAGAAATTAATGGAGCAGCTTATGCACCGCTCATGTGGCTATTAAATTGAGGTTTTTTGATCCTATAAGTTAGGCTCCAAACGAGAGCTCCAATAGATTTTTGCAGAAAAAGAAAGAAAAATGGTTGCAAGTGAAGGTGCCATTTATTTTTGTGGCACACCATCTCCATTGAAAACCTCATGGACAAATGAAAATTCAAATAAGAGGTTTCATGGTTGTGCTTCTATGAATAATAGGTGTGGTTTTTTTGTTTGGAAAGACCCTTAAATGTGTGAAAAAACAAGACAAACGATACTTGGATTGCTTAAGATGTTGAATATAATGAAGAAAAATTGTTAAACTTCAAAAAAAGCAAACTATGTTGCTTTGTTTGTTGATGGTTCTTCACTTTGTCAAGACCAATATTCAAATATATCTAACTTATAGAACAAAAAAATTAACAATTTAACGGCCACGTAAATGGCACGTGATTGGCTTAGTTAACTATTGGACGAAAAGTCGTTTTGGTCCTTAAATTGCAAAAGAAAAATGCACTTGTTGGATGTAATGTGCGAATGCCATAAAAAATGGAACCAAAATCCAAATGAGTTTAATTTATGAGACCAAAAATGTAATTTACCTGAGCACTTGGGAATTTTAGTCATTGTTGGAGCAATTTAGTCCACTTCTATTCTTGTTTGCTTTATAGTCCATATAGTATTTAGATTATCACTATTGGTAAATAATATAATAACAAGTAGTATATTATCACAAAGCATTAATGAAATTTTTATTGTTACTAAATTATCATACCCTATTAAACATATAAATTTTTATCATTATTAAATTAATCATAATTATTATCCATTAACATGTGTTATCATCGATAACGTTTCAACCACTTAGCAATAATTTTTTTCTTGCAAAGTGATCAATTTGTAGGGGAAATTAGGTGTCCAATGATCCAAAAGACTCAGATTGAGCAGCAAATTAGGGGTTTTTTTACAAAAAAAATAGTAAAAAAAAAAAATTACAAAAATACGGTATTATTCAAAAGTTTTACATTTTTATAATAAGTTGCAGTCACAGACTGCAACTTTCAACAGTAATGAATAGTATTACTATTCATAATTTTTTATTCTAAATTTTTTTAATTTTTTGTGCATAAATTCTTTTAGGGCTTGTTCTCCTATATTTTGGGAAATATTTTTTAGCCCCCCAAAATATTTCAAAATGCATGTACATTCTCCAATATTTTTTCCAAAATACTCTAATTTTTGACCCAAAAAAGTCTATCATAATTCACCCAAAAAGCTCTACACCCTAAAAAGCACACCTATCCTCTCATTTTCTCACTCAATCTTTCATATCAACCATTCATTACTTCACTTATATATACATATATATATACACACATATTTTACATATATGAAAATATTAAAATTTTGCTATTTAAAAAATTCTAAGACTTATATTTACCGAAAAAATATTTAATGTAATAATTAATTAAAAATATTAAATATCTTATTAATTTTTTAAAAAAATTATTCTAAATTTTTTTTTCAAAAGAAATGTTAGTTTAATAGTAATAGAAACATTTTGTTCATTTTCATTTCATTTGATATGACTCAGGTAACCCTTTCTCTTCCTCCTCCTCTCTTCTTCATTTTATTTTTTTTCTTTTTCTATGTTTCTTTGGTGCGGCCGGCCGGCCGGCCAGATCTGGTTTATTTTTTCTTTTTCTTTTTTAAATTAGTAAAATAAATAAATAAATAAAATGATTGTTTGGGTTATTGCTTCAGGTTTGAATGGTGTATACTTGTGTATTATTTCGCTTGATTGAGGTAAGATTTTTAATTATGCTAAAATTTAATTATGTTTTAGTTATGTTCATTATGTTTTGGTTAATTATCTCCATTAACTAAAGTTTGATTTATGTTTTAGTTATATAAAATATGTATTATATAATTTGTCTCAATTAGTTAAAATTTATTTATTTTTAGTTAAAATTTTATTTATGTTTTAGTTTTATGAATTATATTTTATATAATTCGTCTCAATTAGTTATGTTTGAGTTGAAATTTGATTTACGTGTTGGTTAAACTCAAATAATAATTTATTGTTTTTGGTATAATAATTTGATTTAACAGAAATAATGATTTATGTTTTAGTTGAAATTTGGATTACATTTTATGTTAGTTTTATATGTTGTTATATTTGTTAGAGTTATGTTTTTATTTGAATTACAAATTTTGTTAGAATTATTATTGAGTTAAATTTTGTGGTACTACATATTGAATTGTATTAAAATTTAAATTCTCATTCAGTTTGTGAAATTATGATTTGTTAATAAATATGTGTCCATCCTAATAACATGTGCCTATTGATGCAGGCTATCTTGACTTGGTGGAAATCTTTTGTCAGTGTTAATTTTAGTGGAGCATTTAAAGGTAAGCTTGGATATCTTATTTTAATTTTGTAATATTTTTATAGTACAATACTTTAGAAATGTTTAGAATTGGTGGATTCACAAAGGAGGATGGGATGTTGGGAGAAGGGGTGGAGCCTTCTCATTTGTTGCTGATTGGTTTTTAATTTATTGCATGATGATGATGGACATAAGGGGGAGTGTTTATATGTCATTATGTGTTTATTAATAATATTAATTATAAATGCTAGTTTAAAATATGATTTATTATGTTTGCTTAAATTTAATTTATGAATTAGATTAAATTATATTAGTTTAAATTTGATTAATGTATTAAATGTTGTTATATTTTCATAGATTTGTGTTTTTATGAGTCAATTAAATTTTTGTTAGTATATTTAAATTTACTTTTTGTGTACTGTAGAAATGTTGAAAAATATAAATTTTTATGATAATTATTGATTAGACTGATTAATTAATATAATTTATGTGTGCATTTGTGGAAGGTATGTCGACTTCGAGTACCATTGTTGTTCTAATATACTTTGGCGGAAATATTACTAGAGATTCTTGCTCAGTGGATTATGATCGTCCAGCATGCAGTATTATTAGAGTATCTCGTGAAATAGCATATTCTGATCTGTGCCACGAAATCTATGGAGCGACAGCTATTGATAGCAGTAGCTATAAACTAAAAATTCAAGCAAAATTCTATTTGGATAAACAGTACGGGATATCTACACTTGTGGAAATACAGAATGATGGTGGTTTATCTATGTTGTTTGGTCCACAGTGCCAACTTGATAATGTGGAATTATATGTTAAGACAGAACCAATAAGTCAGACTGGTATTGATAATACTGTTGGAGTGGGGTCTTACATGGGGCTTTTGATGCAACCCGAAAGTCAATTTGTCTCTTACCAAGATTTTGGATGGGATCAACAATACCCAACTCAAACAGAAATAAATGTTCCTGTGGTCACGCAAGGGTTTGAAAATGTTGGGATTCATGATTTTGGTGAAGGCCCTTCTACCTCTCATCAAGTTTTTGAAGGAGAGCAAGATAACCCAACGCATTTCGTTCATGATGATGAACCAGAGCCACGAGTAGATAGTTTTCGTGATGAAGAGTTGAGGGATTCAGAACCAGATGAAAATGATAGTGATGATGATTTTAGTGGTAGTGACGATGATGAGGTAGATATTGATACAATGGAAGAGCTATTACCTTCACACGGCGAGGGAACATCTTCTCAACAACTACCACATGAGACGAGAAGACACACATCCACGACTACGCAACCAAGTCTGTATCCCGTATATCCATTCTTCTCTGCAATAGATGATAATGATATATTTATACAGGCAGATTCTGGGATATTCCAACTCGTGGTTGGACTGAGTTTTACGACTCAAGTAAAGGAGCACTTCACGTGGGAATGGTATTCAAGAGTAAGGAGCATCTTATCACTTCTGTGAAAGATTATTCAGTGCGAGTGGCGAGACGAGAATATCGGGTTCTTGAGAGCACACCAAAGTTATGGAAAGTGGTGTGCAAACATCATAACAGAGGACAACCTTCTTGTCCGTGGAGTGTGAGGGGAATATTTAAAGAGAAAAAGGGATTGTGGAGAATTACCAAGTATGGAGGTCCTCACACATGCCTTATGGATGAGGTTTCAATGGATCATCGAAATTTAAGCAGAAATATGATTATTTTAGACCTATTGGACACTGTTCGAGGTAATCCAAGTTATGGGGTTGCAAGTGTGCAAATGATGGTAAAAGAAAAGTATGGTTATGAAATCTCTTATGCTAAGGCATGGAATAGCATGAAATGTGCGAGGGAAAAACTTTATGGGACTTGGGAGACCTCGGTAAGAAAATTACCGAAATATATGGGAGCTCTCCAGAAATGGAATTCAGGAACAATTGTTGAATTGAGTCATCTTGAAACAGGCATACCAGGACAAAAGATGTTGAAATATGTCTTTTGGGCATTTCGACCATGTATAGAAGGGTTCCAACATTGCGGCAAACTTATCAGTGTAGATGGAACTCATTTATACACTAAGTATAAACATAAAATGCTTGTTGCCGTAGCCATGGATGCAAATCAGAATGTGATGCCTATAGCTTTTGCCATAGTAGATGAGGAAACTTTGATGTCTTGGAGATGGTTCCTTCAGATGTTGGCGAAACACATTATCAGAGGACATGATGGTTATTGTTTACTTTCTGATCGTCACCGTAGTATTTTGGCTACTGTAGAGAGCATACCTGATTTCACGCCCCCTCGTGGAGTACATCGATTTTGTTTGAGGCATGTGTGTTCAAATTTCAATAAACATTTTAAGAACGTTCAATTGAAGGACATGTGTTGGAAAGCTGAAGCTGCAGTTCAAATCCGAAAATTTGAAAAAAAGATGGACGACATAAAGAGTATTAATGACCGTGCTTACTCCTAAGGTCTCGCTCTTCCGTAATTCTATTATTATGTACATGGTTTGTAAGAGCAGTAAGATGAAGCTGTGACCCCCTAAGGTCTCGCTCTTCCGGAATAATCTGAGATAACGAAGACAATAATCTTGCCACTACGTGAGGTTGCGAATATAGTCTACACCGGTAACAGCAATACCGTCTATCGGTAATGCCCAAATAATTGCTATGTCTTGCAACGTAACTGTAGCCTCTCCCACACGTAAATGAAATGTGTGAGTCTCTGAGCGCCACCTCTTGACCAGAGTCGTAATCACATGAACATCAGTCTCAACATTTCTACAACTGTAGACACCATAGAATCCCATCTCATTTAATAAAGATAATACACGAGGGTGTAGAGCTTGGCGTCCTATAATTCTCCAAAATCTTCTATCTCCACGTCTAACAAGTAAAGTATCATCTATATCTCCAGCTAATACACTCTCTGATCGATGACCATCTTGCATGTATAAGACACTGGGATCACGTGGACCATATATATCTCTTATATCCATCCTAAAATATTTGCTGAAAAAATAAATAAAAAAATATAATTAGATACATCCAAAATATTTATTGGTATATTAATGTGAATGACAAACAAATTGAGGATTGGAATCATTAACTAAAACTATTTTTTTCTACCAAGTTAAGATATCTATTGCTTACCTTTAAATGCTCCACTAAAATTAACACTGACAAAAGATTTCCACCAAGTCAAGATAGCCTGCATCAATAGGCACATGTTACTAGGATGGACACATATTTATTAACAAATCATAATTTCACAAACTGGATGAGAATTTAAATTTTAATACAATTCAATATGTAGTACCACAAAATTTAACTCAATAATAATTCTAACAAAATTTGTAATTCAAATAAAAACATAACTCTAACAAATATAACAACATATAAAACTAACATAAAATGTAATCCAAATTTCAAGTAAAACATAAATTATTATTTCTGTTAAATCAAATTATTATACCAAAAATAATAAATTATTATTTGAGTTTAACCAACACATAAATCAAATTTCAACTCAAACATGATTAAGTTTTAACTAATTGAGACAAATTATATAAAATATAATTCATAAAACTAAAACATAAATCAAATTTTAACTAAAAATAAATAAATTTTAACTAATTGAGACAAATTACATAATACATATTTTATATAACTAAAACATAAATCAAACTTTAATTAATGGAGATAATTAATCAAAACATAATGAACATAACTAAAACATAATTAAATTTTAGCATAATTAAAAATCTTACCTCAATCAAGCGAAATAATACACAAGTATACACCCTTCAAACCTGAAACAATAACCCAAACAATCATTTTATTTATTTATTTATTTTACTAATTTAAAAAAAAGAAAAGAAAAATAAAACTAGATCTGGCCGGCAGCACCAGCAGCAGCCAGCACCAGCAGGTGCGGCCGGCCGGCCGCACCAAAGAAACATAGAAAAAGGAAAAAAAAAAAATGAAGAAGAGAGGAGGAAGAAAAAGGGTTACCTGAGTCATATCAAATGAAATAAAAATGAACAAAATATTTTTATTACTATTAAACTAACATTTCTTTTGAAAAAAAAATTTAGAATAATTTTTTTAAAAAATTAATAAGATATTTAATATTTTTAATTAATTATTACATTAAATATTTTTTCGGTAAATATAAGTCTTAGAATTTTTTAAATAGAAAAATTTTAATATTTTCATATATGTAAAATATGTGTGTATATATATATGTATATATAAGTGAAGTAATAAATGGTTGATATGAAAGATTGAGTGAGAAAATGAGAGGATAGGTGTGCTTTTTAGGGTGTAGAGCTTTTTGGGTGAATTATGATAGAATTTTTTTGGTCAAAAATTAGAGTATTTTGGGAAAAATATTGGAGAATGTGCATGCATTTTGAAATATTTTGGGGGACTAAAAAATATTTTCCCAAAATATAGGAGAACAAGCCCTAAAAGAATTTATGCACAAAAAAATAAAATTTTTTAGAATAAAAAATTATGAATAGTGTTACTGTTGAAAGTTGCAGTCACACTATAAAAATGTAAAACTTTTGAACAGTACCGTATTTTTGTAATTTTTTTTTTTTACTATTTTTTTGTAAAAACCTGCAAATTAGGGGTGCAATCGAGCCGAGTTTGAGCAAAATTTTTGAGTTCGAGCTCGAAATAAAAAAAAAGTAATATAATATATATATGTATTAATAAAATAAAAAATAATATTTAATTGTATACTGGGTCACGAGCCTAGATACAGACAGTTCGAAATCGACTCGAATTAGAGCTCAAGCTCGATCTTGACTCGTGAGGCTTGCGAACTGACTCGACTCGTCTGCACCTCTCTAGCTAATTAAGAAATTGTATAATTATATTTTTGTTAAAATTTGATCTTTTAAGAAAAGCAAAATTAGCAGCAATCCCCCTCGTCTTGGGCTATAGAAGTGGGCTAATCGCTACGATCAATTCTTACAAATTGCCCGATTTTGTCCTAGACTCAAATGCCTGTCCTCATGCACAGACACATTTAATGTGTTTATATAATCAATAATTATTTTCATTTTGTCATATTTATTTATTTATTTAGGTAGGTTAGTAATCATATTTTTGAATTATTAATAAATTTTAAATTGAAGTAAACATATTGGACTTTGAGCTTTTTAGATTTCTTTTTTAATAATATATGAATAATATCTTGAATTCTTATGAGTATATTCACCAAAAAAAAAAAAGAATTCTTATGAATGAACTTGTGTCTATAAATCTCTTTCCTTTTAATTTTGTTGCTTACTTAATATTGCATGCTGATAATAAGATGCAATTCATGCATATAAATATTTGAAAAATTAAAAATAAGAAATTCATGATTAAAAATTTGATACATACTTAATAACACAGTTATGTAATTTCTTTCAAGATTATCAATATTCTTTTCTTGAAATATGTACTTCTAATTAATTTTTTAATGCAATTTCATATCATGAAAAAGGTTAAAGAAATAAATATCTAATTTAATAAATCATATCATTATATTATACATCGAATAAGGTAAAAACTTTACTGTTTTATTATTTTTTGAATAAGCAAAACAAATTAAAAAATAAAAAAAAATGCAATGAATCTATTTGGACCCTACTCATTTTTAAAACCCACCTCTATAAACTCATATTTGTCTAATCCACTTGAAGTCAAACCAAATCCACCCTTTTGCCACACTTAATCCCAACTAATCTTTAGTACAAATATTCTACTTATTATTTGTTAAATTTATTTAAAATATATTATACAAGCTTTTATATCTTATAAGATGTCCTTAAAACTTGCAAGATGTTAGGTCTTATTTTAAAAATAAGCTCTTGAAGTGTTTGAATAAAATAAGATTTTGAAACTTATAATAAAATGTTAATAATGATAATTTTATAATTAACATAATTAAAATTATAAATTTTTATTAATCTTTTAAAAATTTAAAAAAGAAGAACTCATAAGACCATAATTTGAGAGCTAACACATATTCTTTTATAAAATCTATCAAACCCTCTATAATAAGATGTTGCTAGAAGTTTATACGTTCACTAGAGCATCAACAGAAAAAGGAGCATCGAATCGCATTTTGACTCAAGTATTTATTATAAAATTTAAAAAGCGAATTTTCTAAACAAACTCATTCTCGAGTTAGAGACGTACACCAAATTATATTTTGACTCAAACATTTATTACAAGATCTTAACTAATGAATTTTTTATACAAATGCATTCCCGAGTCAGAGATCCACACTGTTTACATTAACGATTTTCAAAGAGGTCCATATCAATAAGCATTTCACCAATAAATTTCAGAAAAATGAATATTCAAATGTGCCCATTTTCTTTATTATAAATTATTAGATTATAGATGATGATATTACTTTTTATTTTATAATTTATTTTCACATAATTTTATGATTTGTTTTTACTTATTAAAAGACACAGATTTCGCTGTCCCTCGATGGACACTTGTCAATTGATTTCGACTTCCAAAACCTGAACAGACAATAACTTCTCAGAAACGCAAAAGAGCAGCCCACATGACCCAATTAACTGAAAATTGAACAAACAAAAAAGAAAAAGAGAAAGAAAATTGCACAGCCAAGCATAATATAGCCAATTAGCCATAACAATATTCTCCCAAACGTAGCTTTCCATGTCGTGGTTCCTCTAAGAAAAAACTGATCATAATCATCGCCAGCCATGTTATGATCCCCCCAAACAAAGTCTATCTGCTTGCTAAGGAATGAGAAATCATTTCTGGGTTGATTGTGTTTATGGGAACTATGAAATTTTATAACCTCAAAAGCCACTTTGCTCATGTAGTTACTATGCTTGAGTTTTTGCCCATGTTTAGGTTCGATAGTGTTTTCTTGGTTTCTTTTTGCACTTTCATGCTCAAGATTTTTGGGTTCATTTCCAAATATTTATGCAGGTATTCTTTTGATTTGTGTTCTTCTTCTTGTTATTCTTTGTGGGCCTTTGTTGTTTTTGATCAATTTTTTCATTTGTTGGGATTTTGCAGATCAAAGTCCAGTGTTGTTTTGTCAAGTGGGCTTGCTGAAAAAGAGAATTTAGAGTTGCAGAGAGGCATAGATTCTTGTGGAAATATTGCAGTTAGAGAGGAAACTGTTTTCTTGCAAAGTGGATGGGTTGCCAACACTAGTAAGTACGAGTTTCTGTCTGGAAAAAGTGTAGCTGGATACTTAGAAGAGCCAAAAACTGTGAAATTTATGGTTCAGGAAATTTTTGTGGGATCAAATGAGAATTTGGTTACCAGTGATAAAAGTCTTGATTGTGAAATTTATCAAGACTCTTTGGAGCAGAAGTTGGAGATAAGTTCACAGGAATTTGGTGAAGAGTCAGATTCTTCTTCATTTGGCTTTGACTCGTTGATCAGTTCTCGTTGCTACGTAGATGAAAAAACACATGAGGAGAATGAAAAAGGCCTTGGTGTTGAAGGGACGGATTCTGTGGAAGATGAACTTTTGGAGGACCAAGATTTCTCTTATGAAGTTGAATTGCTTCCTCAGAGTCAAGAGTCTGTTGCAGCTGGAAATGGAATCTTGATCAGCAAAAAAATCAACTCGTTTGATAAAACTCTTGAAGGAAATAATAGCAGTACATTTAAAAGTGTTTCTACTGAGGTAGCTGATCAGACAAAGCCTGAAGATATTAAGGAAGACGAGTACATAGAATTGGAACCATTGTCTGTGAATTCAACTGATATGTCTGAAGAAATCTTTTGCTTTGGGGATGATAGCAAGGCCGAGGAAGTAAACGAACCAGAAAGCACGAATAGTGAACGACACGCATCATTTGATGGCTTGCAGGAAAACAATGAATCATGGGATTCTGACTCTGATTCTGATGATGAAAATGAATCAGATGTTTTGTCAGAACATCAGAATTTAGTACAACAGATGAAAATGGAGCTGAAAAACTGTAGAATCGGAAGCCTTCCTACTATATCAGAAGAATACGAGACTCCTAAGATGTTAGAGGATTTGAAACCCCTGAAAATCGATCAGAAGTTTGAGTACAAAGACATAATGGAGGAAATTCGGAAGTTCTACAAAATCTACACTGAAAAAATGCGTAAATTGGACATTTTGAATTACCAGACTTTACATGCAATCAGTAAGTTCAATATTAACCACCTCAAAGTCTTTTATTTTAGTACATAAATGAGCTGAGGTATTTCATATTCTGTATGTGCTAATAATAGATTCTTTAGTTGGTTTGGTGGTTGAATAGATTTTGATTGACTAAGCTGCATTGTTAATGCTTGCGTCTTCTAATATAATGAAGAGTTTTCCAGATTTAAAAATTAGGCAATGGTCTCTTTGTTCCATCGAATCGACCCTTTTTTCCTTTCCATGGTTAGTGGTCCACTTAACATCCTAATACATGGTGAATCAGACAAACATTTTGCTACATTAACTTAGTACATCCTAATACATTAATCTTTGAAAATTGTAGGTTTTGTCCAGCTGAAGGACTCCGAAGCATTCACTCCAGACAAGAAAAGATCAGCTGCATCACCTTTTGATTTGTCAAAAATTTGGCCTTGCATAGGTCAAAGAATTCACGCTGATCCCTTGCAGAAATATATCATGGATATGCACCATGACTTAGAATTGGTTTATGTTGGACAACTTTGTCTTTCATGGGAAATGCTCTGCTGGCTGTCGGTAAAAGCAGAACAGTTAGTGGAATATGATTCTGAAGGGCATCACTCGTATAATCGAGTTGCAGAGGAATTTCAACAATTTCAAGTACTTTTGCAAAGGTTTATGGAAGATGAATTATTTCAAGGACCTAGAATTCTGAACTATGTCAAGAAACGATGCATGGTACGCAGCCTTCTCCATGTTCCAACAGTCAAAGGTAAATCCAAAAAGAAAAAAAGTAAAAGAAAGATAGATTTTTCTTTTGCTTTTATGACTAGTAATAAGCTTTAATCCGCCTGCAGATGATTGTTTGAAGGACAAGAAGGACATAAGAGAGGAAACAGACATAATTTCACTCAACTTGTTAGTAGAAATCATCAGGGAATCAATGGTAATATTCTGGGAATTTCTTCGTTCTGACAAGGGCTCGTCAAATGTTGTCCTGAAAGGCATTCATGGAACTAAGGTTGATGTTGATGTTCAAGACACAGCCAGTTCAGTGGTTCTAGTGGATATTATCTCAAACCTTCAGAAGGTTTCTTTTCTTGTGCTGTACTTCATACCATCTGAAGTTAATTCTATCGTACTATTCGTGATCATTACATATATGTTGCAGATGGATAGAAGAATCAGAGAACAAATGAGAAGTCAAAACTGCATAGTGAAGAGGTTGCAAAAACACCAAGAATGTAATAACGAAATCTTGAAATCTAAGGTGGAGTTGAGATTGGTATCAAGAGTCCTCAGTCTGTCAAGATTAACGGAAGATCAACTAGTGTGGTGCCAGAAGAAACTTAGCAACATCAATTTTGTGGGCAGAAGGGTTCATGTGGAGCCATCTTTCTTGCTTTTTCCTTATTGACATTTGAAAAATCCAACTTAATTTCTTCCACTTGTAAATAAATCAAAAGTTCTACAGATAAAAACAGCACCTTTGGGTGACTTTCTTGTGGTAATGCTGTAGTATGGACAGTTTTGTAAGTATACTAGAAAAGGCTAATTAGTGCATCATGGTTGGTAGGATTAGGACTTACCATTAAACAAATGCACCGAACATTTTTAACATCTTACATATGCATAGTTCTGGGATTTTAGTGCTGTGGTTACATTTTCAAAAAACCATCCATGATGAGGGAAATTTGGTGCCATCAACTTGAGCATGTATTTAAGTGTATATTGAGTCGTTGAATGAGAATATAATAATTAAAATGTTGATATCAAAATCGATAATCAGATTTTGGTATGTACTTAAGGTAATATTGAATTATTACATGAGAATATGATAATGTCATAAAATGAAATACTGATATCAATATATTTGATTTATAATTTAATTGGATATATATCTAATTGAGTAGTATGATATGAGCCCCGAATAGTCTAATTGTACATCTTTTAAAGCTCCTAAGAGAGCCTTTTCAATATTTATGTTGTCCAAGCTATTAAGGCTTTGTTTGTCTATGAATTGGAGCATATTTTGGCAAAATGGTTTTAGGAAGTGGGGTTGGAAAATGTAATGGTTGTTTATTTGTGTTTTGGATGAAAGGTAGAAAATAAAGTGGGAGAAAATTGTTTGTTTGTTTGCATTTTGGGAGGGGACAAGATATCATATCAATAAATTTTTTGTTGGGTTGATAGGATGAAATTAATATTTTAAAATTATTTATATATGTGTATATATAGATTGGGTAGATGGGACAAAAAATGAGAAGGTTAAGTATTGGGGAATGAGTAGAAAATGAATTGGAATGGTATTTTGGGCTTTTAACTGTATTTTAAATAGTAGGATTGGAGAATATGATAAGTTGTTCGTTTATATTTTGAGGGTTAAATTTTTTTTTGGCAATTTACAAACAAACAAACCCTTAGTAAGTGGTCAAATAATTTAGTTTAAGAAATAATACTCCATTGATCCTTTGCTTATCTTTTTTATATTTTTTCTAGCCAACCAATATAATGGAACTAAAGCTATGCAACATTTTGGGGCTTTTAGTCCAAAAATCTCTTTGTTTTGCTCTTTTTTCCAAAATTATTTCTTGAAAATATTTTCAAAATATAATCACATTCTTAAAATCTATTTTTTCATATCATATGCTCAACTTTTTTAAAGCCCGTCTCTGTTTAACAAAAATAAGATTTCATTTACAAAAAATATAGGACTTATTCTCTAGCATTTTGGGCAAATTTTGAAAAATATTTTGGGAGAATGGATTTTTGGAAGAAATTTTGAAGAATGTGCCAAATATTTCTTCTTATTTTGAAAAAAACAGAAAAAATGAATTGAGAACGAGATGGTTGTTTCTTTTTATTTTGGGGGAGACAAATTTTACAGTAAATATTAAATCAGTTTAATTTTTATTGAGTTTGTAGAATAAAAATGATTTTTTATGTAATGTATGTATATATATTTATAGTTGGATGATGTATATATGTGTATATATATGTAATGATTGATATATATTTGTGATAAAATGATGTGTAATTAATTTAATTGGTGATTTATTATGAAATTTATATTTTTATAAATTTAACATTAGCAAATGATGTATTACTTGAAAGAAAATACTTGTTAATAAATATTAATAATTTATAAAATCATAATTATATCTTATTTATAAAAAATTGAAAAATACCATAATTATGTCATAATTTTTAATATCAGCTTCTATAAAAAAAATTAATTGTTGTACATTAATTATAAACTAATTACTATTTATTAATTAAAACATAATTATTTAAGTATTTATTATTTCTGATTTATGTACAAATAAAATTTAATTATTGATTTAAATAAAATAATTTATTTAATAATTTATATATGTAACACTTATAACAATTCATCAAGTTAAAAAAGAAATAATTTTATATTATATGAAATTAAATCATCTTAAATTATTTATTAAACAAATAAACATAATATTTAACTATACATGAATGAAATATAAAACATAATTAATATATAAATAACAAATATTTAAATAATGAAATAAATAATTTAATTAATTTAAAAGATTATTTAATAACTTTAGCTCATTATTTGAGTAATACATTCTTTAGTAAAACAAATAATTTTTACTTAAATTTAATATATTATTAAATAATAATCAAATTTGTTATTATTATTTTAAATAAATTTAAAGATTAATATTTATTGAAGATTAATTGTTTTTGAAGAAGATTAATTTATTTATTATATATTTATATTAAATTAAAGCATCTTAAATTATCTAGAAAATGAATAAATATAATATTTAATTAATACATTAAATATTAAAATAACTAAATACATTATTTAATTAATAAATAATTTAATTAATTAATTTAATACTTTATATAATAAATAAATTATTTAGTAATAATATAAATAATATTTATTTAAATTTAATTATTTTTTTTGACAATTAGTTTAATTAAAATTTTAAACATAAGTTTTAGAATTTTATAAATAGTAAAATTATATATATATATGTGTGTGTGTGTGTGTGTGTGTGTGTGAATAAGTGAAGTAAGATAGTAATAAATGAATGAGTGGTGTGAAATGTAGAGTGAGAAAGTGAGGGGGTTAGGTGGGGGAAAATGTGATTTTTAGGGTATAGGGTATTTTGAGATTGGTTTGATTGGAGTTTTTTTGGTATAAAATTTTTGTGTTTTGGGAGAATGATTAGAGAATGTGTACATTTTTTGAGATTATTTTGAGAGTTGAAAAATATTCTGAGAAAATGGTAAAGAACAAAGCCATACATTTTCAAATTAAGAAACAAAAATATGTTTTTTTAAATATATTCAGGGGCAGTCATAATTTATTATATTTCTTTTAAATAAAAAATATGAGAAATTGATGGAAAAGTTGCATCTGTAAAATCAAATTGGACCTGAAGCTATTGGGCTAAATGCGACCAGCCCAATCCCCGTTTCAACTCGGATGATAAAAGGCGAAAGAGGGGCCAATCCCAACCGTATATTACGAACTGAAAGAAAATGAGAATATCTCAACCGTAAAACCTAGGGCTACAATAACACTAGACTCCGCTTATATAGCCGTCTCTTCGTGCTCCGAGCAGCTTGTTGTTCGCCCCAGCTCCTGAAACCCCGATAACCGGATAATCCGAATACCCAATTGAAGTAGGAAATGGTGCAACGGCTGACATACAGAAAGCGGCATAGCTATGCCACGAAATCCAACCAACACCGGGTCGTTAAAACTCCGGGTAATTACCATTGTTAAAAAAAACTTTTGCTGGAATATGTTTAATTTGTTAGTATATGATTTTTGTTTGTTCATTGAAATGTGTTGGATTTTATGTTTATCTAGCTTCAATTTTTGGTGGCTTTTTATTACGTAATGAAGTTAATTTATTGGTTGATTTTGTTTATGTGGTTGATGGAGTGTGTATTGTGTGTGGAGAATAGGAGGGAAGCTAGTTTACCAGAGTACCAAGAAGCGGGCAAGTGGACCTAAGTGCCCTGTTACTGGCAAGAGAATCCAAGGGGTATACATTTTATTTTTAATCTATCTGATTTAACGTATTACGATATAATGTACTGATTAGGTTGTTCTCAGATCATGTTGTCAAATTGTGTAGTAGTTGTAGTGATTGTTCTGTTGACCAAAAAAATTGGTTTTTTGTAGTTTCAGATACTACCTCATTTATTGTTTGCATCAATGAATAGCTGTGTTAGCATACACTTCTTATATTGACCCATTTGAGTTTTTAATTCATTCACAACTTTGTTGGATTTTGTGGAAAGTTTTGGTTGATTGAGGGAAGTCTTTCGTGTTTATGTTGAGCGAGGATGTTTTGATATGTCGTCTGAACCTTTTATAGGGGAGCTTTAGAGCTTACTCTGCAGGCCCGCGTATGAATGATAAATTAGCCAGTGCAAGATTGTTTTCCTTGAATCCAAATGATTATTTGAATGGTTCAGCCCAAATTCTCTGAGTTTGAGAATATGGGTTGGATCTAGTCTTGACAGTTGTCTATACTGTCATCTTATGATTATGATAACTTAGTTTACATTTTTGCTTATCCCATGTTTTTACTCTTAAACATAATGTTTGTTGAATTTGGCAAGTGACACTTTGCTTGCATTTCACGTATTGAGGTTTCAGTCCCCACATTGTTTAAATATCAACTATGAAGACTTACTACGTCTCTAATTTTTATCTGGCCTGTGGATAATTAGATTACAGTAGTGAAGGTACTAAAAGAACTTGTCGATATTTTATCAGTATTTCTCATTTCTGGTTCATCTTTGTAGATGGTAAATCTTATGGTGGAAATGATTATTTAGAAAACTTATTGTAGAAGCATTGTTTTATAAGGTAATTCGTTGTGTTCATGCAGTTAAATCCAATATATTCCCTTTAGCAGCGTTAATTTGACATTATGCTCTCTTAATGTTGAGAGAAAATTTAAAATAAAAAAACTATTGGAATGCAATAATATGGTTGATTGATTATGCCATGCAACATTATCTTGTGCAAAATGTTTGTGGCAATTGAATTCCTTTTAGCTGTGATTTTCTGTGCCAGTCCTTTTCACATGATGATTCCCAAATTTGACACTTTTCATTCTATATTGATGACATGCTGTCAACATTTTTCCATGTGGGCAGATTCCTCACTTGAGACCTGCTGAGTACAAAAGGTCTAGATTACCTAGGAACCGAAGAACTGTCAATCGTCCCTATGGTGGAGTGTTATCTGGTGGTGCTGTGAGGGAAAGGTTGGTTTTTTATGCATTTAAATGACAATTATTCGCTCATACATTTTTTTTGGATTCCTTTGGTCAATTTTTTTGTCTTATGTTTTAAAGGATCATTAGAGCTTTCTTGGTGGAAGAACAAAAGATTGTGAAGAAGGTTTTGAAGATACAGAAGGCAAAAGAAAAGCTTGCCTCTAAGAGCTAAAGGCTGAAATAGTTTTGGAAACAATTATCCAAGGAATTCAGGAATTATATCATGAGTTTTTAAAGCTTATTACCTGCATTTTTTTTTTCCGGGATTCTTTAACATATGACTCATTGTTGTCTTCGATTTCTCAGAGGTCTACTGCATTAGCTTTTTTGGTGCCAATGAAACTCATTTTGGATTGCTTTCATGTAACTTTATATATCTTTTTTCTTTTTAACTATTCAAAAGTATCCTTCTTTTGGCGAAATTACAAGGATATTTGCGAGGGGACATCATTAAGCTACAGTAAAAATTCAAGATAGCCAAACAGAAAAGTCATCTTTGGGAAGAACAATAATATCTTCTTTACATCCCTAAACAGTGACATTGATGTGTTTGGTTCTTGTACAAATTTTATCACACCTTTTAGGTATATATTAAGTGAGTTATGAATCAATAAGTTATATATGATGTAAGAACTATAGTTTTAGTTAAGTGGTTGGTATGTGTAAGTTAACTTTTGCTGTGAATTGGGGCTCAAATATAACCTCAAGTGGTGTTTACCTCAAATCTAAACTGTCCAATGTTTGGATATAAGCAAATGCAAACAAATTATTAAATTTTTATGAAAAAAAAATGAAGAGTTTTAATTGAAGAATTTTGGCACTTCATTTCAAACATCAGACCGGTTTCACCCCAAACGATTTTTGAACTAACATTGATTGTCTAGATTCTCACTCTTTAATAACATTTATCTAACAAAAGCAATAAGCTATTCTCCATGACATAACTTTTTCTATTTTACTAAAAATAAAAAAAATTAATTTTACTTTAATTGAGTGGTCAATTAATCCAACGAGGCAAACTCTAAAGAATTTCTAGTCTATGTACAAATGTGTAAATAAAATCTCAATTAATTCATTTTAAACTCCAAACAAATTCTTGGTGTACATATGCAAATTTCATTTTTACAAATTCTAATGAATAATAAGTTATTGATGTTGCAAAATTTCACGATTTTTTTTTTTAAAAAAAATCCCTAAGCTACAATTTATTTCTTTTCTAAAATAGGAGAAATGATGAAATTATTTGTTTTTATAAGCTACTTTAACCTGAATAGGTTGGGCTTAATCTGAGGGACCGGCCCAATCCCATTTCTAATGGATACTAAAAAGAAGTCCAGTGACTCTCAGCCGTCCCCAAATCGCAACCGTAGAATCGAAACTTGAAATGAGAAAAGAATATCCCAACCGTTCAATCTAGGGTTTCAATAAAAGTGACTCTCCAATTATATACGTCTCTCCCCGCCTTTACGACTTCTTCTCCTTCGCCTCAGCCCATCGAACACCAGGAATCCTAATACTCGATTAAGGTGGAAAATGGTGCAAAGGCTGACATATAGGAAGCGGCATAGCTATGCCACGAAATCCAATCAACACCGGGTCGTCAAAACTCCTGGTAATTGCCCTTATGAGAAACCTTGCTGCATTGTTTTATGGTTTGATGTTGTTTGCTTCGCGAAATTTGTTTGATTTGATGTTTTATCTGGTTTAATCTGTTTTAGGCTTTTTGGTCTGGTTTTTGTTGGTTGATTTTTATATTGGATTAATGGGGTGTTTGTTGTGTGAAAATAGGAGGGAAGCTAGTGTACCAGAGCACTAAGAAGAGGGCAAGCGGCCCTAAGTGCCCGGTTACTGGAAAGAGAATCCAAGGGGTATGCGTTTTTCCTTTGTAGTCTTTATCCAATCTATTGTAACATGTTATGTAATGAGGTGAAATGCTTTTCTGGATATAGTATTGTTTCAGAATTATGCGTTAATGTAGTGTTCAAGATTTTATAGTTTCTGTATAAGTTCATTTATTTAAGCATGAATAGCCTCGTTGGTATATGCTTCTAGTTTTTGGTTGGCCCAGCTGAGTCTTTAATGCTTACATGACTCCATTCGAACTTGTGGAAGCTTTGATTGATGAGCAGGAAAGTGGATGTGTTCTGTTAAGAATATGATGATGTGAAGATATTTTGATGAGTTTGTGCACTCTTATTCAAAAGGCTAATGAAAAACTTCAGAGTAACTCTGAGGTCCTGCATATGTCAATAATATAAGCCACTAAAAGATTCTTGACCTTGATTGAAATGATTTTTTGAGGAGTTTGGATCAACTTCTCTGAGTTTGATAATGCTGGCTTTTAAGTGCAGCATTTGTCAATAATATAAGCCTGTTAAGATTCTTGATCTTGATCCAAATGATTATCTGAAACCTTTGGATCAACTTCTCCAAGTTTGATAATACTAGCTAGATTTAGTTGATTGACAATAGCCTAGATTGTGTTATCCTACAATTCCTGTAACTTATTGGATATTTTGTGTGATAGCTGTTTGCAATCTTTTACATTTTACAAATGTTATTATTATTATTATTATTATTTTTTTGGCAATTAAATTTTGTTTCTGTCCATAACATTATATTTGTTATAGCTGACTATTAGATTTGGTCAGTGCTTCATTTAATGTATTCAAGTTTGCTTTCATGATGTCTGCATTCTAAGTACTAATAGGAAGACTTATTGGCGTCGTCTAATTTGTATATGGGCAGCTGTGGGATAATGTGATTTCAGCTGACTGTATTAAAAAATCGTGAGCGTGTTATATGTGTTACTCATTAAAGTTTTCCAGTTCGTGTTATTATATGGTAAATCTGTTATGAGATGACACTGTTCTGCCTAGTAATCCATAATGGCCCTGCTGTTAAATTCAGTTTATTCCCTGTGGTCACGTGAACCTGACATGCTGTCGTTTAGTGGGTTCAAGACCATTTTTTTTTTTCTTGAAAAAAAGAAGACCGTATGTGGTTTTACGTTATGTCATGAGATATTGTCATGTGCAAAAAGGTGTCGGGCAATCTAATTCTTTTTTGTTGTCAATTTCACCCCTCATTTTCATATGATGAGCCATTCAATATTGATGTTTGTGTTGTGAACATGCGCTCAACATTTTTTCCATGTGGGCAGATTCCTCACTTGAGACCTGCTGAGTACAAGAGGTCTAGATTATCAAGGAACCGGAGGACTGTCAATCGTCCTTATGGTGGAGTGTTATCTGGAGGTGCTGTGAGGGAAAGGTTGGTTGTTTAATGAATTTATACAGCCACTCAACATTTTGTGTGTATTGCTTTTGTCCAGTTCGTAATATTGTTTCTCCATGGTTCTTAAAGGATTATTAGAGCTTTCTTGGTGGAAGAACAAAAGATCGTGAAGAAGGTTTTGAAGATACAAAAGGCAAAGGAAAAACTTGCTTCTAAGAGCTGAAGTTCTGCCATGTGCTGATATAGTTTTGGGAACAAATAGCCAAGGAATTATGGAATTGTATTGTGAGGTTTTGAAGGATATTACCTGTATTTGCCCAGGATTCTTTTAAATATGACTCATTATTTTCTTCAGTTTGTTAAAAAGTCTACTGCATTAGGTTTTTAGATTCTCCAGCCCTGTGATGGCTATTAAACTTAATTGGATTGCTATCGTGTAATTTTACTTCATTGCTTACCTCATTTTTGTTGTTAGTCAAGTTCAATTGCTTGTTCTGAGATTGTGTCTCAGCATTCTATCTCTTGCATCCTCTTCTAGTAGACTTGACTATGAATACGAAGGAAGAAATAAATGTGTCATGAATTTAAGTGTCTTTTTGAGTCATTGAATCAGTTTGATTGCAGTCCTACTTATTGTAGCTTTCTCTAGGTCTCTGGGAAAAGCATGGAAGAAACAAATGGCTTGAATGGTCTGATTCTTCCGTCAACCAAAATGAAGAGGGTGATCTCGTAGTTATTGGTTTGTTAAGATGTTTTATTAGGCATTTCTTTTTATTTTTCTGTTGAGGTTGGACCTAAATTTATACTTGAGATATAATTGTCCGTACACACAAAGGATGTGAGAATTCTATTCTCCTTCATTCAGACAAATTGACTTTGTCCTGTCACCTCCCTTTCTCGGTCATATTTCTGGCCTCATAATGACAATGCTGAATTAAAAGTTTCACTAAAGAGAGTGAAGAAACTTTTATCCTTTTTTTTGTTCAAGCCAGCGAAGAAATTCTTATCTAACTGGACACAAATGAAACAAAGCTTAAACCAGGTGCACGAAACAGGTAAACTACCCAAGTTCACACGAGAAATGACATAATTTTCCAACAAAATGTTTTCTGTATCTCATATGAATCAAGATTAAGGCTTTAAGTTGAACTTTTCCTTGATCTTGGCAAGAAGTTTGTCGTGCGATGGAAGTTTATCTTTCATCAGAGGGCACTCTCTCAACCCATCTATCCAAGAAAAATACTTGTGATTCTTTCCCACCGGACAATCCACTGCAAGAGCCTCAAAAAACGCTTTGTAGTTGCAGCCAGTTGATCCCACCACAATATCAAGAAATCCAGGTGAATTATGGGAATAGAAAGGTGTCCCCTGAGGAAAATCTCTGGAAATTCCTTCTTCAAACATCCTTAGCATCTCAGAGAACTCTTCCATTGCCTTGTCTTGCTCTGTTCCACTTGACACAAGTATTTTGATCAAGCCAGCCATGTACTGGTGTAAAAACAGACAGGCCATAAATGGTATGTTACAAAAGAAATGCTGATAGAGAAAAGAAACTTGACCATTACATATAAATAGCATTACCTTCTGATCATAATAGTTAGCCCAGAAACGAATTTTAGCCCGCTCGTAGGGATCATCAGGCAACAGTTTGGGAGTGTTTTTCCAGCATTCGTCGATGTATTCAAGAATGATTAGTGATTCAGCAATGGGTTTGCCATTGTGGATCAAAACAGGCACCTTCTTGTGAACAGGATTGTGTTTGAGGAGTAAGTCACTCTTGTTTCTTAAGTCCTCTTCTATGCACTCATAGGATATGCCCTTTAGTTTGAGAGCCAATTCAACTCTTGTGCAGTAGGAGCTGAACCATGCTTTCAACAACTTAATATCACTCTTTTGCTCCATCTTCTTTCTCTTTCTCTCTTTCTCATTTTCTCTCCAGCATGGGTTGATATATATACTAATAATACTTGATCTTATCTAGTTTGAGGCCTTTTTTTTTAAGAAAAAAGAGGGTCTTATTCTGTAACTTTAAAATATTACAGGGTGTTTGGTAATTTTTTATTTTTATTTTTGAAAAAAAGCTTATAAACATTTAAAACTAGATGCTAGGATCTTATAATTTTTTAATTTTTTTATTTTTAAATAAGGAGTTCCTAACCTATTCCTAAGATCTTAAAATGCTCCTTTAATTTTAACTATATTAATTATAAAACTATTAGTATTAACATCTTATATACTTTAAGATATTATTTTATCCAAACACTTTAGGATCTTATTTTTGAAGTAAGATTTAACATCATATATGCTTTAAAGATATCTTATAATACGTAGAAGCTTATAGGAATTTTCAAATAATTTTAGTTAAACACTTTCTAAAGCCCCTCACCAAATGCGTGTTGATGGAATAATATCTTAATTGAGCCACCACGTGTAGCAATTCCTTTTTCATTATTGGCGTCATTTGTAGGAATAATGATCATGTGCCTTCTCTCTAAGCTCCTCGATTAAAGGGCTGTGACAACCATGTGCCTCTTCCCAAACTTCTCATTATGACGATTTTTGCTCGTCCTATTTTGTATATTACTTTTCTTCTCTTATTTGTCAAGGTGTATTGTTAAGATAAATACCCACCAAATGTGTGTTAACGAAACAATACCTTGATGCAAGAAAACATTTTATATATGTCAATGGATTTATTCATCCCTTTACTTGGTTTTATTCTTGGATTAGCTTTAGCTAATTAGGTGAGACATGTACTTTACCTGTTAGTCTTCTATTGAAGATTGTGAAAGTCTTCATATATAAATTCTTTTTATGGGACAGGATACGCTTTCTGCAAGAAAAGCTTTTCCACATATAATTATTGTGCTTCGGCTGATCAATTTTATTTTCTTTAAAGTTTAGATTAGCAGCAAGTAAGAACAAAATAGAAGCTTCATGAGCATTAGAGGATTTACGCAATATGAAATTGCAGGATATGCACGTCTCTTTCTAACCAAAATAGAGACAACATGTTGATAGAAAGATTACAAGTATCCAAAAAAGAATAAAACATATGTTCAATGCCGGACAATATCCTATATTTCTTTATTTTGTAACAGTGCAGTATTCATTTGGATTCTAGATGTTCAACTTAGATTCTTTGCTCCTTGGACAATAATATATAACATTTTTTTTTATTACAGAATATTTCTAATTTCTTTTTTCCAAGTAGCACTTGGGTTATACACACACACACACACACACACAGTCCTTAAGGTTTAAATTTGCAAAAATGCTAGGATTATGTGTAAATATAGCAAAAATCATGGCATCCATATATATTGCAATAGCACCCCTCTAGAACATAAATATTATATATAATCACCTTAGTTATTAACAATTATATATATATATATATCATATAAAACCATGTATAGTAAGGGCAAAACTTTAAAATATTATAATAGTATGTGATCTTTTATAGACATTGATTGAAAAAAAAAAAAAAAAGAAAAACAAACCAAAACACGTTTGATATGGCTTATTAGCTCCAACATAATCTTGTAATCTTACCTAATGTATTGTTTGACAAGCAAAATGAAAATGCCGGCCGGTCCGCAATTAATCCAAAGTTCAACACTATTCATGCAATTGTGTGCTATTTAAGTAGTGAGTTGAGGGGTGCAATTATGTAATCTCACCCCCTCATTACAATTTTGCTTCCTTAATTGCCCTTTTTTTTTCCCCTTGTAAAACTCAATAAAAGAGATAAGGGTTTTATTCGAGGGAATCTTTTTATTTCTCTAACTAATCCTACATATCAAGCATGCACAAAAATAAGTTGATTAGCCCTCATGATATTAAAATATTACATAAAACCCCCTGTATATATGGTTAGGGGTAAATGAGTTATTCAACCCGTCAGTAAATTTTAAAAAAAAATTAACTTTTTTGTCCAAACTAATGTGAAGTTACCGAATTTTACCAATATATATCCATTTAGGTTTTACAAACCCTAGAAGATGTAGGTTTAATCTCTAAAACAATGAAAAAATATTTATAATTATTCCAAAATATAAGAAATGTCCATGTAATTCAACCAACAAAATATGACTGATTCAAGAAGCCTTAAAATTAGTCCATTGGTCTTCTACAAATAACAACACATCAAGTAGCAAAATATATACGACGAATGGGTATATATTTTAGTAGTAAGTTATTGTTCCTACCAATAAATCAATCATATATTCGAGTTTTATACATAATAGTTGGAAAATCAGTTATGATTTTTTTTTTTTTTGCCCAAAAAAAAAAAAGAAAAGAAAGCAATAGCAAAGTAAGTACAATGAAATCTGTCATTTCTTCATAAGATATGTGGAAAATCCATTAACTTGGCATGTGAAGAATAATAAGCTTCAATTTCCAAGTGATTGAATTGTTACAACTCTATCAGCTCAATCTTTTACCCAAAATACAAAGATGAAAGAAAATTAAGAAAAATTAAATATGGGATTGATTAAAATTAGTATGTCTACTCAAGTCTAACACTTGTTAGTAGAATAACTAGTGGACAATTCACTAGGACAAGAAGAAGAATCCCACACCAAATTTGACTTCCATACATCAGACAAAGTACAAGGAAATCCCATGGTACTCCTCATTGTCCCCCACTGATCTTCTACTATTTGTCCCAAATCCTGTCCCTTAACTAAAACTGCCTGATCTTCTCCATGGCCAAGATCACTTCCTTGCACATGATCCTCAGGCTCTTGAAACATACTAAACTCCAAAACATTCTTATCAAAATCTCCCAGTATGGATGTCGACATTTCTAGCAACAATGAAGAAGCATCTCTGATGGCACAATATTTTCCTGCAGCTGGCTGTTCACAAGTTTCAACGGATGAAAATGTGTGGCTTGATGTTAGATGATCTTCATTTGAAACCGGAAAATGTGTGGGGGAGAAACTTGCAATGGACGACTGTTCTATATCATTTCTAAAACCAAATTGGAGAGGTGAATAATTTGCCTTGTCTTGAATATTGCTAAAAGCATTAATAGGGTTTATCATATGATCAGATGTATAATTAGTATGAAGAACAGGAGAAACCCAAGAATGAGAGAGAGCCCTTTGTGTAGTTGAGCCGTTAGCTTTCTTGAAAATCCTACATATTGCCCATGCTTCCTGAGAAAACAGAAAAAAAGAAAGAAATTAGGTCAAAACATTTAACTCTTGCTTTCATTACAATACATATTTATATACATATACACGTACATTTGCAGGAATATTTTTGTCTATATATCTCTTGGGATAAACCAAGTCTGAGACTGAAGGAAGCCTGAACTCATGCATCATCCAGTCTGTTTTAATTCCTTTTGCCGCTCTGCCTTTGTAGAAAACAAGGGATTTCTTCAAACCAATACACTTTGAGCCTTCGGAAGAATAGATTGGCCTATCTGTGCCGGTGGCTTTCCAGAATCCGGCTCCAGTTACCCGGTTAGGCCGTGCACTGTTTCTATACTTTCTATCCCTTGGACAGTAGAAATACCATTCTTTCTCTCCAGTTGTTGCCAATTCTGATTCGAGAAAAGCCCAGAAAAGTTTAAGTTAGTTCTAATCTAAGTGTGAAAATGGCTGTCTGAAAAAGCCAAGAAAAGAAAAAGGGATTCATGGGACTGATGAAGATAAGCTTGTAATGATTGAAATAACACAGAAATTTAACAAGATTGATTTTTGAGTGAATAATCATCCAAAGATTATATATCTTTCTTACTTGGAAGATCCCAAGGATCATATTTATAGATGTCAAGTTGCTTGATGAGTTCAATGGAGAGAGGTTTCTGCTGAATCTTCCTTTTGAGATAAAACCCTACAAGTTCTTCATCAGTTGGATGAAATCTGAACCCTGGCAGCATAAACTCATCAATTTTATCAAACTCATTTATGTCTTCCATCTTCTCTTTCTAGTACGTCTCAAACCAGATCTTTGTCTATAAGTAAAAAAAAGATACAAATTTTTTGGAGTAAATTCACAAGAACTCAACCTTAAATATTTCTCTTAAAAACACCACAAAAACTGTCCGAAACAGGAACATGAAAGCCTTATACTTGGACACTAAAAACCTAAAAGAAGATCTAAATAATAAATAGTGACCTAAAAGCATGCAGTCCAAGCAGATGAACTCAAAGAAATTGAGTGAGGCCAAGTTTGATCGATGAAGGTTCACTTAATATGGAGCCATGGCATCCACCCCGAGGAGGAGTCTGCCTCCGAAGGATCAGCCGCCTTTCCTGGTGACTTTAAAGAAGGTTGTTTTTCGCAAAAATCGCGATATCTATAGAAACCTTAATTAGGGCCAAGTCCTTCAAGAAAACAACTACCAAGAAACCCCAAGTCAAGAAAATATATATGTATATATATATATATATATATTGTCCTAGCAACGACCCTTAATTTCCTTACTTAATAATGACTCATGGAGCAAATTGTTATTTTTTAAGTCCATATTGAGGAATCTCAAGAACCACCAAATCAGCCCTTATGGAGATTGGGATGTAACAGTGACTTTCATATGCCTAAAATTTAGCTTAAGACAATTAATTATGCTTCATGTCAAGACAAAGAAAGGTTCTAAATGCATGGTTTCTTTCTATATTTAAAAATGTGGACCAAAAAACCTACTCCCAATGCAAAAGCTGAAAATAATATTCATATGTTAAATTCTGATGGGACTGTAGTTTCTCTTAGGGTTTAATTTTTAGTGGAGTCAGTGTCTCAGGATCCAAAAATGCCACTTCTATTCCATTCCCAAGCTTCTATTCCACTGACTTGTCAGATTTTGACTAATAAGAATATCAAAGATGCCCTGAGCGATAGGGTTAGTCATAAGTCCAAAGGGTATATAGAAATGGACCACAGATCTTTAAGTGTCTAAATATAGGGTGTTTCAGAAACTATTAGTTGACCATTTTGGGTTAATCTTTTTCTTTTGGGTTGGGTTAAACAAGTTGACTTATTTGAAAGGGGAAAAAAGATAGCAATTGGTATTCCAAATTTATGAACTTTTGTCCTTATATATATGGTTTTTGATAATTTCAATCTCGTGTTTAGATATAGAAAGTCAATTCTGCTAAATATTGTCTTGACGGCAGAGAAAGAAATATGAAAAGAATACCTTGAAAGGTGAGTGATGGAGATGAGTTTACTTGTGAACTCATATTATTCAATTCCTCAATGTGATATAAACTATGCATCATTGTATTCCTCAGTCAAAGGATATGAGAAGACTGAAGAGACATATGATCATCGTTTATACAAATGACACAAATAATAATATTTGATCTTATCCCACATCGAATAATCAAAAAGTTTGCATGAGTCTTGCGATTAAGCTCTTTCTACTCATTCAGACATTGATTGATGTACATTTTCAAACAATATCTCCACAAATATTATGAAATAATACCTCAATGCAATTTAGTATTTATACTAATTAATGTTGGATCTGAATGTTTATATATATATATATATATAGGCATCGTTCTCCTATTGTCATTAAAAATACTTAGGGGATGTATTAACTACTTTGCGGCTTATAATTAAACACATAAATTAGTTGATGTTTTGTTTTCCTTAGGGAATTGAAGGTAAGGTCATTGTCTCTCAAGATTAAACTCTATATCTACATTGCTCTCATTTGATCCAAATGTTTTAACTTAATTGCTCTCCCTTTTCATTGTAATCGGACTCGTCGTTGGCCAGTTCCCTCTCATGCTTATAAAATACGAATTACAAGCGCTGGTATAAAGAACCTATGAAACTTTATTATTGCACTAGGTTGATCCCGTGAAGTTTAGGCAGAAGCGCTACCAAAAAATTAAGTACTTGCTATGAAATTAATTTCGTAGCTATGGTTATAAACTATAGCTACAAATTTTTGTAGCGACTGTAAATTTTTTAATTATAATCAATAAAAATTATGAATAATTAATCCATAACATTCTACGTTCGAAGCATAATATGTTACGTATGCATTATTCGTAAAAAAAATTAATATATTCATAAAAAGAATTATCATCAGCTACGAGTTGATCGTACAGCTTCGAATTTGGTTAAAACATTTTTATAGCTTTATTTTTAGCATCAGCCACGAATTCACCACAATTGATCATACCCTAGTTTTTGTAGTGAATTTTTATTCTCCTTTTGTTGTGGGCAATTAATAGATTGATTTGTTTAATTATAAACAAAAACTTATTAGTCAAAAAAATCACAATTCTAGTGTTATTGCCTAAGCAAACAAGGTTTAAAGTTAAAAAAAGTTATATTTTAGGGGATAATAAAAATGAAGTGTGGGTCTATTCAATTATATGAAAGATGGAAGAAACTATATTCCTGTCCAAAGAGAAAATTGCCAATGGCTGCGTGAGCGTCATATGTTGCTGCAGTATTCAGAATTAACTATAGATAGTGGGTAGCATCTTGAGTGAAAACTTCTAGCTGGCCCATGTGAATTAATTAAGAACATAATTAGCTGTATTTTGAATTAGAACAATTACCACCAATTATTTTATGCCCAATTTTTAGTATCCTGCGTACTCAGGACAAAGTCATGAATTTTAATTTTTGATAAAGGCAATTTATTATTTCTAGCTAGAGGAGAAAATTTGATTAATATTTTAAATATTAATTAAATATATGTATGCCATAACTTTATATAAATGTGAGGAGGGATAATTGCACCCATTAATTAACCCACTTAATTTAAGGACAGATGGTTATATTTGTATACATTTGCTTGACTAGATTCCTAAAATTTATACTGCTTAATAAAGCATCAACCTATTTCGAATAAGCTTTCTAGTGATTATTTTCTTAAAATATCTTCATTATTATCTTTTAATATTCTCATAATTACAATTTACGCATAAAATTTTTATAATTGTCATTTATAATCCATTATTGCCACTGTACAACCCCATTACTATTTTGTGTTATATATATATATAAAACTTTTTTTATTTATCTAAAAATCTAAATAAATAATATACAATGATTAAAAATATTTATAGTATAAATTTTTTTAACAGATTGATGGAATGTGCAAGGAGTGTGAATTAAGATGAGACAATATGCGAATGGTTCAGACTCGACTTGTTGGAAGCTCAAAGTTGGCTCAATCTTTTTGAGCCTGAATTGAGCTCAACAGTATTCGGCCCAAAAAGCTCATGAACCTAAATGAACTCTTTTATTTTATATATATATATATATAGAGAGAGAGAGAGAGAGAGAGAGAGAGTTCAATACCCATGCCCACATAATAAAGCCCGTAAAGATAAATTGTATCAGTATCGTTATATTAATTATGATGTTTGTTGTGTGGGTTACAAGCTCATAATTATATATTTTGTTTCAAGCCTAAACAAGCTTAAGTTAATCAAAGCCTATACAAATTCGGCTCATTCAAGCCTATACGAATCAAGTTTTAATTTCTACTTTCTTATAACGAGTCTTAATTATCGAGGTGACGAGTCTTCATCTACTCCAATACTCCAGCCGGCTGAGCTTGAGCTCGGTTATTTAGACTTGATCGAGAATTCAAACTCACGAATTAATAAATTAATCGAGTTTTAATTTGGTAAATTCGAGTTTGGTTTGATTCATTACAGTCCTGGAGTGTGCTAGTAATTAATACTATAGGCCAAAAGGGAGGTTGATTTTTGAATTGTCTGGGAAGCATAAGTCAATTATCTTGGATATTGTAGCCCCATTGGAAATCCAGGGCATGGATTTCTTCAAAAAAAATTCTTGCTTCTTGAAAAGCAATTATGCAAACTTTTCTCAAAGCCCACATCATAATAAAAGTTTTGAATTTCTTGCAACCCCTATCCCACCCCACCCCCCAAACCTCAAAGTTCAACTAACATAGTTCAATATTTTAAATTAATTTCCTCGTACCAAAGTTCTCTCCCAATTCCATGTCTTGAATGTGGATAGCAAGAGGAGTACCTCCCCTCAATTAAATTGAAGAGTTTTTCACTGAGTCAAATGCCACACTTGGGGAGTTCAAAAATTTGTAGCAAACTCCAAAAACCTAACCCTCGTTTGGAGACTTTCTTGTCTGGTTCTTTGACCTAGATTTTTGTTTCCCAGTCGTGCAATGTGAAAATTTGTGTCCTAATGGTTTGTTCTTCAATCCCCCAAGCATCCTAGGCCTGTATTAATTACCATTTAAATTCATGAACTTAAGTCAAAAACTTGGGTTTTGAGAGTGTTAAATTGTGGCTTGCCCAACTTGATATTACATAGGCTAATTGAGTTTTAGTTAGGTCCCATAATTCGGGCTTATTCTAAAAATGATCCTAAAAGCTAGGACTTCACTCCCTTGCACCACATATATATGTCCAAAATATATGAAGAAGATGAGAAAAATTACAATGCATAGTTTTCAGAGAATTTCACTTCTTGGGTCCTAGAGTTTAAGGCTTGTTTGGTTTATTTTCATTTCTAATTTTTATTTCCATCATTTTCAAAATATTAGAAAGTAGGTAGTGGAAATGAGTTGAAAATGAATATGTATTTGGATAGATTGTTGGAAATGTAATGATTATGTTAGTTTTAATAGATTATAGGTAGAGAGAAATAGAAATAATGGACTGAGAGATAAGATATACATATATATATAGGTTATTAGAAAATATGTTTTGAAAATAAAAATAAAAATGATGTTAGGTGAAAATGTGTAAAAAGTAATGTGTTTCATTTTTTGAATAGTGAAAAATGTGAATGTGCTTTGAAAATAAAACCAAACGAACCCTTTTGAAATATCGTTTCTATATACTGCAAACATGTTCTCTTTGTACGATATATTTGAATATATTATTATAACCGAACTAATCTACTGTTACTTTGCAGTAACAAAATTTCATGATATGAAGATGCCCAGCATGAATAAATTGCAATTACGCTAAATAAAATATTCAGCCTATTGTATATTACAATAAAGATTTTAAATCACATTTGTATTTCAGTAAAATCATCATTTTATGGATCAATATTTAATGAAGTATTAAGACTCTCTCTCTCTCTCTACATTTTTTGATGTATTCTTAAAGTTGTATATTTTGAACTATCTTACAAAACATAATTGATTAATGACTTATTATCGATAACCCTTTTTGATCTTTTGAAATAACCGTTCTGCCTCTGACACATCAAACAAGTAAGCATGATTTATGTGTAGGTCGTTGCAGGTCCACAATAATATATATAATATCATTATATAAGATTATGCGTGAAATTTTACAAAGAATTGATAATTAATGCTGCCACAAGTTAGGTTTTTTCTTTTCCTTTTCCTTTGTTATAATAGTGAGATAAACATCATATATTATACTTCTCAATGATGATATATAATGTAGAAACAAACTCAGAGAAACTTTATTTAGTAATATTGCGTACACCATATGAAATGGTATTAATTAATAGAACAGTTGGACTAGGAGATTCTTAGTGCTGGATTGGTAGTGTTCTACAGCATTATTTTTTCATTTTACACTATTTTGAAAACAAAAAACGCTATTATTTGTACTATTTTCAATGAAAACATCATCTAATTTTATTTTCATATCTATAAAAAACTTACAATACCTACTAATTTAAAAATAATTAAAATCCACCAACTAATTAAATATTAATTTTTTCTATCATTCCAAGATAATATGACTCACATAAAATTTAATACTAATTTTTTATCACATCATCATCCACTAACTTATAAAATAATTATTCCTTTTTTATCTTTCCAAGAAAATGAGGCCTACAATTAATTAAATAATAATAATTAATACTATTACATTAAAATATTATTTTCAAACTACCTTTTTTCAAAATTTTCACAATTAACAACCAATCACATTTTTATTTTCACACGCAAAGTATTGATAAAATAAAAACACATTCTAAAACAATGAAAACAGAATGGGAATAAAAACACAACCAATCCAAGCCTTAAAATTACACTAGATGCAAAGTTGATTGATGTAGACAAGAATTTTGAGCTTTGTATAGCAAAAACTGATATTGAATTCTGGATATATAACTCAAGCTCAATAAATCTCTGGAAAAGTCTGGAAAGAACAAATGTGAGTATGTGATAATATGAAAAAATACGATTCTTCGCACACAACAAATATTTGTGTTAAATCAATACCTTCTCAACTAACGTACGTACCCAATTAGAACATTTACAACCATTATATCCATTCAAATACAACCTTATAAATAATAGCTTAAAACCTTAAACACAAGGAGAGATACTTATTCTTTCTAATGCAATTGCATTCATTATTTTCGTCCACTTTTCATACTTTTCTTATTAAATAAAGCAAATATTTTGATTTAAGTATCGAAAGATTTTCGCTGGAAAACTCCTAAGACCCTGATGTCTTCCTTATATAGGATGCATTTAACTTTTCAGAAATAAAAGAGTTCGCAATAAATCAGACTGGATCAAGAAGTTGATATTGCAGATTTAAGATGTCACTAATAAGTGAAGTAACTCAAAGCTCATAGAGACGAAATTCATACATCCGAGGCATTTTTTTCCAACAGTAACAGCATGTACAGTTCTCGAACTACTGAAGTATAACAAAATCGGTTTATCAGAGTCAATACAAGCTCCGAGTGGTCTTTCTCCTCTGTATTAACAGAATGTATTAAGGAATTCTGAGATCAATATGTCAATCATAGTAAAGAAGCCGGGGAAGAGATACTACCTAGTTCAGAGAGACAACGGCTCATCTGGATCAATAAGCTTGTAATAATTCCTTGATATCATATCCTTGGAGCTGCACAAGAAAGACTTCAACTGATTAAGACAACCTCAAGGAAACAGAAAAAAGAAACTGGAACTTTGGCTTGAGTACGAGCGATCCTCCGCTAAGTGTGATGAATAAAGATAATGATAAAACGATAAGTTGTGTATCGTTGGGCAAGTTGTTACCTGAAGGAAAGTGAGAAGCAAGATAACTGCTGAGTTCCAAAATGCATGAATCGTGATTGGTGTTAGAAGGTTGCGAGTTTGAGCATAAGAAAATCCCAAAGCAGTTCCTAAAAGATCACAAAGTTGCACAGATTTTTAACATATCAGTAGTTCTATAAGCAAGAACTGAGTTCGCCGGAATGTAAGAAAATTGTTTGATTTGAACAAGAAAATTTCTCACTTTTCCACCCTTACTAAAAGTAAATCACAAGATGGGCTTCTATGTTTGAGGGAAAAATTGTTGGGACGCCCCAAAAGTTTATCTTCAAGTCTTGTCTAAAAATATGTCAATGGAACGAGCACTCACATTTGTGATCCTATTCTTATCAAGAAAAATTTTGGTAGTGTTTGCATATGAATTATGTGTTTTGAGAGAATGAGTTTTGGGAGTGGGGTTGGGGAATGTGAAATCTGTTTTGAGGAATGTGATATATGTTTGTTTATGTTTTAAGAATAGTAAGAAAATTATTTTGGGGAAAGTTGATATGTTTGTTTATATTTTGGGAGGAAACAAATTCTACTGTAGCAGTCAAATCAATGCTTTTTTGTTGGATTTTTGGGGTGAAAATGGAATTGAGTGATTTTTTTATTGTTAGAATAATAATAAAATATGTATGATGTGTATGTATAATATATGTATGTATATATTGAAAAATGGGGAAGTTCTGAAAATAATGAAAGATAGAAGAGGGTATTTTGGAAAATTTTATTTGGCATTTTGGAGGGAAAACTTTTGTATGTTTGGTTACATTTTGGAGAAACAATTTTGTTTCCCCAAAATGTAACCAAACATACAAAAGTTTTCCCTCCAAAATGCCAAATAAAATTTTCCAAAATACCCTCTTGTTTCCCCAAAATGTAACCAAACATAGCCAATGTCTCTACATAATCTGGACTTTGCTCATTCTTCGATGGTGACCATTTTTTATCTACACATTTTCTCTGGTTATTTTAGCTTCTTTACTAAGTGTATAAACTTTTAGGCAAGAAAAATACCAAGAACAAACAGCTGAGGAAATTCTCCAGGAGTGAGATGTGCTACTGCAAATACGGCAGCACTGACAAGCACAGAAAGTGGTGTTGGCAACCTGCAACAGGAGTTGGTAAAGCACCAATCAGCAAATAAACTGCATCTATTTGTATTGGCATGTAAAAATATTAGATGAAACTGCATATTCCTGAATTCAAGCCATCATTCTCCAAGAGCCATTAATATTTGCTAAAAGAACTCACTTAGATTACCTAGTTAGCAGAACAGATTATCATCTTATCTTGTATTTTACATTCCCAAAACCAGTATTCAGTATACATGTAATACAGTACAGAACGATAGCGCAATTGTTGTCAAAATTATCACAGATGCAGCAATTTTACATTATTTAAAGCACAAAAAGCAATTGCACATTATTTAGAGCACATAAGGCATACCATTTGGTCAAAGACACCATGAAGAACCCTCTGAAGATAGTCTCCTCAAGTATGGGAGCCAGCACACCTGTGATGCCCACCAAACAGGCAGTGCTGCATTTAAATTAAAATAAAAAAGCAATTAATTCCTTTTTTCATCTTTCACATTGTATCATAGCTTAAAAGGTGAAAAACAACATCACAAACACATCATAGATTTTCAAGAGAAAATAGAGCATGAAAATTTGAAGCCCTTCAAAAGAAGTACCTGATACTTGAAGATCCAATCAATGGAAGCAAGCGCACAAGAGCATCAGTCTGAATCAAATGGAAAGAGAAAAATATTAAATAATCTTGAAAGGAAAAAGTGCAATGCATGTAAAACATAACTTGTAAAACTACGTAAAAATCAAGATAACTACTGTTTCCCAAGAAGGTAGCAAATTAAATAACTAAGTAAGGACAAAATAATAGCTTAAAATTCTGTATGATGTTGGGAAAATGCTGGACAGTCACTTGAAATATTTCACTGCAAGCTAACTAAAAGTTCTCATTTTAAGGCTTAAATCATATTTTCAACTGAACAAAAAGGTCCATCAAATCATTAAGTCAAAGACTACACGATTATTGTTCTCACAATTAACACTGCTTGCCATTTTTTTCCCTTTTCTTTGTGCATTGTAGTGTTCACATGTACACGGTAAGCATATAAAGCATCAGATAAGCTAGATATTATATTCTAACCTCTCTCTGTGGGGTCTCACCGTTGAAAAAAGACATTGCAGCTCCTGTCACAGCTATGGCAGCGAGAGCTCCACCAAGGCCAATTCCAGCCCATAACAACCAACCTTTCTTAAGATCGAAAGGTTCCCTCCAATCTGAGGCACAAATTGACCATACGTCAGGTAGTTTTGATCATATTTTTGTGATAATACACTTGTAAAGTTATTGTTCATAGCTATAACAAAGGCAGCAATATACAAGTTTTAACCCCTAAACGTTTAGCAAATAGCAGTATGGAAACCTTAACAGCAACGCTCATAAGAATGATGGCTGTAGAAGCAATAAAGCATTGCAGATGACCGTTGCATAAAAGTTTAGAAATTTAGCTCTCCTGCAAAAATCATATACAGGAACATGACTGCGAAGGGGGGGTTGGATGAGGCCTTCCAAAACCAAAAAAGAGCACAACGAACCACCAAAGCATGGCCATGTTACTTGATACAAGTTGTGCTAATTACCATATCGATATATGTCATCAGGAAGGGGAGAGAATGACTTTGTCAGGCTATACAGGACTGCAAGAACCACTATAGTTGCGATGCTACAATAGAGTAAATGAACAAAATTAGAATTATGTGTACATAAAAAAGCGTACTTTTCCAATGAGTAAATTAAAGGACAGAAGTAATGAACAAATAACGGAAGGAAATTAAAGCTGAAAAATGCTTCATACCCTTGATCTGCAAACAAAATTTCAGCCTTCTCATCCATACTTAACTCTTCAATTTTAAGACCCGAATATTGTATGGCTACTGCCTCAATTAGTCCTGTCAAAACAAAACTGTCTGAAAAACTAATTAGTTTTTCCTAGACTCTTTTAATCGTAATAATTATGCTTAAAGTAAACATAATTCAACAGCTTAAGAAACCACCTATTCATATATGTGATAACTAAGACATCCTATTACATTGGTAGAAAAGATTTGAGTTGTAGCTCCAATATTAATGACATCATGAAAAAAGAGTGTATTCTGCTACTGTTAAGTTACAATAAATTAGGTAAACCAGTATGGTAAATGCACCTCAATCCACATGCAAGTGAGGTCAGAGAGATTGTTTGCCAATTCCACGGCACATCCCAGCGTTTCAATATTCGCCAGTTCAATTCATCATCCTGTAAAACACAACAATGCACTGTGACAACTGACAACCCCAGAGGTAAATTAGATTTCAATTGAAATAATATTAAAAACAGACAAACTGGGATTGAAATGGAATTTCTGAGGAACACAAAGGAGCATCCTAGACGGAAATTTTTTTAAGAAAAGGTCTGATTATCCTTGTCTTCATTTATGGCTGGGGAACTAAAGGTTGTCCAAAACACTCATCCATGGAGTTAGATCTTATAACCATCATGAAATGCTCTCTCATCCACTCAGGAGTTCTTCCCTGACACTTCATATTGGCGCTTCCTTCCCTAACCAAATTCAAAGCTCCTTCAGTTGATTACTTTTCTGCCCTAGGCCACCTTCTTCCAGTGACACTGTCATCAATGATATAATCTATTTTCCTAGAAAACCCAACTTCAATTCCAGCTTACATGCATCAATCATTGATCAATAAACTAGTATCAAATAAATCAGCTGTTAACCATATTAGAGTTCCTTCTTCATAACATATTCTTCATTACAATCTATTTTCCTAGAAAACCCAATTTCAATTCTAGCTTACATGCGGCAATCATTGATCAATCAACTAGTATCAAATAAATCAACTATTAACCATATTAGAGTTCCTTCTACATAACATATACTTCATTACATATCCAAGCCTTTTTCCTTACAAGTCATTCAAGAATCCCAGATAGAACCATTAAAAAGTGAAATCTTTTTCTAGAGCATAAATGCCATTAATTCTAATCAACCCCACCCCCCTAGAAAAAGCCCATGAACAAATAGGAGTATTAAACAAGAACACTTCTTCCATCCGCAATCATGCGATTATATGAAGTATAAAGTGTGAAATATAAAGTTCTATCCTAGCTGGGGTCTTGGTGAAAAAAAGCCCTTCATAAAAAAGTAAAATAAAATAAATTCAACAACACAACTTTTCCAAGAAAAGTGAAAAAAATAAACATAAAGCTTACTTTTTTGGTGGATTCTTCACTGGAATTGTCCTTGTAAGAGCATACAGGATATAATTCTCTTGTGCTTCTAACACGAAGCTTCAGGGCAGGTGTTAATGGCGAAAAGCAGAGGCTCTGAGATATTCGAAAATGGGTTTTAATGGGAGAACAAAGTTTTGGTGAAAGAGAAAGAGTAGAAATTGAAGAACGAGCTAACGATGTGTATAAAGCTACTGCCATTTTCACAGATTGGAACGGATTTTCAGTGTCTTTTCGATGTAAACGGGGATTTATATAGTCGCAAAAATTCTTGGAGATAAGGTCCAAATATGGCAAAATTGTTGAGGCTTTGAACAGGAGGGAAGTACAGTAGAACTAAAAGACAGTCTGTTTTTATTTTCAAGCTCTTCATTATTTTTGTAAATATTTGAATATTAAAAATTATTAATTTAATACATATTTTTATTTTTTAAAATCAAGTATATCATTTTATTATCACATCAATCAATTTTAACATAAAATATTCATTATTAATTTAAAATGAATAAAATGTACATATATTTGAGACATAAAAAAATATAAGTTACCTAAATTTTCAACATTATATCAATTATAATCATTTTTTTCCAGACAAAAACATCAAAATACAATCTAATTTTTTTTAAAAAAAATATAATTAATTTTTCAACTTTTAAAAATAATTAAAATAGAAAATAAAAATATCCAAACAAACTGTAAAAGAATCGTGTGCTGCTTCTACTGTTCATAGAAACATATAACTTGTCATAAAAGTGTGGATTTATTAAATTTATTCAATGATGTTAACTAAATTATTTTTTCAAGATTAAGAAATATGAAAAGAAATGAAAGTGGCCGGTGATGAGGTTTATATCCTAAAATTAGAATAATTAAAAAAATTATGATAGTTATCATTGATTTTTATAAAATAATAACAAAATTATTTTTATCACAACAATAATTTTTACAAATTGAACAGTGCTAAGAGTTATATTTAATTGTGACCCTTGAATCTTACCAATTAATATTTCTCGTACGAAACAATAAAGCAACAATAAAATATCTTCAGTGCAGTGTATTTGCCCTATATTGACTAAGAAACAACTTAAAATGATGGTTATGGTGAATTAATACAATTAAAGTTTACAAATCATTAATTTAATCGGATTTTTGGCATTTTGCACCCTTAAATTATAGTTCATTGGCACTTTGTACTCTATAATTGTAAAATTGGCAAATTGCGCCCTAGAATTAATATTTCCTTAGCAAATATTACCATAACCGCCTTTCCAACTAAAATTTATACCCAAAAATAGATTTCTCCAGCAATACAAGAATAAAATCATCAATTTCCCTCTTTAGAAAAAAAATTGAATCAATAAGCAGCACTTATAGCTCTAGTTAGAGAGGTTCCAAACAACATTTTATCTAAAGATATGTTCGAAACAACACTTCGTAAAAAAAAATCATAGGCAAAATTAGAAAAAGTTAAATGATAAAAATTATTGAATAGAGCTTTCCCTTTGGGTAGCCCTCATTTGTCATTCTCGTTGGTCGATCAATTTGTATCCGTTACATATAATTTACAACATCATTCTTGATTTTACTGTTGGCCCTTCTCTTTTTATTGGTTCTATGTTTGTGGTTTCTGGAGAAGAGTTTTTAACAATCCTTTTTTCTTTTTTTTTATTATTTTTTTATTTTTATGAATCATGAATTAGGGTGGATAAAAATGCAATCTCAGGTTGAGTGCAATTTTAGCTCTTGATGCCTTAATTTTTTTAATTATTATGGCTGAAAAATTATTTGAATCGTGTTTATAAAGATTGGTTAAACTATGAATTTTGGTTCTTTTTGCTGATCTTTTAGTATTTTGATTAGTTGAAGAATAATTTTAATTTGTATAGAGTTAATTTGTTCAGTTAAAAGAACAAGGTTGCTCATAGTGCTATTTCATGCCTCTTTTTAGCTAGCTATAAATGTTGCTTATTTATTTTATATGCCAAAATTTTTCTGGAGAGGGAAATGAATAATTTTATCCTTGTCTTACTGGAAATATCTTTTTTCCGCGTAAATTTTAGTCCAAAATGTGATCAGGATGCTATTTGCCAAGGAAAAGTTACTTTTGAGGTGTAATTTGCCCATTTTACAAATTTAGGGTGCAAAGTGCCAGTGGACTATAATTTGAGGGTCCTAAATGCCAAAAATCCAATCTAATCTAATAATCTTGTAAGAAGATCATCTCCTTAATTGATGGCCAACCCACATAAATAAATATTTATTTTATTTAATAGGTCTTTAGATTTGTGATTTCCAGGATATTTTAGTCAATGAGAAAAAATTCAATAATTTTGCTTATCTTTAAATAATGAGCCATGTCACCATAAACGATTATATTTATTTTGTGATAAGTTGACCTTACTATTAGTTATCCTTAGCTTTGATATATGGACTATGTAAATATAGAGTATATTTCTTATCTTGTAATTGATTTACGTGTGTTTTAATTCCAATTTCATACAAAGTTTGTGCATTTGGCGCCAATTCTTTTAGAATTTCACTTTTGTCACAAGTGTGACAAATTTTGCTTACACACTCTTTCTCATACCTAATATAATCAGTACAATCAATATAAAAAAATATTCTCATATTAATGATTTAAAATTTATAATATATTCTATCTTCGAACTTGACACAATATTACCTAATCATTTTATCATTTTATATATAAGTTAAAAATGAATGTTTATATATGCACAATAAAATACATAGTTTTATCGTTTATACACAATAAAATAATAATTTATTCTACCATTTAAAACCCACGTTATACAAATTTTTTATGGTAACTTTTGTTAATATTGTCCTATCATTCATCTACTTTTTCTTTTAATAAATGTTGCGTTTTTTTCTTTTTTTTTTTCCCCTTCTTCTCTTAGATGCTAAAAAACTAAAATAGAATAAATAAATTTTTAAAAAGGAATCACAGGAATTAGACACAAAAGGTCAATTTGCATTAAAAACCTCCAAATGGCTCTATTGTGGTTCCTTGACCACACCATGTCCATGTTTTTAGTATCCTATTCCTACCTTAGTTTATTCAACTAAGCTTGAAAATACATTTATAGGTACTATAATGTCTAGTTCAGAGAGGACATTTGCCTACTTTAAGGCCCATGCAGTAACTGTGGAGCACCAGCCCCCAATAACACCCTTTCCATGGGTCCCTTGGTTCATGATTAGATAATTTTGATTTGATGAACCTGACTTCTAGGGTTGTGAGACGTGCATGATGCATGGAGTATTTATAGTCGGACTCATCGGAACTTATTTAAAATGTAGTGTTACATAAACAATTAGAATAAATATGTAATTGCTAAGTTGAGGACTCGTAATTGATCATATTTAGATAGAGAACCTTGCCAATTATTTGATGGAATGGATATGATTTTGATGTGTGTAAATATCATTATTGACAAAAATGACATTCAAGGAAGGCTAAAAAAGAGCTGAAGATTTGTATCCGAAAGATCTGATCGAATCGATCCGATGAGACGGCTCGTAGTACTGTATAAATCTCAACCCCACATAAAATACATATGAAATGATCTGAATTAAAATTTTACAATCGTAAAAATAGCTTCATATATAGATTTTTCCCTACAAATACCCCCATCTTCATTCTATTACAAGTCACATTCTTATTATTCTAAAGTTCTATTATTTAGTGACATTATTGACTACCGACCGGACTTAGGTATTGGAGGGATACAATTGGGACCCTCTCAATGTTCTTGAGACTAGTGCTTGTGTTTCAAGATCCAAAACCTATAGTCTACTTGCCAACTCGGGAGAAAACATAAATCGACTGACGTGGAGCCTTCAAACTTGGACAACCCTGCACCAGATTCATTTAAAAGATTTGAAATAATGAGTCTCATATTAGTTTTTTTAAAAATTTGAAATATTAACTTCAATTGAAGATCGAAAAAGGATAAGGTTGGCAAAAGGCAGTCACTCCCCCTTAAACCTATATGAAATCATATTATACATATAACTTTTTTATTTAACATTTGTAAATTTGCCATCGGAAGTTGATAATGTATTTATCATATGTTGTGAAACTTCAATTTTGCTCCTCAAGATTAAAATTTTTGGCTTTTCAATTCATTTAATTGTAAATGATTTAGTTTCAATCTGCAATAAAAATAATTGAATATCAAGTGGGGCTTGAATCATTTTATTTTTATTTTTTATTCAAATTATAAATAAATACCAAATTTGTTAAACTTTTTTTTAAAAATATTTTATTATAAATTACATGCATTTTATTTGAATTTAAAAAACAAAATAAAATATAAAATACAAGATTCAAAATAAATAAATCTTCAATAAATTCAGCTCTATGTTTAAAATTTAAATCCGCTGTCTCATTTCTTATTCATCATAATCCGTACAGATCAACCAATTTCAATGGCCTGAAATAGATCATCGGATTGAACTTTCCACGATCGAACCCCTTAATGATCTGGGTACAGTGGACCTGCCTATAGTAGATCCACATGAGTGTGGGTCCCATTCCCCTATGGTCCTCCGCCTTTTTTCGCGTGTGGGCCCACTCGATGGTCAATGTACCAGAACGCACGCGGACATGGTGAGAAGCTTTATTGCATCCCCTCCGTCCCCTCACTCGAAATAGAAAAAAACAGAATGGGGCAGGATTTCAACATTTACTCATTAATGGATATTTGCATTTCGCCCCCTTTCTTTGTGCATTCTATCAATCTGCACCTCCCTTACCCACGGTGCTTAATTTTGATTTGTCACCTTATAAATATTTAAATATAATTGTCTTAATTTTCATTCCGTTACATTGTATATAATATATACACAAGAGAGTTACTTAAATTAGATTGGATGTTGTTTTCTTATGTAGATTACCTAATTAAAATATATAAGTATAATTTTTATTAATAATCACCATCTTCTATTGCATCCCAACCATTAGGATGATACTCTATAATTTTTTTAAATTGAGATTATTTAGTATTATCATGTATTCTTTCAATATCAACAATTGATAGAGCTCGACTCATGGACCGAGTTGCTTATAAAATTAAGCTCCACATTTGATAATAGTAGTTGTGCTCAAAAAAGAATCCCGTCACTTAAATGAAATGATTAACCAAACTGGGTTCATACAAAATTGGGCTCGCATTCCATATAAAAAAAAATAACTTCTAATTTGAAATATAATCAGATACGTAATAACCTCTATTCATATAAGGTAAGATTCCTAGTCAAGATTTCGAAGGAATTACAATATTGAAAACAAAATCCAATGTTAAATAGGAAAGGAATCCTTTGATTAGGTAACATAAAGTATATCTCTTATTAATTTTACTATTATATTTTTAAGTTTCATTCATGACTATATTCTAACTTAAATATCGAAATATGCTTGTTGCGTCTCCATGCAACATCCCTAATAATTTTTTGTATAATACAATAAATGTAATTCAAAAGCACGCATCAATTTATCTGTTTACTACAATAATAAAAAAATATATATCCAATTTATTTAGACCCTCTCAAAATTCTTTAGCAATTTTATTGTGCGATTAACTTCTACAAATTTCATGTAGAGCACGATAAATTTAATAAGGGTAAAATTATCAATTTCAATAGTCATGCCGACAATATGTGATATTAAGACTAATACTGGGGCCAACCTGAAAATTTCCCTTTCATGATTAGCGCATTAAATTACAAAGAGAGAAAAAGAACTAAGATTCATTTGTCGCGCGACATCTGTGAGTGAGTGAGAGGGAGGGGAGAGACGGACATGTTCTATATATACAAACACACAGATGAATATCTTTATCAAATCATAATTCAGTGAGATATTTTTTTGAAGATCAGTGTTAGGGCTTCTAATCGCTGATAATCAGATCTGTTCCTCAGAAATACCATAAAGATACGATTTTTCTAGATCGCTGAATCAGGAATCGCGTCAACTGATGCGACTGGTACAAGATTTAATGCTTCATGCGTAATCTATGAAGCCAAATTAAGACTGTTTCTGTTTTTGTTTTGCATTTGGCCTCTTTTTGGATGGGTAGCCTTTTGTATTGTGAATGTGTTTCTTCTTTACGGACTTTACAAGATGTGGTGTCCGTTGTTAATTGTTATGATTTCTGGGGTTCGTTTTCAGGGCATTGAAAAGAGATTTGAGATTGTGTTGAAATCATTAATAAGGAACACAATTTGCGTGAGCTCTTAATAGCTAGCTACTTATGGTATCGTTGGAGTTGCATATGTTTGTTTATTGTAAGAGTGTGAATGAATTGTTTAATGTTTCCTTTTTTTTGTTTTAAAGCAAATGTATGCTTGATTTGAGAGATTATTAATTGGAATCTTATGTAGATGGAGTCTTATTGAAGTTTAAATCTTTTTCGCTGCGATCTTTTAGTGTTTTAATGACTGATCTAATCTTGGATTACTACGTAGATTTCCTGGTCCGATTTGTACCAAATTATAATGTTGGTTGTAGTTGAAGCAAAAAAGATGAGTTTTTTTTATGACTTAGCTTCTAGATCTATTTGCGTTCATTAGTCAACATTCAAGACAGATCTTGGTAGTATGGCTGTGGATCTAAGTTATGTGCTTAAGGCATAATATTCAGCATCAGCTGCTTTGGTGATGCAAGTCAGAGGAAATTTTTTGGAAGAAGATTTCATTTTTCAGTTTTTATAATTTGATGTGGACATTGTGGTTTGCTATTGCTCGTCCTACAGAATTATGACCTGCTTATATTTTAGTTTTCAGATTACTAAGTAAATTAAACAGAAAAGAAATTGAGTTTCTGAATGTGATCCATAATTACTTTTCCGGTTTGCATATTTAATTATGCTGCTTGGACTCAAAAACTTTTATATATCGATATAGGAATATTTTTCAATAATTAGGAAAGATGACTATTAATTCAGCTACTCTTTCTATTATTCTCTACTAAATCTGAGTAATAAATTTTCCAGGCCTGTGATGGCAAACAAGTTTAATTCAGGGGACAGTAGGACCAGGAGTTCTGTGTCTATTTTTATTGTAGCTGGTCTGTGCTGTTTCTTCTATCTCCTGGGAGCATGGCAGAGAAGTGGGTTTGGGAAGGGGGACAGTATAGCAGTGGAGATGACCAAGAGTGGAGAAAACTGCAATATCCTTCCGAACCTCAATTTTGAGACCCATCATGCTGGTGAAGCTGGGATAATTGATGATCCTGATTCAAAAGTGACAGTTTATAAGCCATGCCATCCTCGGTTTGCTGATTATACACCCTGCCAAGATCAAGGACGAGCAATGACTTTCCCTAGGGAAAATATGATCTACCGTGAGAGGCACTGCCCTCCTCAAAGTGAGAAGCTGCAGTGCCTTATACCAGCTCCTGAAGGATATGTGACCCCATTTCCATGGCCTAAGAGTCGTGATTATGTACCATATGCCAATGCTCCATATAAAAGCTTGACAGTTGAGAAGGCTATTCAGAACTGGATTCAGTATGAGGGCAATGTGTTTAGATTCCCTGGTGGAGGAACACAATTTCCTCAGGGGGCTGATAAGTACATTGAACAGCTTGCTTCAGTTATACCAATTCAAAATGGAACTGTTAGGACTGCATTGGACACTGGTTGTGGGGTATGTTGAGTCCTACAAATGTTTCTCCAATAACTTCAGGCCTTTTCCTATGCCTTTTTCTTCTGAACATTAAGATCTCTCTTTCCCAGTCTCTGGGTTAACTGTGATTAACTTTCCATCTATATGTTATGGTTTTAGGTTGCTAGTTGGGGCGCATATCTATGGAAAAGAAATGTTATAGCAATGTCTTTTGCACCAAGAGATTCACATGAAGCCCAGGTTCAGTTTGCTCTTGAAAGGGGTGTACCTGCTGTAATTGGTGTTCTTGGAACAATAAAAATGCCATATCCATCTCGAGCTTTTGACATGGCTCATTGTTCCCGTTGTCTTATACCTTGGGGGATAAATGGTAAGAATCAAATGTTATCGTGTATATTTCTTTGCACAACCAATATAGTGAAACAGAGCTGAAGCTGAATCACTTTGTTGGAGGCTCGATAGTGTCTTGAGCATGTAATATGATTTGACCATCTTCTGTGAAAAGGTTCTTCACCATCTTTGAGGACTTTAGTTGCTGGAGATATTTTGTAACTTGATACTTTCTCTTTGTAGATGGACTATATATGAAGGAAGTTGATCGTGTGCTTAGACCTGGTGGCTACTGGGTACTTTCGGGCCCTCCCATCAATTGGAAGACTAACTACAAGGCATGGCAACGCCCAATGGAAGAACTCCAGGAAGAACAAAGAAAGATAGAAGAGGCTGCTAAACTTCTCTGCTGGGAGAAGAAATCTGAGAAAGGTGAAATTGCTATATGGCAGAAGACAATGGATACTGCTGCTTGTCGTGACAAACAAGAAAGTTCTGGAGCAACATTCTGTAAATCTGAAGATGCTGATGATGTCTGGTATGGATGAGTTATTGTTTGAGATAGTAAAATCTGGTAGTTGCATCATTTCCCACTTTCTGTGGGTGCTAATGCGTAATAAATTTACTGGTGCACATACCTTTGTTTGCATGTGGCTGATGTTGCAAACTTTGGGTAGTATTGAAGCTGCAAATCTAAATGGTTTTTCCTGTGTTTCTATTTTTATCAGGTACAAGAAAATGGAGGCATGTATTACTCCATATGATAATGCTAACAGTGAAGTTTCTAGTGGGGATCTGAAACCATTCCCTGAGAGGCTTAATGCTGTTCCCCCAAGAATTGCTAGTGGCTCAGTTTCTGGACTTTCTGTCGAGGCATTCCAGGAGGACAATAGGCAGTGGAAAAAACATGTCAATGCCTACAGAAAGATTAACAAGATTCTTGATTCTGGAAGGTACCGCAACATTATGGATATGAATGCCGGATTTGGAGGCTTTGCTGCTGCACTTTATTCTCCCAAAATGTGGGTTATGAATGTTGTACCCACTATTACTGAGAAGAATACCCTGGGTGTTATTTATGAACGGGGATTAATCGGGATATATCATGACTGGTATGCCATCTTTTGTCGCTGTTTTTATTGTCTTCTGAGAAATTGTGCTGTTCTTATTGTGGCTTATCCTCAACTGGCACTATCACTCAAACTACTTGAAATGTCTTTGGCGTCACTACTATCTTTCTGATTCTGCCACTTGTTATTCCAGTTGAGCTTGCACTAAGCCTCACAAAATCATAGGATTGAGTTTTTTCAGGTGCCAACTTTATGCAGCTGCATGTGCTCTGAAAACTTATGCTAAGTTCGAATACCTCATACCTTAAGCAAAAGTCAAAAATTAGCATGACCATAGGACACAGTTAGATGCCTAACTTGATCATCGAGATGCATGTTTTAAACTATGTCGTTGAAAGTAGTCTATGAATTTTTCTGAAATCTTCCCTGACTATAATTAAGGACTCAACTCTTACAATTGATGACTAAAAGTGAAAGCTTCTTGAAAGCCCAGCTCAACTGGTGCTCATGTTTTGGGGTTATGAAAATTCACATATAAACTATAAATATAAGGTTTCTATGATGGTTCCAGTCTTCTCTCCTTCTGATATGATTTCATCCCCTTCTTGCTTGTTAGCTTTTCTTTCTTTTGACCATACATTTTGAACAAATTGCTTATTATTTTCTTTCAGGTTTAGCTTTAAGTTGAATGATCGATTTTCATTGTTTACAAATTCTATTAGTTTTATTGCTTTTCTGCTTATTGTAATTTTCTTTTATAGGTGTGAAGCCTTCTCGACATATCCAAGGACATATGACCTTATTCACGCTAATGGTGTCTTTAGCCTGTACAAGGACAAGTAAGTATCCATTATCCCTTGATTTTTCTGATATTCATGCCTTGAAGACACCTTCTGTTTTAGACAATGTTAAGTGTGGACTTTGGAGAGGGACTTAGCTACCTAGCATACAAATGAAAGAATGCAAGAGATTATTGTTTCCATCTGGAAGAAACTACTCTCTTTTGGCTTTAGGAAATTATATAGTCTTCACTGTTCTTTGATAATAGAACATGGTCAAGTGTGGTTCAGTTTTTTCTCCACTTGAAACTATGTTGACTTGCATTGGGGAAGTCTTGGAACTTATCAATGATTCTAACAAATGAATTCAGATGCGACTTTGAGGACATTTTGTTAGAGATGGACCGGATTCTGCGGCCAGAAGGTGCAGTTATATTACGGGATGAAGTTGATGTTCTTGTAAAGGTGAAGAAGATGATTGGAGGCATGAGATGGGACTCTAAAATGATGGATCATGAGGATGGTCCCCTCATCCCCGAGAAAATACTGGTCGCAGTTAAGCAATACTGGGTGGGCAACTCCACTTCTGCGCAGTGAAAGCAAACAAACAACCATTTCTGGACTGCAAGAATGGGATGATTTCAAGTGGCAATTCTTTGATTTCTTACATAATTTCCAAGGATTCACTATCCAAAAGGGTTTTGCCGGCCGACAATTTTGCCACGAATGGGGAACTGAATCTCACATATTAACCAGGGATCGGTCGGTAAGTTATAGATTGTATTGTCCTTGTAATACTAATACTATTTTTTGAGCCCATTTGAAAAGCTTGAACCCCATCTCCCCCTACAATAGGCAGAGAAAGGGCAATATGACCGTTTAGATAAACACCTAAGTTTGCTGTTCTTCTAGCTCTAGTTTTTCCAAGTCTTGTCCCTGGTGAAAACGACGTTTTAATTTTATTCAACTTATATGTTGATGTTGAATTTCCAGTACTTGATTAGACGTGAATATCGCTCACATTTCCCCTTAATCAAAGACCATGTTTTACTTTTTCTTCCATAATAAGAGGAAGAGGTATATATTTCAGAATTCATCACGGTTTGTTCCTGTTGAGTTGATTGAGGCTGTCCCTCTATAGTACAAACAAGATAAAACAGGCTCACATTAGAATACATTCAACCTCAAATCGTTTTTCCTCATGATGTAATTGTGATATGTAGTTGGATGAATGTGAGCGTTAAGTGAAGATATACCCACGTTTGAGCTAAGCTTTCTGTGGTTCGTATTTGAGGGGCATTCAACGTTTTGTATTTTTTGATATTCGTATTTGAGGGGCCTCCAATGTTTTGTATTTTAGGGCACAATACATGGATTTGGTCTTATTGGTGATGTTTTGGACAAAAGAAGAAGATAGAAATCAAAATTACATTTACTTACACGTTTTCAATATCTAATTGTCAAAATTATGTTATGAATTACGCCACATCAGCAAAGTATAGGTCATATTGTTAATCGTTTCTTGTATTAGTCAATGCAAGGATTCAATTTGGTAAACCTCATATTGTACTTTTCTGTTCAAAATGAGAAGTCTTCATTTCAATATTTTTTTCTTTTTAAATTTATACACACGTACACAAATCAGGAGTTCGTTAGGATTTGAACTTCTGACCTCTCACATCATGTGAGAGATTTATATTATTGGGTCACAGGCCACTTGACAAGTTTCTATTTCAATTAAATGCCAATTGTTTTCTAAAACTGCTTGTACCAAGCTAGATAGGACGTGCAAAATGTTTTGACTTTTCTTAATCAGTATGCTATATTTCTACTTCAACCATTTCAATTTCTACCCCCAAGCACGACTGGGGATTCTACTTATGGTTGAATACAAGCTAAAGATTTAGTGGAAGTTTAATCTCCATGGAATATAGAAGTACTGTAGGTGAAGACAACCAAAAGCCACCCCCTACCCCTAATATCATTAATAATTTAAAAGTAAAATAAAGGCACCAATCGTAATCTTTATTTCAAGTTATAGAAATTCGTCTACTATAAAATATTCAATTTGAACGATATTGCTATAAGAGATATTACTATAAAAGTGGATTCCTACACAATTCTACCAAAATGTGTTTCTAATTTTTTTAAGAAGTGGATGAATAATTTGTTACATGACAAAGAATTGACTGCGAAATAGCCAAATGATAAACCACATGACCAATCTTTTTCTTGATAAAATGGTTAAAAATAATGGCTACACGATATATTTATGTTGCTCGACGATTTTCAATCAGTCTATATAGGGTTTTTGTAGACAAAGAAGAAATCGAGAGCGAATTAAATAGATGAAAAAAATATTTTTCCTCTCCTATTATGTTTGAGTTAGATGCCCAGATCATTGTTAATGCATTGAATAATGTTTCTTGTGACTGTTCTTATTTAGGGGCTGTTATTGATAACTGTAAAGCCATGATGGCTAAAATAGATTGTTCAGCTAGTTTTCTTAGGGGTTCAGCGAATCATGTCACTCATTGTATAGCGAGGGTAGCAGATTCTTTGTTTGAACTAATTGTGTGGGTAGAACAAGCTCCCACCTTTCTTTTGGATGTTCTCTTTGATGATTTGAAATAAAATTTTCCACTTTAGTGTAAAAAAAAAAAAATCGATGAAAAAAACAAGAATAATCTATACTATATAAAAAAGAAAGACCCTTTACACACTCAACGTGGCGGTTACGCCATGCTTCACCAAAATTTGCTTTACCACTTATATCCTTAATTTTCAATTTAATTTCAAAAGTGAATTTGTCACTTAATTTAACATTAAAAACACAAATAACATAATGAAAACATAATAACAAAATCTATAGAATGTATAGGTTGATATATTTAATAATTTTAAACTTATGGTGTAGAAATAATTTGCTAAATATGAGTTTATATTAATGGATAATTACTATTGTATGCTATTAATGTGATTATTATTAGAATTATATTATTGTTAATATACACTATAAAAAATTGAATACTTTATTTATTAATATAATTTAGTATCAATAATATAATAAATTAATATGCACGCAGAAAACACAGCCACGACAACTAGTAATTTAAAAAGAAAAGAAAAGAAAAATAGTTGATCCTCTCAGGTCTCTACCGACAGCATGACTCCACATTTTCAACGTACAAAATTTTAATAGTACCAAAGGGATTTCTGGCAAAACATACTAGAAATTTTCACCCTTCGCTTGACAAATTAAATCCTAGCTAGGGGAAAATCGAAGTGGGTCCTACGCCCAAATCAAGACAAAAAGGACCAAAACCAGACAATTCAGAAATTTAAAGATTGGAAATTTTCTGGGCCCGAAAAATATTTTAAGACAAAAATTAGGGGCCATTTGGTTTTATTTTCAAACCTCATTTTTATATTTTTTACTATTTAAAAATTGAAACACATTATTTTTTACACATTTTTACTTGCATATTATTTTTATTTTTATTTTCAAAATATATTTCCTAATAATATATATATATATATCTTCTCTCTCGATTTCATTATTACTATTTCTTTTTATCTACAACCTACTAAGAGATAAGATGTTTTGTAGAGCTTATAAGTTGATGAAAAGTGTTTGGTAATTTTTTTTTACAAAAGAGCTTATAATATCATAAAATAAGATGTCATGAGCTTATAAATTCTTTTAAAAAATGTAAGAAAATCCTAACTTATTTTTAAAATATTAACAAATTTATTTATTTTTAACCATTTTAATTATAAAATTATCGTTATTAATATTTTATAAGCTCCAAAATCTTATTTTATCCAAATACTTCAACAATTTATTTTAAAAATAAGATCTAATATCTTATAAACTCCAAAAACATCTTATAAGATATAGGAACTTATAAAATATTTTAAATAAGTTTAGTCAAACACCCTTTAAATCCAATATAATTATTACTTTTTTAACAATCTATCCAAATACAAATTCATTTTTAACTCATTTTCACTAATTATTTTTTTAAATTTTAAAAATAATGGAGATAAAAAATGAGAATGAAAATAAAACCAAACGAGATTACTTAATGTGGGTTCACCAACCAGACAAAATTTTAATGATGAAATTACATTTCTTGTTCTCAAGTAAATTTCTGCCAATAATTTTCCCGACAATTGGTATGAGGTTATGAGCCTCTCCATTATTGGCACCAAACAAGTTGACGCTTGTCTTAAATTCAGCCGATCTTGGCTTCTAATGCTGTGGATTTTCTGAATCTTTCTGTCCCTATTCTTCTGCATGGTGTACCAAAAATGCAGGAAAAGATTTTTTTTTTTTTTTTTTCTCATTTCTGGATTGTTCCATCTCGTGCTTGAAAATTACGATTGCACCAATCCCAAGATTGTGGTGTTTTTGGTACGTTCCTAATTAAGTTCATTTTAGTTTGCAAGAAAATGTGGAATTTGGGTGGTTCACTTCCCCAAGATCCCAAGAATTTGAGTAATGGCAATTTGTATGTCATTTTTTGTTTGTTTGTTTGTCCAGATAAGCAAAGATTAGTTGGATTTGGATTCGTCTATTTCAAAGTTTTAAAGTTAATTTATTTTGTAGTCCTTTAAAGTCGATTTATTTTGCAGTCCTCAAGGGGTCATCTAGTCAAAATTTAAGTCTTTAGTCACTGTATGAAGATATAAGCCCAAAACCAAAAACAATATTAGGATTATTGGATATCACCCAGTGAAAACCCTCAAATACTTAAATTAGAAAGAGATCGAAAAGTTGAAAACAAAGAAGAAAAGTATAACAAAATTGTGACAAAATAAACTTAGTTTGCTTGGTGTTGAGGTACTTATAGAATGATACAGAGTTGACCCTACACCTAACTGGAGCTTGGAGATGTCTTCACGCATTCACATATAGATTGGATCAGGTTGGATTGTACGTACTCAAGGGTGAGTCTACTCGACTGTTTGGGTATTTTCATTATTTTTTTAGGCTACTTACGTCCTCAGAGGATTTTCCTCTATTAGAGCTGACAAAGTTTTTAAAAGATTTATTATCAAAAATGCAATTTTTTTTTCTTTTTTGTTTTCTCATGGAGGATGATATGGAAAATAACAGAAATTGTACATCATTATTGCTTGATAAAGATGGTTATTTAGAAAAATAAAAAAGTTGAACAGATTCAAGGAATTTTTATGGCATTAGAGGGGCAAATAAAGAAGAAAATATCAAGGAAAGACGTCGAGACAGTTCCTTGCTTAATTGTGGACAATATCAAGGACAAAAATCAAATCAAGAACTATTTGATGAAAGCTATTGTAGAAAATCTAATGTATTATGGAAACACATCAATTTTATATCAATCACACAATTAGGCACTAATTTCAGTTCCTCTCAAAACTATAGTTGCCGTCTGATTAGGGTTATTCGACATGTTTAATATGTAATCGAATTGAATTAGAGATTCAAACTTGAAATTACAATACTGATAAGATCGTCAGTGTCCCTAATTAAAATTCTTGATACTTACAACAATAGGTATGAAATGATCGAAGGAAACTGTTGAGAAATATCACAAACGTTGAAATGCATATCTTTGTCACATATGATTTGAGCATTTTACATAGGTGTTTTGAGATAAAATAACATGATGTGATGTCACCACGCATACATTCTATGGTTTAGATTATGAATTTTATGCATATTCAGTCTAAATTGAGCTGGACACCAATGAAAAGACGCAAATTTTGAAGTGTTCTGGGGCAAAATGAACCTTAGGAAAATTGAACTGTAGTGGCAAATTCTCTTTAGAGAAGTTGTGATCATGTGGACCTTAAATGTAACTGTACAAGAAAAGGGACAGTGTAGATGGTTTATTTTCTTGTCTAAAAATGGATAACCTACTCAGGTCACATGCAGCTATAGAAGAAAGTGGGTGGTAGTGGGATTCCATGGTGGTGGAGTTTTGGCCATGTGAATGGTGAAGAGAGCTAATAGTTCAATTCAACCCTTGGCAATGTCAATATGTGAAAAGTCCATTTTCTCCCTCACCCTCTCTCTTCTATTTTGTGAGTGATGAAACAGACAAATGACAAGGGCCTTACAGATCAATGATTTGATGTCCATAAAAGCAGAAATCAACAGGGAAGGAAATATGGTTGCATATGGTTAGGCCCAAATCCCATCAACATCACAGCTAGATATTAGACTATAATTTTATAAGGGGAAAAAGGCCAAAACAGCTTCTCTAGTTAAAAAGAAGAAATGGCAAACAAACAGTCAATTTAGTCAAAGTCATTATTTGTTCAATGAGCCAAAACTCTTTGCCATTTTGCATAGTCCTCTTTAGGCTACTTGTATTTGGAGTGAGTATAATTCTATACATCTGCCCTTACTTGACTCCTATAATAAGGTTAGATGTAATATATTTGCACTTTTATTTATTATTTGACTTATTTTTTAGTTTATAACACTTTTACGATCGAGTGATATCTTGGACCATATTAATTTATGTATCAGGTAATTGTAACTTGATCCACTTTTGAATAAATATAGCAAACAAAAATCAATTTTGATATAACCCAAAATTATTTATCCCGAACCTTAGTAATGCTAGTGTCGAATGAGTTTGATGGGTTATCTTATTTTAAATTCATCGAGTCAAACTAATAGCTAAGTACCAATTGGACATAAAGTTCATTATCTTTTTACCCTTTTGATATGTATCTCAAGCTATTCAAACAAACAAAGTAAACGAGCTCCTTCTATATATATAACTTCTCTCCTTTTAGCTGATTCACAACCCTTCCAAGTTACTCCAAGTCTCTATAGTACTTACAAGCACTTGAAGCTTTTTCAAATCAAGAAACCATAAAAAGCCACATCTTCCTCCCAAAACCTTTTGCCTATATCTGTTTCTAGTATTTTGGATTTCTCTCCTCAGTTCCTTCTGCCAATTAGTTTCAAGATTCTTTTATATCAACTGTTGTGATCTTTTCCACTTCACCTCTTTTTGTCTGAACACCAAGCTTGGTTTCATCCAAAACACAGAAATGTCCATACCTGTAATGACACTGAATTCAGCATCAAAAACAGCTATTTCCCATCCTCCTGAAATCAGCAAAAGTATATGGGACGCTTCATTTTCCTCGTATTTAGATGGAGCCAAAGAAACCTTTGTACTTAAAGGGGGAGGTCCAAGTGCTCAGGGCCTCATCTCCACCCCACATGATCATGTTTTCCTTGGCAAAACCAAAACAGATGATAAAGAAATCGACGTCTTTGATGCTGAGAAGTATTTCAACGACGGGTTAAATCATAGTCCTAAAGTTGGTGGTACTAAGAATTTATCAACTCACCAGCAGAAGAAGAATGATCCTCTTGAAATATTTGCAATCAAAGAGCAGCAGCCCCCGATGAGTGTTCATTCTGAATCAAGCTGGAATAGCCGAAGCGCGTTGTTGCATACCGTTCCAAGAAATCAGCAGCCCAGAAAAGGAAACAAGAAGAGTTTTCTTGCCAGCATTGGCTGCAACTGTTCTTGTGCTGGCAAGAATTCTGTCGACATTGATGACGACGAAATCTGCTCCAGCAAGAGTATAAGCACTGGGCTGGTTTCTGGAAAATCAAAGCAGGGAGAGAAAACCAGTGATCATTTGGTTAGGACGTCAAAATCAGATTACAACTCTGTGAAATTTGATGAACCAGAACCGAGAGTAAACTCTGAGGGCCGTTTCAGCTTCCCAGTTTTCAATTCCAGGCCAGGAAATCAGGCAGCAAAACAAGAGGAGGAGGATATTTCTGCAAAGAGAAAATCACTAGAAGTATTTGGCTCCCCAATCCTGGAAAGTGGCAAGAATTGCATGAGCCTCGAGAAGAAGTTGACCGTTATGACTACCTGGGATGCAATTGCTGCAGGAGTAGCAGAGGAAATCCAAATCCCTTCAATTTCCACTGAAATCCATAATGATAGTGACAGTGATGCAAGTTCAGACTTATTTGAAATTGAGAGCTTCTCAAAAGGCAACCCTTTTCTTTCCAGGCAGGCATCAGATGGCCTGTCAGGCTGCATAACCCCCACAACGTGTTATGCACCGAGTGAAGCAAGCATAGAGTGGAGCGTTATAACGGCCAGCGCTGCAGATTTCTCCATTTTATCAGATCCAGAAGAGCTGGGATCCAACTCCATCACAATACCATGTCCTCAGAAAGTGGGCCAAAATTCTAAAATTGGCTCGTTTAAGGAAATCCCTAAACTGCGTCCGAGTATTCTTTCTGGTTGTAGGAATCACAAAGCCGTTAGAGTTGCTGGAGATGCACACAGAGCAAACGAGAATGGATTTTCCAATGCAAGAAGGCAATCCTTCACAAGATTTCACGATGAGAGTAAGCTGGCAGGCTTTGATGCAAGAAACAGGCAGCAATCTTTTGATGCACGTGTTCTGTCTCAATCAAGATCCGGAAGTGCTGCTGCCCATCTGTTATATACTTAAGTCACTTTTGTTCTTTGATGTTTCATGTTGTCAGTTTCTTACCAAGTCACTAGAGTGAGAACATTTCTATGAGTGAATAGATTAAAATTAATACACAACTATAGAGAGCTTGCAATACATTTGTTTGTCTTCTTCAACTTAATATGATACCTAAATCTATTTGGCTGCATCTCTTTGGTCTATTACTTCGGCTTTTGGTGTGAAGCCACCCAAGTTGCTTGTTTTGCCCCTAGTTTTAGCAGCCCAGACAAAAATATAGGATCTGAGATTAGAACTTTTGTTTCTCCATATGCTGTTAGAGCTAATATTAGAATTCTTATAACCACCTCATGTTAGAAAAGGTACACCAGAAGTCACACAAGAAAATGCAGCTTAATCATCCTTCAATCTTCTAGCCCATTATTTCCATGGGTTCAAGTAGAGAGAGCTTTTAGTTTTAAGTCGCATTTGGTGATTGACAGCGAAACCTTAGAGTTATTTAGCAGGAGAATCTCTCTCTTTCGGCCTGACACTCGTCTAATGAGTGCCACAAGAAACTCTGTGAGGAAAGGTTCGCTGCAGTCCCACTCCATAACCACCATATTAATGGCAGGGCCCCTCCATCTAAGGGGACAGCCACCATCAGGATGGCCTTGAGACCTCCTCTTATCTAATTCCAGTGGAGTCGTAAAAGACCACACAACATTCAATTCTAGCATGACATCATATGAACAATCTGCACCCTGCGTTTGGATTGGAGGGTGGGGAAAGGAAGAAAAGATTATGCAGAGAAAGTAAGATGAAGAGAAGAAGATAACTTGAATTCCTAGCCCCAAATTTCCATTTTCTTTGGCTTTGCCTCACTTTCCTTGTAGTAATCACAAAACACCAGTAACAAGTTTTCCCTGCCCTCCCTCTTCCTTCCCTACAATTTTCTCCCATTTAGGAAATTAAACAAATCAAAGTAACAAGTTTTTCGTGCCCTCAGTTTTCACTCATTTACAAGAATTTAAGTAGTGAAAATATTAACAAATTTCTTGATTTCCTTCCTTTCCTTTCTCATGATAATTAGATCCGATGTCCAATATGGAGGTTCAAGTTCCTCAAGGTATTGCCCCAACAACATACATTTGAGGAGGGTTTTGGTGCCTTGAAGGATAAAAGAGGGTGAAACATAAGAGAAGGTGACTAGCTTATGAATTGATTCAATATCCTCGACTCTCTCGATGTAAGACAAATCAATTCTATCATCATAGGCCCCAATCGAGGGGTTTTGGGATCGTTCCCACAAACAACACCAATGATAACAATCAGATTCATTGTCAAATATAGAAAACTAATAGGGGGTTCGGTTTCATTTCCAAGCCCCATTTTCATTTTCATGTGGAAATGAAAATTGAAAATAAATACTTTCTCACAATTTTTTTCAGAAAAAGTATACATTTTCTTCCCAAAACTCTTTCTAAACCTACCCTACCATCCTATTCCACATCAATCAAATTCAAATTTGATTTGACATAAAGTACTCACTATTATTTTTAAATTAATAAAATATATATATTTTAAAAAATAAATCTTTTTAAACATAAAAAATATAAATTAACTTACTTTTTAATATTATAACCTACTATAATCATTACTTTTCAATATTTCATCAAAATACATCTCAATTTCTATTTTCATTTAATAACTAACTTTCTAACTTTTAAAAATGACTGAAAATGGAAATGACCTTTGAAAATAAAACCAAATGGACTGTAACTGTTGCGAGGTATTGTCCACCCACACGCATTTAGTAGGAATCTTATCATGAAAAGACATCTCGAAGATTAAGAGGGGAAACAACTTATGAACATACTTAAAACCCGTCAAATACGGAACAAGCTAATTGTATCATTATTTTCCATTCTTTTTACCCCAGAGAAAATGTAGAAATGAGTAAACAAAAGTCATCACCTCCCAGACAACCAAGAACAAATATCATTTAAGGACTGAAAGTTGAGTGAAACTAATGTTTTGGAGAACTAAATTTCATGCAAGCGTACACACACAAATCTGACCAAACCATCTGCAGAGGTTCAATTGCAGGAAAAGGGGGACAGTTAGCAGATAAAGACGGGAAACCAAGTGGGTCATGATATAAAACCGACAGCAGATGCTAGCTAGCCTATAAATGCAAGAAATTAATACAAATTTTCTAATGTTGAAAAGAAATTCGAATGTGACAACTCTCTAGGTCCAGCCATTCAGTTCAAGGATTATTTTAGGATAATATTAGATGGTTGCGATAAAGCGATACAAAATCATAGTCCTATCATTGGATCAAGATGATCCCAGCATCCTTCCTCTCTAGCAACTAATATTTATATGAAGATTACGAGGAGGGATCGACAACTTGATATAAGTTATATTTGGTGCCCCAACTAGGGTTCTAAACTACCAGCCACCCCATACAATGCAAGGACATCTCGTTGTCTTTTAATATAACAAAATAGACTAAAAGAATAGTTTTGTCCATCCAACTTAAATTTAGCCTAAAGGATTCATATCTTTCTATACAGGTCAGATATAATCTGGATTGTCCATTCAGGTCTGGTATGATTCAGATCTTCCATACTAAACATATACCACCATCCTAAAATACAACAAAAATAGGACCTAAAAAGTCTAAGTCAACACCCTCTTGTAAATACCGATAATGACAACAGCACATATGCTACCATCTCAAGTAATTTGAGAATTACGAAAATTTATCCCACGACCTCTACTTAGATTCTGAAGAAATTTTATTGGAATCTCTGAATGACTCCAATCCAATTTTTTATTTCAAGTTATGTTCATCATTGTACGAAACTGTGTAAAACCCTTTGATGTGACTTGATGTACCCCTTAAAACTTATCTTAAAAGATTTGTAGGGCAATCTGAATCAAATTAAAGAAAATAAAGAAAAGTGCATTGATTTCATGATCTGGAGGTCCACAAGAGAGCTATATAACCCCGTCATCTTCTTCTGCAAGCATCATGATTAACCAAAAATTGTGGTCTAAACGTCCTGATCACTAAGAAAATTGGTGCATTTAAACTGGTCCCCTGGCCTTGATTGAAAATCTGAACCGGTGTCGTAATGCATTGGGGACTAAAGGATAATGGGATTGAGAAATTTTGACAATTAACCAATTGCTGGCAAGTCTGAAAGAAACAAAAATTAATGGCAGAAAGCACCACATACCAACTCAGAACATGCTTCTTCCAGGTTGCATATATGGATTAAAGGACTTGAATTTGACATTCCAAATCAAGAATTTGGATTTATAGAATTGTCCTTAGTAATACTCCTGCAGTCAATGCCACAACAAGACCATATATATATATATATATATAAATATATAACAAGTTATCATAGATCATAAAACAAGAAAGTAAATGTTAGAAAAAAGGGGCACTGGATGCCTCCATGAAAAAGCTTCAAACTTTCATTCTCACTCTCAATCAAAAAAGAGATAATTATACAACAATATACCACAAAAAAGAATATCTAGGTATATACAACTCATAAATCCACTCAAGCACTGGATTTGGCAAAATAAACCAAAAAACCTATAGTGATACACACTTGAAGCATGAAATGGATTATTTGTCAATTTTCCTTGCAATCTTTAGTAGGGCGGGCTTCAAGACCCCCTTCAGTTCTCTTCTCAATTTTATAAGGCATATAAGTACCAAGAATCCTATCCCACATCACAAAGAATGGCTGTGAAAAATTATACTTGTTGCCATAGAGCTGGTGATGAATATCATGATATGCAGAGTTGTTTCTAAAGAAAAGCTGGAAAAGGTTGCCAGGCAGCCATAGTCCACAGTGATCATCAACTGTTTTGATTGTAGCAAAGGAAAAGAAGAAGATGGAAGCTCGAGGAGACATGCCTGAGCAGAGGAAAGCCAAAGCTCCACCAATTGTGTCAAGCAGCACACCCTCCAAGGGATGGTTGTATAAAGCTCCAAAAGCATATGGAACGACAAGCCTGTGATGTTGAGAGTGGATATGCCGATACAAGAACTTGTTGTGGTGCATGTACCGATGCATGAAATATTGCCATGTATCTAACACCATCATTGCAACGAAGAATTGTCTAGCAAGAACAACAAGGGACGCGTGCTGAGATTGGGTGGATTCACTGTCACTTCCAGTAACCTACATGACAAATATAGTTCAGCTAATTAATGCATCATTTATGTTAAAGACGAGCTTTTTGTTTATATGAAAGTATTATGATGAAGATATATTGGCAAGAGATCTCCACTGTACCCCAATATTATCATAACAGGAATGCCAGATGGCCGGCAACTAGACATATTTATAAACAATTTCAGCTACTTTTCTTTCGAGCACCAATAATAACACTTCGAATTATCATAAAAAGGATAAAAAATTAGATCCTTTTCTTCCAATCACGGGGCACAACACTTTGAATTGCAGAAATATCTAGGTTGTCTCAGGAGAGCTCATGCATAGTCTGACCAAGCATTTTCTATGGAATCAACTAAATGGCTCGAATATCAATTATCATAGCAAAATTCCAGGCGACTTAAACATAGAAGATTGCAGGAACATGTAACACTAATCTGGGAATGTAAATGGTGTGCATAACTCCCCCATTAACTCAAAACAAGGATTTAGATTCACTGAACTGAACTTTCTCTTTTTAAACTTTAAATTCTTTAAGCAACATACAACCTAAAGTTAATTTCTTTGAGAAGTTGCAGTTGCAAAGTCACTAATATAAGATGACATGCCAGAACCTGATCACATCAGCTGGAACTGGAAGACCAAAGATAAATTACCAAAAATTACAAGATGCCTTGATTAATTGAAAGCATCTTAAAGAGCTTTCAGGAATTCTATTACTTAAGAGTAACATACTTATAATTAGAAGGTTCCAAGGTTTTCTGAATTAACTCGTCTCATGGTTGAACCATTAAACGACAAATGCAGCAGAGGACTCCCTCCCAAAATAGCTTCTTTAAAAATAATTAGTAACTTAGATGTTTCCAAATTTGATTTTTTATAGAGGAACAGATTATGCTATGCATAGAAGAATCCAACTCTTATGACAAGATTTCAAAGGATATACGGAGATGGCAGAGCCAAAACTTGATCAAGGAATAACATTATATTATTTTTTCCAGTCAGATATGCAGCAACAATAACAACAAAAATGAAGTAGCATATAGGGGCACTTTCCATGTCCCAAGCACCGCAGTGCAATAAGACCAGTTTTGTATTGGAAGCACTGTCCTAGAAACTGACAAAATCTGTTTGTCCAATATTAGAACCGAGTGACTCAAAGTTAAATGCAGTATGAAACTAAAAAAATGGCTGGGGGGCCCTAGTTCTGACCAAACAACTAGACAAGGACTGATTTCTTGATCATATCATATATATAATACCTAGCATCAACATGTAGTTCGTCTTCAAAACTCGGACATCGCTCATCATTATGCTTCTAATAATTAATACCGCTACATGCTTATGGTAATACACACTATGGTAATTTTTTCATCACTATTGCCACACGGGCATATGAAGAAGCCACAAATGTTGTGTGAAACCATATAAAATTTTAGCTTTGGCTTCCAAATATGTTTTATTAAAGTAAAAAAGTTCTTCAATGTTTATCCCCGCTCATAAGCACCATTGTACCCCTGTGTTCTAGGGTGAACAAAATAAATGATTTATATTCATCTGCATGGCAGATAGAGGAATGACAAAAACACTAATCAGATTGTCACATAAGCATTAGGATTGAATTTCTATTCCAAGCAACACTATCAAAAATGCTGGTAAATGGTTCAAAGATTTGGAAAGTGTGTAAAATCTAAAGTATATCTATTGAGACAGATTATGTTGGTTATACATATATTAATCCTCCACCATTCTCCATGAAACAGAAAAACACAGCCTAAAAGACGGAACAGACACCAGTAACTACCATTCATTTGCCAAGATGTAATCTTTAATGCCAATGCTATTACTATGTGACGCAATGCTCAACCTCTTAAGTCGTAAAAAAGAAAAGGGATTAAAATAAAGGGACATTTTGCAAACAAAAAAGTAAAAATAAAAATCCACCCAATCATGATCTGTGGAACATGATTCGCAGGCGGTGCAACCAACAAAACCACTGAGGCCTGAGCACCTTCAATCTTCAACCTATATCCCTCATTCTCACACACCCAGAAGAGAGTTCTCCCACAACAACCACCTTTATCAGAAGTCAGAACAGTCCTGCATCAGTGGCAGCCAATTTCTGAGCAGCAGGGTGGGTGCACATACAACACCACATAGAAACACCTAAACACACTCAGATGCAGAGCCGTTGGCAGGCTAACCCACCACTTCTTACAGGTCAGTCCAGCATGGTGGCCGATCCAAGTTTCTCCACCTGATCCACCCTAATCTACACTCTACCATCACCATGTCTAGGTTGTAAAGATGCCTGCATTCCTTTCCCAGGTTTAACTCGTCATTCCCAAAAACCATGCCAACGAATGTTTACAAGCAAAACCAACTTAATAACTATAGGTTGTTATCATTACATTACTTTCATAGTTTCAGTATAAACATTGACACAAAAATAAAAACACCACTAACAGAAATTTAGAATTCTACATCCGCATATCTTTTAGAGCGCATACCCATAAATGCATAAAATCATCATCTTATTTATACAAGTCAAAGCATCTCCACTCCACCAAATGCAGCTTATTTGTTAAATATATAACTCAATTCTTAGCATAAGCAAAAAATTCCAACCCGCATGCAATGTCCTCAACAAAAGGGGACAACTTACAATACAGATGCATCAACAAAGAAACAACCCACAAAGAAAAAGCCAAGAACCCAGAGAGAGAGAGAGAGACCCACTTACCGCATAGAGGACGGTAGCAACAAGAGCTTGAACAGCCTGCTGAAGGAGGACGCCAATCATCACATCTTTCTTAGGCACCAAATTCTTCTCATCCTCATCCTTCTTTGAATGCAGCCTGTAACTCTCTATTGATCCTAGCATTACATAGATCCCTGAATAAACCCAGTACAAAACTATTGGAGCAAAGGTTCCCAACAATTCATCTGAAACTCGCAACCCACCGTCCATTATTCCCATGTCTAATTTCCCTACCAAATGTCTCTTTCCTTTGCTCAAAAACCAAAAACGGTTGCGATAAAACAAACAACTAGGGTCTGTGTTCTTGGAATCCAACAACAAACCCTAGTGAAGAGATGAATTAGATCTGGGTTCGTTGAGATTATTCGTCCGTACCCTCCTGAACAAAAAGCGAAGACACCGTCGCGTTGTTCTTTTGTAGTAAAAAACGAATACAAGAAATAACCCGATGTTGTCTTTTCGTGGAAACCGATATTTGAGCATTGACAACAGCTATGTTAAAACTCCGTATACCTGTCGTTTTCGGCTTTGGATAATAATAATAATGGGCCCTATTTTTTTTATATCACAAATCGGAAAACATAGTCGGTACATGTGTAATTAATTAAGAAATAAAAATTAATCTAATGAAAGGTGAAAAAATAAAGAAAAAAATAGATAAAAGAAATTAGAATTAAAATCAAATGTTGATGTTCAATGGAATCGAATTCGAGGTCCTTCTTATAAATTGATGAAATGTGGAATTCTATTTTTGTAATACGTCTACATGAAGTTAGTGCTTGAATTCAAAAATGAATGCTTAGAAATCTTTTTAGCAATAGAAGTAGATTCTTATAATAGTTAAGTTCTTAATGGATTTAAACTCATTTGAATTGTGAAGTCCATTTTAAGTGGACTTAATTCAATTGGCTCAGCACCTTTTTATGATCAATTAAGTTGGATTCTTACTTTTATGCCCCTACGGTTTCATTGGGCATATCATCATAGAAAAATGAGGCAAAAAAATAATTTTCGAATCCATTATTTCAATTTGTTTCCACTTCATAAATACATGTTCTCAATAATAAAAAAAATAATTACTAATTGCATACACTTGACATGCACATGCATTTGCAAAATGAAATAGAAAATAATGCACAATTGAAATAAAGATCTAACATGAAAAAAAAAATGTATTATTATGTGAAAATTTGAGGGACCATTGCTTGCTATTAATAATTTTTAGTTGTACAGATATGGATAATGATTTAAATAACTATAATTATATATAGTATTTAACTAATATATGTTTCTTAACTTATAAATTAATATTACAATAAATATATACATACATATATATATCACGAAGTGTAATGATGTGATTGGAAGCAGACCGTTGGAAGTGGTCAAAAATCGAACCATGGACAACCCTTAAAATTCAAAAGTATAACTTTAATTTAACTCCACAACCCATGATGCCCGGAAAGAAGACTTCACTATCCTAATTCAAATTAAGTGGAGGTCAATCAACGTTTAGATATGTGAGTAAAATAAATTTATTTAAAAGCAAAAATACTTTTTTGTTTTTTATTATTTATATTTAATTATATATAATATTATTTCTCAATAAAAATTATATATGATAATCATTTTTTGTGCACCACTGCTTAGTTCAACTTATGATTATTATACATCATAAAGATAAATATTTATCCTAAATAATTATTTTCACAACATTATTAAGATTTATATTTCTAATTAAAAATTAATTGTCAAAATTATCTGCCACCCTGTCATGTAAACTTTCCTTTGCTAGCCATGTGTAAGTGTCATTATTGGACAAAAGAATCATACAATCATCTAATTATTTGATGTTTCCATTTATATGACATAAATGACAATTATGATCTATGAATGACCCAATTCCCTTTCATAGTCAAACATATACATATAATGAAAAAGAAAATTTTTAACAGTTTTTATTTATTTATTTATTTATTTTCATGCAAAATTTTCCCATTTACAGCATCAGTTCTTCCAGCTGAGCAACTGAGACACTATGTGATTCATTTCTTTAGACCACCAAAATTCAGACTACCATGAAAAAGTCCAGTTAATATGAGCTATATTTCTGTGCTTCCAAAGAATTTAGCCATAGTTTTTCCCTCTAATATCTTCACCATGCAAAAATCAAAGGCCTGTGCAGGTAAAAATGGAATCCAGCCCTGCTGTGGTGCTAACTTGTTTATCCCAAGAATACAACAATGTCGTTCATAAGGCCTCAGCTGTAGTTTCTGGAACCCTCTTGAGAAAATCAAGAGTTCTTTGTTTGGTTTTGGTTCGCCCGGCGGGAGCTATAAATAGTATTCAAATAACAATAGTTAGCATGAACAGAACTAAGTGGGAACTCCTCAGATGCATGGGAGGAAAGGGGGTATTTGCTGCACAGTACCTTCAGTTTTGCTGCGTTTAGTAGACTTCAGGACAGCAGATTTCCACTCATCATAATCCTGTTTGTCCATTTGTTTACGCTTCTTGTAGGCCGAAGGCTGCAAGTATACATCAGATCAAGTTCAGCATAGAATGATATTCTATACTGCAGAACATGAACAAAAATACCAAACAAGCATCATCCAGAAATATTGCTTGAAGATAAACTGACAAAAAGAAGGCTTCAATTCTTGCACAAGTACACATTTTGAGCTTTGAAGAAACAATTGCCTGGTTCTGAAGATAGAATTTATTTTTAGAAAACTAGCCTTATTTCATTGATGTCTCTAGAAGTAAAATATCAATGTCAGTATATGAAAACCAAACTAGTTAAGGTTTTATGTTGATGATTACCTCCTCACCATCACTAGAAGAATAGCCACCATCCTCAGCCCTCCTTTTTTCAGGTAATGCATCTAGAAGCTCTGCATCCACGAGGACAAAGAAATACAACAAAATTCATCAATTTGTTTAAGCTTCCTACATATGTAGCATCAAAGTCAAACAAAGATAGAAAGAACAAAGCAAAGTAAAACTACAACCTCAAGCAAGCAAATGACATGGAATAAGCCTAACAAGCATGGGTAGTATGCAAGAACATTGATATTACCTCGGCTTCCTTTAATTTTTTTAGAATCCTTCTTTTCCTTCGTTATCCCAAATACATCAAAGCAAAGGTCCATCATTGAGGTAGAAACCTGAAATTAAAGCTGAATGAGTACTAATGATTTGGAAAGTTAGAAAGAGCAATCCAATTTTTCTCAACTATACAATCCATCAAACATCTACAAATATGCAATTCTTACACTAGAAAATTCTGACTCTGATGTTCCAGCAACCTCAATCAACTTAAATTTGTCTACCTTGAGCTGCAAATTTTGCATATTAAAAGTTACTAAAATAGCCAACAAATACCTTCAGTCGAATAAACAAGTGAATGTAAGATGATAAGCATCAAGAAGCTTGTGCCCACCTTGTGTCTTTTCGCGCAAAGGTAGAATGCTACAGCATTAAACACAGGGCGAGTAAAATCAGTACTACCCCTACGAGAAGGGGGCAATGAAGCAAGAAACCGATCCTTATACCTGAAAAATAGCAGTAAAAATTAGAATTCTTAATCCAAAAACCAAAAAAGAAAAACATTTTGCCATTCAAAACCTTCACCATGAGATAATACAATCACTGCAACTACAATTGCGCTACTAAAATGCAATCAAATTTAACATAATCCACAGGAAAGGGATCAATTCTTAAGGCCTACAGATTTGATCAAAATGAATACACAATGATCCAAGAATCCAACATGGACTTCAAACTTACAGGGAAATGCCCTTCTGCGCAAAAGGGATGAGACGAACACATCCAAATTGAATAGCCAGTTCTCTTATATCAAGCTTGTTCCTAAAATATAATCAAAAGAAAGAAAAGTCCAACATCATTAATTCCCTGAAAAATTAAAAATATACATAACCAACATTAATCAATAAAAAGATAATGAATACTGACTTGACACCAATGCCATTCTGCATTGAATTAAAGGATCTGTTATAAGCCTTCTCGGACATCCCACTCAACTTTATCGCCCCTTGTCGATCAAATATAACTTCCATCCTAATGCAATAAAATTTACTAAAATTCATCGCAACAAAATTCAAAACCAAATTCCTAAATAACGACCCCAAGAAAACGTGCCCGTGATCAGGTACCTGGATGCAGCAATCTCTAGGCAAATTATGGCCTTACAAATCTCACCCTGGATATCAGTAGACATATATATCTATAAGAACTCAATTAAATACAACACTCAATTCAAACGGGTTTGGTTTTATCTGAATCAAGAACACCTACAATGCCGATAACTGAAGAATCGAATTGGATATCAGCGAGGCGGCGAAGTTCGGCGGCCTTACGGATGAGTTGCTTGGATTCAGAGAGGCCCAGTTTCCTGGCTATATCTGACATATCCATTTTCAAGAATTGGAACTGATTCCTTTCTTTTCTATTTTTTCTGGGTTTCGGGATGGAGGCTGCGGAGGTTGGAGAGTAAATGAAAATGGTGGGTCTAGCCGTCTAGGGTGGTTGCGAATTTTATTTTGATGAAAGATTCATGGCGCGAATGCTGAGCTGTGAATTTCTTGAAAATGTTTTGGATTCTGGCGCGAGGTGAAAAAATGGAGCCAAAGATTTTTGGTTTGGCGCCAAGTGTTGACGGTTAATGGAGTGGGGTATGGTAAGAGGTCGGAGAATTGCATGGCTTTTTCAACCATGTTTACACTTTATGAAATTGGAGAGATGGCCCATATAATTAATCTACCACATTTAAAAATTTTCATACTTTGTCTAAATAGAATTTGGTTGAATATTATTAGTATATATCAAGTGTATTTGATTTTTAATTAATTATTTTTATAAAAAAATATTTAATACATACATTCATAAAATAAAATATAAATTAGAATAAAGAATTTAAGTTGTATATTAAGGGACATAAACGTATCAACTTATTTTAGTTATAATCATAAAAATCATTGTTTATATGAAATTTAAAGGTTTAGATCATTTTTACCATTTAAAAGACAAATTTATTATTATAATTTTACCAAAAATATACTAGTTAGAATAAAATTTTCTTTAATATATTAAAAATGACTGATTCACAAATTATTATTATTAGATGTTGATTGAAAAGTTTCTTTTATGTCTAACCAACTGAATTTATGTAACTTGAATTTGAAGTTTGCTTCTGATATGGGGAAGTAAAATGAGCCCAACAGGCCCAATAGAACTATCCCAGGCCCAAGAAAATATTGGGCTAATTGACCAATAAAGACTATCAGTCTTCCTTCAATCAATCAGGTTATGGTCAAAAAGCCTACTGTTAGAGAGTCGTCTTGACCCAATAAGGTCATGCATTTGAGATTCGACCAGAAAGGGCATGCACTCAACTAGAGTGGGTGGAGAGACCCATAGTTGAGGAGACATACTGACCAGAATAGGTCGACCAGAGAGGTCATGCACTTGACCAGAGTGGGCAGATAGACCCACGGTCGCAGACATCTCGACCAGAAGAGGTCACGCATTCGACCAGAGTGGTCAGAGAGATTCGGTCGGGGAGATATCTCGACCAGAAGAGGTCGACCTACGAGATAGGAAGGTTTCTCTTACCACCAATCGCAGTCGCATTTAATGCACTCAACCACTACTCTGCCACATTAAATACACTGACAGGCGGCTTGCCTTTGCATTAAATGCGAGATCTCCACCATATCCCAAAAGGATGTGGGGGCGCCACCTGGAAAGAGGATTTTAGATAAGAAAAAGATCTAAAAACCCTCATGCAATGACAAAAGTCCTCCCTGCAAGAGCAAGGGTACCATGGACATTTTGATCTTCTACTTGGGACTATGAATTACCCCATTCCAGCCTTTTAAAGGTGTGTCATTCTATACTACAAAGCCCTCACTCTGCTGCTCCTTATCTACCTGACCTCATACTAACTTGAGTGTTGAAGAGCCTACGCCGAGGACATCTCAGCTAGCCTGACGTTTGCTCTTAGTTGCAGGACTCAACTCAAGTATCTGTGGAGCTCATTTACTCAGCCAAACAGGTCGATCCACCTAGATTCCGTCCCAATCTAGCTATATACAATTCTTACCCTCATCAGCTTCATTTATCAATATCTTGTCCTTTGGGTAGTTTTATACTCGTATGCATGCATATCGTATATTATGACGCCTAATTCTTATTTTCTTGAGTATCCTATTTCAGTTGTGCAAGGATTTTATTTATTTTTTTAATTTGTAAGTGCTCGAGCATATTTAAAATTTGTTAAAATTTAAATTCTAAATTCCACATATATGAATGTGATAATAAATTTATTTATCTTTATTTTATCCAATATATTTATTGAAAAAGTGATGTAATCATATAAATATATATTTTGAAAATTGATTTGTAATTAAAAAATGGACAATATTATAAGAGCCCCCCCCCCCCCCCCCCCCCAAACAAAAAAAAAAGAAAGAAAAAAGAAAAAAGAAACAAACTTTGATATGTGAACTCATATAAAAATATCAAAAAGATCTAAAGAAGAGGTCACTTAAATTTAGGTTAGAACATAAATTTAACTGATCTTATTAAAAAATTACAATTTTGAATTAACATACTGTAGCGGTTTGAAATAAAATATTTTTATACTGAAGAGGGTTCATCTTGACTCATATTTTTTGTTGGATTATAATGACAATGAATCGCTTTTAGAACAGTAATTATAACAATAATTATAATTTAAATTAAAACACTGCATAATAATAGAAGTTTTTAAAATAACTCTATGAAATTGGAGAGATGGCCCATACAATTAATCTACCAATTAATCTAAACTTTTACATTTCACATCAATAATGATTTTTATGACTATACCTAAAATAAGTTGATATGTTTATGTCCTTTAATATAAAACTTAAATCCTTTATTTCAATTTATATTTTATTTCATATTTCATTTTATGAATGTATGTATGACATGTGTGTTAAATATTTTCTTATAAAAATAATTAATTAAAAATCAAATATACTTGATATATACCAATAATATTCAACCAAATTCTATTTAGACAAAGCATGAATTTTTTGAAAAAGTGATGTGTTTATATAAATATATATTTTGAAAATTGACTTGAACTACAACATCGGACAATATTATAAGAGTCGACCCCAACCAAAAAAAAAAAAAAAAAAAGAAAGAAAGAAAGAAAAAAAAAAAAAAACAAACTCTTATATATGAACTAATATAAAAATATCAAAAAATCTAAAGAAAAAGACACTTAAATATAGGTTAGAACATAAATTTAATTGATCTTCTTGGAAAATTACAATTTTGAATTAACATACAGTAGTGTTTTGAAATAAAACATTTTCATATTGAAGAGGGTTAATCTTGACTCATATTTTTTGTTGGATTATAATGACAACAGTCGCTTTTAGAACAATAATTTAAATTAAAATACTGCAAAATAATAGAAGTTTTTAAGATCACAATCAAAATGAGTTGTAACTCTATGAAATTGGAGAGATGGCCCATACAATTAATCTACCATATTTAAAAAAAATTCATACATTGTCTAAATAGAATTTGGTTGAATGTTATTGGTATATATAAAGTGTATTTGATTTTCAAATAATTATTTTTATAAGAAAATATTTAATACACACATTATGCATATATTCATAAAATAAAATATAAAATTAATAAAATATAAATTAAAATAGAGAATTTAAGTTGTATATTAAGAGACATAAACATATCAACTTATTTTAGGTATAGTCATATTAAAAATCATTATTGATGTGAAATGTAAAGGTTTAGATTATATTTAACATTTAAGAGACAAATTTATCATTATAATTTTACCCAAAATATACTAGTTAAAAAAAATTAATATATTAAAAACGGATGAGTCACAAATTATTATTATTAGATGTTGATTGAAAAGTTTCTTTTATGTCTAACCCACTGAATTTATGTAACTTGAATTTCAAGTTTGCTTTGTTTATCAATATCTTGTCCTTTGGGTAGTTTTATACTCGTTTACATGCATATCGTATAATGTGGCGCCTAATTCTTTAGTTGTGCAAGGATCTTTTTTGTTTTTTAATTTATAAGTGCATGAGCACATTTAAAATTTATTCAAATTTAAATTCTAAAGTCCACATATATGAATGTGAAAATAAATTTATTTATTTTTATTTTATCCAATATATTTATTGAAAAGGAGATATACTCATATAACATATATTTTGAAAATTGACTTGTAATTAAACAAATAATACAATATTACGAGAGTCGACCCCAACAAAAAAAGAAGTTAAAAAAAAAAATCCTCTGATATATGAACTAATATAAAAATATAAAAAAGATCTAAAGAAAAAGTGTCACTTAAATTTAGGTTAGAACATAAATTTAATTGATCTTATTGGAAAATTACAATTTTGAATTAACATACATAGAGGATTAATCTTGGCTCATATTTTTTGTTGGATTATAACAGCAATGAGTCGCATTTAGAACAGTAATTATAATTTAAATTAAAATAATGCATAATAATAGAGGCTTTTAAGATTACAATCAAAATTATGATAATACTCAAAGGAAAAAGAAAAAAATTGTGCCATGATCTTTCTTTTCACGTAACACACAAAGTTAAATGTAATAAATTATATGACCAATTAAGTGAAATGCTAATTTCCACAAACATTAACTTTTTTTTTTTTTTTTTTAAAGATAGAATAGTAAAAGCATATTGCGATTTTTTCACTATGTGGTCAGAGTTTGAGCATATTTTGTGGAAGCCAACATTAATCTACACTCAAAAGTTAAAATAACTCCATAAATTAATTATCATTTATAATTCCATTGTTGCCCATTACTGCTAATTTTAGTCCCACAATGTTTAATTAAAGATTGCACTTCCGTTTCTCTTCGATGTATTCCTTCTTTCTAACTTTTTGTTGCCGATACGTTATTTTTCGTTTATTCGATTTTACTATTTTTATTATTATTAGTAAATATATATATATATATACATACACTATGTATATTGCCAGAATTCTAAACTTTCTCTATGACATAGCAAGAGGGAAGCATATCCATCCTTCACTATGGGAAGGGCTACAGATATAACTTTAGATCATCTATTTCATTTTGTATTTTATTTTCTATTTTAATGTAACATATATATATATATATGCCAGGTGTATCTGATTTTTAATTAATTATTTTAAAAAATATATTTAATATACATATCATATATCAATGCAATGAAATATATAGTGAAATAGAATATCTAAATCGTACGGATAGAGCTAAGTGTGGCTAATGGTTGCTGTTGGAGATTAACCTGACATTTTTCACACCAATTGACAAGCACTACAACATCTTCTTGATGAATCAAACCAGTAGTAGACTGTCACAACACTTTTCGTATATTTAAAAATTATCTTCCAAAATAATTTCCACCTATTCATTTATGGACTTCGTCGAACACGTAATTTGCCTCGCGAATTTTAATTATTAGATGCATATGTATCGAATATACACAACTGCTATTTAACAATAAATGAAAATTGAATATATTTGTCACGCAGGAGTACAACCCCTAGAGAAGCCCTCATAATTTTCATATTCAATTATCAGTTTTACATACTGTCATTTCATCAAAATCTGCAGAACCCAAAATCCCCACTTTAGCTCTGTCCAAAACACTTCTTCTCAGCAACCAAAACAAAAAAACAACTACTACAAAACAAGCAACTCCACCACCCCAATACGCCAAAAACAAACTTTTTTTTGTCCCACCATTTTCACCCTCCCAAACAGTAAAACTTCCATCTCCTGCAGAAATATTCACATATCCATGGTAAAATTCATTGCTTTCAAAACGAACAAGGCACAGCCCATAAACCAAAGTACCTCCATTTTTACCAGTACAGTAAAACTGAAGCTTCTCAATGGCTATTCTTACACAAGAATCGCATTCTTGGCTTGAAAGTATCCCCAGACATTCCACAAGCCCGTAGATTTTACTGTAGTTATGATCTGTATTTTCGTAGGTGATGTCTTTGTGTGAAAACCCATGATGAGTGGGAATGTTAACGTCAGCTCTTAGCTTCAGAAGCAGGGTTTCCAGGGCTGGTACAAACTGGGCCGGATCTTGATTGTTGGCCCGACTGGAGCAAGAATGGTTGGAGATATTCATGTAAGACAATGCACTGTCGTCAGAAGAGCTCATCGAGATGATTTGTACGTAGCAACCATCAAACCAAGCTGAAACTGAGTTGGGGTTTTGACAGAGGCTTAAGATTGTGTTACGTGCCATTTTTGCACAGAGGGTGCACTTTTTTGGGCCGATTCCGGGCCGGCATTGCATGAGGCCCGTGTACCATCCCAGTCCGAAAGTGGCGTTCAGGGTTGTCGTGTGGGAGTACTTTGGTGCCGCCGAGGCGAGGTTATCGAGAAGGGTTTCGATGGGATTAATGTTGTGAGGATGAGCATTTGTTTGGTTAGAATTAGGTGATGGGTTGCACCTTAGGGAGAGAAGAGGAGGGAGAGGAGTGAAATTTATGGAGATGGGAAATAGGGAGAAGATGAAGAATGGAGAAAGGAAAAAATCCATTTTCAAAATAGTTAATCTCAATATGGTTAATTAATTTATACACTATCCTTGGTATCAAAATGGTGGTGAAAGGAAAGGAGTAGAGTCGGACACGACTCGATTTCGAGCCGTTCATATCTGGACTCGAGGTTCGCGAGCTAGTATATAATTAAATATTATTTTTTATTTTATTAATAAATATATATTATATCTAGAACTTGAGACTATAATTTTTTAAAATTTATTTGTTAATTCGAGCCTTATTGAGTCGAGTCGAGTCAAGCTCAAGCTTAAAATTTTAGACTTATGAAGCTCGAGTTCGAGCTCGAAAATTTTGTCCAAACTCAAATCGATTCGATTCGATTACACTCCTAGGTGAAAGTTATAAAACTGCATAAAAGGAGTAACATTAGGTTTTTCACATTCTTTATTCCTAATATAAAAGTGTCTAAAAAGAATTAAATAAATAAGGAAATATGATTGCATTCTCAAAGTATTAAATAAATAACTGACGTGCAGAGCATGATTGAATTTGCCAACTTTAAATTGTTTAAACTCAAATTTTTGTAGTTTCGAGAACCCAAGTTATGAATTAAATCGAATCAGGTGGATTCATTTAAAAGAACATGATTATATAAAAATTCAAACTTATAAAGTGTAAAACAAGTACACAATTTTTCAAGATATTTTGAAATTATCCACATTAGACCTAATAAAAATGCTAGTTTTAGAGGTTAGTTTGCTAGAAATGACGTGATTATGAATTATATACAAATAAAAGAATATATTTTAAATTTATTAGAATAAAGTAATTTAATTTCACATTTAATTGGTAAGATTAACTGAAATATAAATTAAAACAAAACATATAATTTTACGATTATAGCCTTTTATTATTTATTTTAATATATCTTTTTATACACTAATTAAAGGTAATTTGGTTTGTTTGAATTTTATCCAACTCAAGAAATATGAATCAAGCCTCTCACCCCTTGATCTATATTCCAACTTAATATAGGATTAATCACTGATCATGGATTCTATATCAAGGTAAACAAATAATAAATTATGAGTGATTATACATCTATAAAAAATAATCAATTGAAACAAACAAGCTTTAAGTGTATATTCATATATATATATATATATATATATGAAAATGATTTGATTGTCGATCAAATATGCATGCCTTGAAAGCAGAACTATAAATTGGTGTGCGTTGGAATGATGGTAATGATTTCTGAAGGTGTTTTGTACAACAGTTTTCAGACCATCCTCATAGTATATGTCTTTATTTTCAGTAGCCACTTTTGTCTTTTCAACATTTGTGAGCGTAGAAAGATGCATGAAGATCCACCTAACAAAAGCTATTGATTTCAATGAAACATTTACACGTTGTTCCATCACAGGATCCCCGGCCCTGGCCAGCAATCAAGTTTTACCCTTTTGGGGGATGGAAGATATAGTTTATTTCCATCTACTTTCAAATTAATGAAAAGTTGGTATATAGTTGAGTGTTATGTGATGAATATTTATTTTTGTAAATTATATTTGATTCTCGAGATTTGTTGTGAGTTTACGAAGGATCATCTAATTTTTTGTTGGATGAAATAGATTTTGAAATAAAGTTATTAAGATTGGTCGAACATAGAATTTTAAGAAAATTCCTAACCTCTACTTCTTGTTAATTTATTGTCATAATTAGGGATGGCACCATGGGGAATGGGACGGGAAGCTACTCCCCCATCCCCATCCCCGTCCCTGTCCCCAATTCCCGTTGTGGAAATTTTTTACCCCCTATCCCCATTTCCCGATTTCCCACGGGGACCCACAGGGATCAAAATAATATACATTATCAATTTATTACCAAATTTATGACTAGAAATTAGGAATATGAATTAAAATTTAGGAATAAAAATTAGATTTAAATTATATGTTTTTTATTATTTATACTTTATGATTCATTAATTATTATAATTGATGAAATTAATAAAATAATAAAAAATATTACATATATGTAAATATAATTAAGGTATTTATAGTTATTTAACGGAGCTGGGGACCCCATGGGACAGGAAGTGTAATTGCTGGCCCCATTCTCAAATTAGTCTCGGAGGTATTGTCATCCCCATTCCAGCAGGAAAAAATTCCTTGAATTTGGGGACTCGAACTCGAGGATCCCCATGGGGACCCCTAAGTTGGTGATTATTTTATCATCCCTAATCATAATGGCCTTTTCCCCCTTCTTTAATGTTAATATAATGGACTTTTCATATGTCAACAAATTGAATCTGTCTTGATTGGATCAATAATAAGATTTTTAGTTATAGAAAGATTTATGCTTAACCTAACTCATTCATTTGACTCATTTAAGAGATAATAAGATACTCGTTTGATTGAATTTTGAAAAACTTTCTCAGTATTTGAAGTAATGGAACTTCCATTCAACACCTTTTCGAATTCTCTATTTGACTGGAGAATTTAAAATAGTATTTATAATAGCACACTCTATGTATATAATATACCAGTCATTTATCACGTGAGTCTTAACTGATGAGACCTAATATAAATCTTTTAATAATGATAATTGATTCAATAGGTTGCAGTTTGAATTCGATTAGGTTAACGGTTAACCCAACCCACTATGAAAAGATGCAAATTTAGAATATTTTTAAGATATTCATTTTATCTGGAGGAATTATAGAATTACCACATTAATAGTGCTACAGTCGAAAATGCAACTAATATTTGCATTGATCTTTTACAATCTCTAGTTCACAATTTTCCAAAGTCAAAAGCAATTTGTTTGCCCCTTGGATTGCTGGGTATTTGTCTTAGCTGGTCAGGATCTGTATAACCAGAGGCAGAAAAGAAGTATTATAATATTTTCTTGAAAGGGACAATTATTTCCAGGGGTCAAACAACTGAGATTTGACCATTTTTTTGTATGGTTTAGCAGCTTGAGTTTGGCGTTTATCTAATTGTCAGTTAAAAAATAAAAAAAAATGTTTATTTAGGCTCTGTTCTCTTGATTTTTCTCAAAAAAATTTCACTCTCCCAAAATAATTACAAAATGAATATACGTTCTCCAATTCTTCTTCCAAAAAATAAAATTTTAATACTCAAAAAATCCTCACAATTCATTTACAAAACACCTTACAATCATATTTCAATCATTACAAATATATATATATATATATATTATTTTAACCTTATAAACTCAATAAAAAAGCAATTGATTTGACATCAATAATAAAATTTGTTTCCTCCCAAAACATAAAGAAACAAACAACTTATTTTCAAATCATTTTTTATGTTTTTCCAAACGAAAACAAACACATGACACATTTTCCAAATTTTTTATCAAAAACCCATTATCCCAAAATATTTTCTACAATTCACCCAAAATACAAGAGAACTAGTCCTTAGTCCTATAAATTTATTTATAAGAATGTATATTTATATTATTGGCCCTTTACGTATTTCAAAATTTTTGGTCGCATGCAAATCGTGTAATAAAATTTAATGAAATATGCCAACTTATATTATCAAAAATATAATTTTTATTCCAGAACTTGTGTCCAATGTTTGAGAAACCGGACTGGTGATTGAACCGGTGGCCTTATTGGTTACTAGTTTGACCGGTTTAACCACTGGTTCAACCAATGTAACGTCATAATTATATTTAATATTATATAAATATATTAAAAATATAAAAAATGTAAATATATATATGTAAAGAGAAAAAAAATAAAAATTGCCTAGTATTATGAAACTTTCTCCAAACTCTACTCCATAATAATATCCATACATCAATTTAAAATATTAACTCATGAAATAAAACTTGTTAGAAAATATCATTATAAAATTCATTACAATTTACAAAAACAATAAACACCAACTCAAATAACATAAAAGTTCCAAATATAAATAAAAAATATTTATTTAATTAGTTTTTAATTTTTATTTTTTTAATAAATAAAACCGGTTGAACCGATTTACACCGCTTTTTTTAAGCAACTGATTTTATGCATCAAATTGGATCGGAACCTTGACCGATTCTTGATCGAACTGGCCGATCCGATCCAGTTTTTTAATCATTGCTTGTGTCCACAAAGACACACCATCTTCCTGCAATGTCCAAATGCACAGAGGGTGTCCAAGGTGCTTCATTCCTAAAATGATCTTAATACAAAATCAAATAATCATAATAGAGAACTAAAGAAGACTTATATTAATATACACGTACATAAATTTCATCCCAAGTATCCACAAAACCTCTGGTTATGAGCTTGGGTTGAATCTTTCATGGATGATATAATTCACTCTAATAAAATTTAACCACGATTTCTGAATGCGCTTTTTGGAATCATATTTGAGGAACGCACAGGTAAAGTTATCAACAGAGAGCTTATAAGAAACATAATCAAAATGCTAATGGATTTGGGATCCTCAGGTTACCAAGAAGGTTTTGAGAAACCATTTTTTGAAGTTTCAGTTGATTTCTGTAGAGTAGTCAGAAGAAAGTTGAAAGGCATCTATCAAAGAAATAGAGGGAGTGTCACACTACTTGGATCCAAAAAGTGAACCAAAGATAACGAGTGTTATAGAGACAGTCCGTACAACTCCAAGTTAATAGTATCCTATAAATATCTCCAATCACGTTGCAACGAAGGCATTTTTGTTCTTTCTATTCTATTACTTTTCTTATATTTTCATTTGACCACTTGATTATATATTAACTTAAGTTTTGAAAGATTTTTTATGGGATTCCTGATGACTCTAATCTTTGATTCCATATCGTTTGACATTTCCCAATTATTCTAATATTATCGACCTATCACTGCACCACCAAGGGTTTGTGTTTACTTGGTGTGGCCCTTTACTATCCACAAGGAGTTTTTGTGAAAAAATATGGATTCAAACTCATTTGCAGTCGTAGCATGTGAATCAATCATTTTTATGATGAAGACACTTTAGGCTAACTAGCACTTCGGTAAGATTGTGTTGATGAGCTTGCCTCTAGGCCAATAGTTATGGCTCAAATTGAGCATCTCACAACAGTAGAAAACTGTTATAGTCGAGCACGAGGAGGGTTAGGACTTTAAATGGATATTTGAAAATTCGTTTACCATTTGCATCCGAATCCATTTACATGGTAACGAATACAAATATGGCAATTGCCTATCCAATTCGTTTCATATCCGCTCAAAATACATATTCGTTGGATATATCTGTTTATATATTAGATTATTTGTAATTTAATTAAATCTATTATTCGTATTCAATTAGTAGATATTAGACTGTAAATGGATATAAATATGATAATTACTTATCTAATTCGTTTAATATCCCCTTCGAATATATATCCATTGGATATATCTGTTTATATATTCGATTATTTGTAATTTAATTAAATCCGTTATCTGTATCCGATATATAATATTTAAAAAATTATTATGTATAATATTCTAATTTTTCATGTATTTTAATATATAAATAATATTTAAAAAATTATCATATACAATATATTATTTTACATAATAAATTATTTTTATTTTTTCAATATGAAATCTCATAATCTATATATAAATGAATATAAGTATAAATTAGTAATTAAAGAATTAATAGTTAAGGATTATAAAGAATCTATAAACAGTAGTAATGATAATGAAACACTACTAAATCAAGAAAAAAATTAAAAAAATAATATATGAACAATAAAATTAATCAATGTAAAATTATTGTTACTTGACTTTATAATTAATTTATATTGGTGTCATTTTATTAATATTAATTAATCATAAAGTCAATTATTAATTAGAAAAAATTAACTAAATCAAGAATAATTAATTTTTTAATTCTAAAATAAATTAGTAAACTTTTTTTTTTAATGAAATTTATTAGAAAAAATTTGCATTTTATTATAAGTTAACGGATTTGGAAATTCGAATATTTGTAAATGGATATTCGAATATTTATAAACGAGTGTATCCTAATAATTATAATCAAATATGAATATATCTGAATTCGGTTAATATTCGAAGAATACGAATTCGGATGTTATTAAAAAATATCCATCGGATATGGATAAGAATATGGATATAGATACAATGTATTCATACCGTTTAATATTCGTTTACAGTCATAAGGAGGGCTGCTACTCTTCCATAGGAGTGTAAATGAGATAAAACGATTCGCGAACGGTTCAGATTTGGCTCGATGAAAGCTTGTATTTTGGATCGATCTTTTCGAGCCCGAGCCGAGCTGAGCTCAATAATATTTGGCTCGAAAAGTTTGTGAGCCTAAACGAACTTTTTTTATTACACACACACACACACACACACACACACACATATATATATAAGTATAATCTAGGCCCATACACTAAAATCTATAATAATAATAATAATAATAATTCAATTTTTTATTTTTAAAAAATATATAATAAAATTATTTTAAAATTTTATAATTATAGATTTTTTTGTTTAATCTAAATGAGCTCAAGTTAACCAAACATATATGAGCTCGAACTCGAACTCATATGAGCTTATATGAATTGAGCTTTTCTGCTTCTCTATGACGAGTTTTGTCAAGTCAAGCTCAATAAGGTTCACCAAGCCTTCGTCTATTCCAACAAGCCGAACTTGAGCTTGGCTATTTGAGCTCGAACTCGAGCTTACGAATTAATAGACGAGTCGTGCTTCAACTTACTAAATTCTTTTACACCCCTAATCTCCCATCCCCTATATTTTTCCAATTAATAGGAAAAAAAAGACTATAGCCTAGTTGGAGCGAAAGAATTTCTGTAATGACCCAAATCATCCGCGCAACAGAATCTGAAAGTATTTACTGATTGTTTTGTGTAAGAGATAACTTAGTTAGGTTGGTCACCCATCTATTTTTCTTTGAAGCTTAGTTAGGTTGGCCAACCATCTAATTTTTTATTTTTTATTTTTTATTTACACACTATATGCACATACATATTTAAAATTCGTTCAAATTCGAATTTCGTCTCCGCATATATAAGTCGAATACCTAATTTTCATTCAAGATCATGGTAGAAATGATCACTCAGCATATATGTCCATGTCCAAGCAATATCATTACGTTTGTATCTAGAAGAAAACGGTACCTTCAATTCATAGCCAGTGGCCAATGCTCACAAGCGATGAAAGTTCAATTGAGAAAACAAAAAAGGGAAAAAAATCTTGCAGATATCAAAATAGTCTAGAACTGTCAATCAGTTACACTTCCATGGGAGAAAGGTAACTTGAAAAACAAGCACAAATCTGATGGAATTTTTTTCAGGCAAGATAACGGTATAATCGTCTATCTGCACTATCCCTCTCCAAGAAATCTCGCTCAATAAGGGATTCAATCCGCTTTTTAATTTCCCCAGGATTAGCTAGAAACCGAGATTGCAATTGTTTTGTCACCTCGGCAATGATATTATTGTGATCCAATACTCTCCTGGATTTCATAATTCGTACTATTGCAGCCTCAATCTGGGGCTTTCTATCCTCCTCCACCCTCTGTCTTGTCTCTTGCTTTTCAGGCTCAGATTCCTTTTGGGCCACCACAGTTCCTATTTTCACCTTCCTAAGTTTGCTGGTAAACTTGTCGTTAACAGAAAATGCATCATCTTCTCCAATATCCTTGCTCATGGGTTCTTTCCTAAGCACATGTTTCCCTTTTACACAAGCTAAGGACTGTAGACACCGTTTCAAATCAGAAGAGGGAATCTCAGTGGCCTGCTCAATATCCCTATAGCTAAGACAATCAGAATTGTTGAACAGCATTAGGACACACATCTGATGAGTTGAAACATTCAGCTCATACTTCTGGCCATTCCCAAAGGTTGCTCTCAGATCAGCTGTTCCCATATTTGTTTGCCAGGATAGTCTCCTACCAGTATGGGTCCCGAGGTAATAAGATCGAAACTTCTCACATAAAGCTGACAATTCAGCCGGCAGGTTGCAAGTATTGCTTGATTGAGTAGGCCAAGATCCAGTTGTCAAAACCTGGACTACCAATGTAGGGCTATTTCCCAACTCAGCACCATAGGCTGCATAGAACCCCTGCATTGTATCCTGGGAGGTCTTCATGTCTGTAAACATGCCTTCTAATTTTGAAGTAAATTGATACCCACATTCAGTCTTCAGTTTAACAATCAGACTTCTCTCGGCATCATCAGATACTGTTTTTCCTGACAAGAGTCGCTTTGCCAAATGTTGTTTGTAGTACTTCTCAAAAACATCTTTCTCCTGGAGGTAACGGAACAATATCATCACCTTATCAAGAATAACCTCAATCTCTTCCTCTTTCACTCCCTTCAGTCCTTTGCGCAGCTTATCATCCACAAACAATGATATGTACTCTGGAGAACGAGGATTCAAATTGATAAAGTATTCAAAAGAAGAACTCAAGGCATTCTGGAAGGTCTTATCATTGCTGAATGCCAAGCTTATGATCTTATCATACTTATCCCTTTTTTCAAGGAGGGTGTCAACAAACTCCACTGGATTCTTTGATTTCTCAGGATCAGTGACAAGTTGTTTGCCTGAATCTCTGATGTGAGACGTCATTACATCTCTAATTGTAGAGAGACCATTGGGAACCCGGCGGAATAAGTTGTACATCCTTCCTAAGTCTTCAAACTTATCATCAAGCAACATCTTTACCAATCCTGAATTCTCCATATGAACTAGCCTAAGCATGTGGTTGGCTATCATCTCCTTCTCTACGACACTGGTTATCTTTGATTCACTCTTTGCATCCAAGTAGTGTGACACCCTCTCCATTTCTTCATTTAGACGCCTTTCAGCTTTCTTTAGGTAGTCCCCACAATCACTGCACTCAATAAATTCCTGAGATTCTGCTCTATAGAAATCAGCTGAAACTTCAAGAAATGGTTTCTCATAATCTTCCTCGTAAACTGAGGATCCCAAGTCCATTAGCATTTTGATTATGTTTCTCATAAGCCCTCTGTTGATAACTTCACCTGTACGTTCCCTAAGTATGAGATCAAGAAGTGTGTTCAGAAGCCGCGGCTGGATTTTACTAGAGTGAATTACATTGTCCCTCCAAAGATTTAGCCCAAGCTCATGAACGGGGGTTTTGTGGGTACTTGGAATAAAAGTTCTGTCCATGTACATTAGTATGTCACGGATCATCTGCAGTGCTTTATTATGATCATTCCATTTTGTATTAAGCTCATCTAGGAATGAAGCACCTTGAGCAGCCTCAATGCATTTGGCCATTGCCTGAAGATGGAATGTCATTGTCGACACAAGTCCTGAATAAAGCTTCTCCCCAAATTTATGTAGTACCATATTGTAAGCATTTCTGGAGCATAGAAAATTCCAAATCAGAGATCAAATCCTTTATAGAGACATAAAAACATGCTTTTGGGAAAAAAGAAAGACTTAAAACTTATCTCTCTATTTCTACTTTCAGAAATTTAACACACACTGACAAAAAAGAAAGACACAGAAAATTGATTTTTTGTAATTCAAACTTCTATCAAAACTTAAAATATATCATTGATTCTTTTTACCCACCGCTTCTACATTTTCTCATTTCATATTGCGCTGATCAAGGGAAGTTTCTTTTCTACAGCTGAAACATAAATCGCGTATTGATTGGTTATAGAGTTCTACAACAAATTTTAACGGATACAATCTTGACATAAATCAATACATTGCAATTTACAGATACTCTCATAAAAGCTATTCTGTTGTTGATATCTTAGAAACGGAGAGATTATGTGGCATATAAAAACAAGCTGCCACGATACAAGGAGGTAAATAGCATTACTACCGTTCTGGAGAAAAACTATTTTGCTATAGTATCCAATCTATCCAAGTGCAGCAATTTGGATGGAGAATGCTAAACATGATGTGCCACAAGGGGGATGCCTCTCTAATAAAATAACCATCAGGAATATAGCAGCAGCTATATTTTAGTTGTAGCATGAATCCAGATGTGTAATTGCAATAAATTCATGCCATATGAAGGTGGAAAAACTATAATCATTCCTCTCGAGAATTTTACATAACAGAGTTCAGCAAACTAGGGAAACTAAATCTACATGGCAGTGCAGGTTTCTGTCAAATCATCAAACACCTGCGTATTATCAATTTTTCTCAGTCATTTCCTTTTTACTTAATATCTTATCTTTCTTTCTGGGAACCACACAATACTTTATTCATAGAAACAGAAAGAATATGATAGAAAGCACATAAAATGACAAGATCCAGCATCCTCAGTGCCAAGTCATTTAAGTCATGAATCCAATCCATCAGAGGCAGCCAACAGTACTTTCAAATTTAAGAAATAAACAATCTAAAAGACAATAGAAGAATCCCACAGATTCTGCAATTCAAATACCTGAAAATGTTAATAAATGACACTACAATCACTTTCTCTAGCAAAGGGGCAGTGGCCAAGGAGGCACTGGATCTCAACACCTAAAATTTAAACACCTCATCATTGGTAACCAGAATACCCCACAGTAAGTAATATATAAGCTCTGATGCATTGAACATATAAGCATCATTCATATTAACTGCAACAAACTCTTTAAGAAACAGTTAATATAGAACTCACAGACCTCATGGTTACACCTGAAATAGTGTAAATTATAAGCAACAAAACCTTTTTTACCAAGAAAAATTTCTCAAACTTAACTAGAGATTAAACACACAATACTAGCCGATAGAATTAACCAGCTAGAAACAGCACGGAAACAGTTCAAGCCTCAGCAACCAATAATTAGCAAATGCGCCACCAAAAAGAAAATTGGGGAAAAAAAAGTGTCAGATTAACCTGGTCAGTAAATCTCATTCCAACTAAAAACTTCACGAGAACAAATATCACAAACATTAGTAGTAAACCAAGCCAAAAACAAGTTTTTTTCAAAAATTGGGAAAAAATAGGAAAAGAAACCTGTATAATTCTTCAAAGCTGAGTCCGCTTGCGTTGTGACTATAAATCTCATGAATAGCATGCTCTAAAATCTTCCAAGTCTTGTCTGCATACTTGGGATCCACCACCACTTTATGTTTAAACGCTTCAATCTGAAAATTCCTCTTCTTCTGCCCGCCACTCATCCTTTCAAGGAAAAATCGAAAAATCGATCCTCCAAATCCAAATAGATAAAGCAATCTATGAGACCGATTGAGATAAAAATTAATAACACAATCTAGGGCCTTTTTCAATTCACCAAGAGGCGAAAATTTCAGGTTTAGGGTTCGAAAAAATAGGAGGCAGAAACCGTAGAATGCAGAGGAAGATTGGATTGTTGATTACGCCAATCCACCATAACAGGATTTTGATTAAGATAATTTGAGATGATTGGATTGCAAGAACAGAGGTATAATTTCTGGTTAATTTCCCTGGTTTGATGCAAGTTCTAGGAGGTTTTGGTGAAACTGATTGTTTTTCTTTGGGGTGCGTTTGGGTGGGGAGGGAATGAATTATCAGAGGGAAGTAGAAGGGAATTGCGTTTTCCCTATTGTTTGGTTATATAGGTAGGGATACATATGAGGGACACTTATTTAAAAGTACCAAACACACTTTCCACTTTTGTGATCAGTCCCCACTTAATTTTAGAAAAAACTCCCTAATTTTGTTAAAAGTTTAGATATCACTCCCCACTCACTTGATTTGACAAAAATGCCTTTAAATATAATATTTTTCATTAATTTTTTCTCACTTCTTCTTCTTCTTCTTCATCCAGACAAGCAAACAGTAAACACTATCATACCAGAAATAGAAAGAACAGAAAAAACGCAACAAGCTCCACGGCGGGAACAAGAATAACGTTAGAGCCAAAAACCACAAACCCGATAGCTGCATTGTCTTCTTCTCTTTTTATTTTCATCATTTTCGGGTTTCTTCTTCTTCTCAATTTCTTCTTAGTTGCTTCTGAGTTTCTTATATTTTCTGACAATGTCAACCAGTAGTGAAGTAGGAGTGTTCAATCAAGTTAATGGACATATACATTAATCTCACAAGAAAATGGAGTGAAATCAATGCCGAACACTTCAGTTTGCAATACATAGCTCAACATCAAAGATTATACATGAGTTTGACTGATGATGACGGTGTCATGAATATGGCCTTTCTGCATTTGACATTGAAGATGAACGTTGTTGATATCCTGGTAAACCGAAAGGATGAATTGAGCAGCAGTGCAAAGAAAAGCAGTGATGATTTAAGGTAATACTTCTACAGAATCTAAATTGTACTGCAGTTTGTAAAGTTTTGTACTTGAAGTGTTCTAAAATTGTACTCTATTATGTAAGTTTTATACTTCAAGTGTTCTATTAATGGATTATCCAAAATTGTACTGCAACTTCTAGCAGTTTATACTTGAAGTGTTCCTAAACTATACGTCTTCTATATAAAATTATTCTTTTGATTTTCTGAAATTATACTTCATTTTATCAAAGATTGTACTATATTTATTGAAGCTATATACTTTAAGTGTTATATTTATCAATTAATCAAAATATATTGTAGTTGCTAGGGCTTTATAATTCAAGAGTTCTGAAATTGTACTTCACTTTATCTAAAATTGTACTTTTATTTTATGAAATTATACTTTCTTTTGTACTTCATTTTATCTAAACATGTATTTTATTCATTGAAGTTCTATACTTCAAGTGTTTCGAAATTGTACTTCATTTTACCTAAACTTATACTTTAGTTATTTGAATATATTATTTAAGTTTAAAGTGTTTTACTAATGGATTATTCAAAAATTGTACTGCAATTGCTAAAGTTTTATACTTCAAGTGTTTTGAAATTGTACTTCACTTTATCTAAAATTGTACTTCTATTTTTTGAAATTATACTTCATTTCATACATTGTTTTACCTAAACATGTACTCTATTCATTGAAGTTCTATACTTCAAGTGTTCTGAAATTGTACTTCATTTTATCTAAACTTGTACTTTAATTATCTGAATCTATTATTTAAGTTTTATATTTCAAGTGTTCTACTAATGGATTATCCAAAATCGTATTGCAATTGCTAAGGATTTTTACTTCAAGTGTTCTAAAATTGTACTTCTTTTTATATAAAATTGTACTTCTATTTTATGAAATTATACTTCATTTTACATAAGCATGTACTCTATTCATTGAAGTTCTATACTTCAAGTGTTTCGAAATTGTACTTTATTTTATCTAAACTTATACTTTAGTTATTTGAATCTATTATTTAAGTTTTAAGTGTTCTACTAATGAATTATCCAAAAATTGTACCGCAATTATTAAGATTTTATACTTCAAGTGTTCTGAAATTATACTTCACTTTATCTAAAATTGTACTTTTATTTTTTAAAATTATACTTCATTTTATACATCATTTTACCTAAACTTGTACTCTATTCATTGAAGTTCTATACTTCAAGTGTTCCAAACTTATACTTCAGTTATCTAAATCTATTATTTAAGTTTCAAGTATTCTACTAATGGATTATTCAAAAATTGTGTTGCAATTGCTAAGGTTTTATACTTCAGGTGTTCTGAAATTGTACTTCACTTTATCAAAAATTATATTTCTATTTTTTGAAATTATACTTCATTTTATACATCATTTTATCTAAACTTATACTATATTCATTGAATTTCTATACTTCAAGTGTTCATAAATTTTACTTTATTTTATCAAAATTTGTACTCTCGAGTCAAAGTCACTTTCATCGTATGACTTTACCGATCAATATTACCGAGTTGAGATGTATCAACAAGCATACCAATCAGTGATAAACACTATTCCTACGTATGATATGCATATGTTCCCTCTAGATGATGATTGCGTCATTAATGCACCTGATTGGCGATCTCAACCTGGGCATAGAAGGACACAGAGGATTCCATCACAAATTGATAAACGTGTAATTAAGTGTAAAAGATGTGGTAGAACAGGGCATAATCATCGAATCTGCAAAGAATCAGTAATCTAGCTAAATTTTGTACCTTAATCTAGGAGATTTATACTTGATTTCATGACATTTGTACTTTATTTCGGTAATCATGTACTTGATTTAGCGTGAAATTGGTATTTTTGTATATTGTCCGAGATATCAATTATTTTGTACCCCAATCTGGGAGAACTATACTTGGTGTCATGACGATTATACTTTATTTCGGCAACTATGTATTTGATTTAGCGTGAAATTGGCATTTTTGTATATTTTCGGAGATATCAGTTATTTTGCACCATAATCTGGGAGAATTATACTTGATTTAATGACAATTGTACTTCATTTCGGCAATTATGTATTTGATTTAGCGTGAAATTGGCATTTTTGCATGTTGTCCGAGATATCAATTTTTTTGTACCCCAATTTGGTAGAATTGTACTTGATTTCATGACATTTGTACTTCTTTTTGGCAATAATGTACTTGTTTAGCGTAGAAGTTAGCAAATGGATGTTGTCCAAGATATAGTGCTTTCGTACCTTAATCTGAAAGATTTATATTTGATTTCACGACATTTGTATTTCATTTCGGCCATTATGTACTCCATTTCTTAATATTTTTACTAATATTGTTGAATTAAAATTTGTTCCATGATTTGCTTTTTAAGTCTCAGTAATTAATAACCAAACTCTAAAAATGTGTGTAATATTTATTATATGAATAAAATAATATTAAAGTTTTAAAGTATTAACCACTAATGTTCAACGAATGAATGTTATCAATCGCAGTAATATAAAGAATACTTATGCTTTCAAAGATATAAACAAATGAGCATTTGACAATAATATTCACCCTATAACCTGTACAAATACGTACTTCATCTGATCCGATAATCTCAAAATATTATATTTAACTATCACTACAATTATTGGAGACTAATTATTCAATTGCAATAAGTGTACTTCAACATAACACTATTTATACTTTGTTTGTTCTACGTTTGTACTATATTTTCATCATATTGTACTCAAATTCACTATCCGGTTTCAATTGAATTGAAGTGTACTTTAACATAACACCATTTATACTTTGTTTGTTCTATATTTATACTTTATCTTCATCATATTGTACTCAAATTCACTGCCCGATTTCAATTTAATTGAGGTGTACTTCAACATAACACCATTTATACTTTGTTTGTTCCATATTTGTACTTCATTTCTATCATATTATACTCAAATTCACTGTCCAATTTCAATTTAGTTGAAGTGTACTTCAACATAACACCATTTATATTTTGTTTGTTCTACGTTTGTACTTCATTTACATCATATTGTACTCAAATTCACTGTCCAACTTCAATTTAATTGAAGTGTACTTCAACATAACACCATTTATACTTTGTTTGTACTTCATTTTCATCATATTATACTCAAATTCACTGTCCGGTTTCAATTTAATTGAACTGTACTTCAACATAACACCATTTATACTTTGTTTGTTCCATATTTGTACTTCATTTCTATCATATTATACTCAAATTCACTGTTTAATTTCAATTTAGTTGAAGTGTACTTCAACATAACACCATTTATATTTTGTTTGTTCTACGTTTGTACTTCATTTACATCATATTGTACTCAAATTCACTGTCCAACTTCAATTTAATTGAAGTGTACTTCAACATAACACCATTTATACTTTATTTTTTCTATATTTGTACTTTATTTCCATCATATTATACTCAAATTCACTGCTCGATTTCAATTGAATTGAAGTGTACTTCAACATAACACAATTTTTACTTTGTTCGTTCTACATTTGTATTTCATTTCCCTCATATTGTATTGAAATCAAAATATTATAAATGCTTGATGGAAAATTATACTTACATACAAAATAATATTATAAACAAAGTACGCTTCAATTTACATATGTATGTACATACAAAGTATGATTCAAACCCTACAGGCTTAAATGTTTTGTACTACAATTGCTTCTAAAATGTACTATAGATACACAGGTTATATACTACATTTTCAGTTAATGTATACTACATGCCTGAATATTTTTGTACTACAGATGCTTCTAAAATGTACTGCATATATGCAAATATTAAATTATAATTTAATTTAATCTACAGGCTTGAATGTTTTGTACTACAGATTCTTCTAAAATGTACTGCAGTTACATAGATTATATGCTACACTTTTGCCTGATGTGTACTGCAAGCATAAATGTTCATACTATATTTGCTTCTAAAATATACTGCAGTTACACAGATTATATACTACACTTTCATTTAATGTATACTGCAGGTTTAAATATTTTGTACTACAGTTGCTTCTAAACTATACTACAGATACACAGATTATATACTATATTTTCAATAATGTATACTGCATGCTTGAATATTTTTGTACTATAGATGCTTATAAAATATACTGCATATACACAGATTATATACTATAATTTCATTTAATCTATAGGCTTGAATGCATTGTACTATATTTTCGCAACTTCCTCTCCCGGTGTCCAAATCACTTGCCGCTTGAACTGTTGGATAGCTCTCGGCTTATACATTAACTCCACAAAGTTCCAGCTCTGTCCGATTCTCCATGGAACAGTAATTTCCCTCGCAATAAGCTGGAATTACAGCATTGCCACTGCACTGCCGCATTCTAAAGATCTTCGCCGTTTCCTATCCAAACGGAACCGTCTACTGGTGAAACTTGGTGGGAACGTTGCCAACACCTCAAGGAACACCCCACTGAAACAGTTTCACAAAATTCCTTTTCCAAGCCACTCTACTCAATGCATCTTTGCACTACCTGCGTGCAGTAAGACCGCTCCAGGTCGCCCTCAATGTTCGGTGCCCAAACGGACACGGAATGACTTCAAACTTGGTGGGAAGCATCCTCATAACTTAAGGAATATGCCATTGAAATAGTTTTTCAAACCGCACCTCGTAAGAGTCTCTGCTCATGGGCTTTTTTCGCCTTACCGAGTGAGCCAACAACGCCTTGTCGCTCCTAATGCCCCTTGAAGTCAAGGTTGCCATTCTTCTCTAATGAGCGACCCATGACATTCTCCCCCACTTGATCCGTTGACATCCTCGTCAACATATACATAAGGACTCGAAGTGTATGCGGTGCCCCAACTCAACTTTGATCTCTTTTTGCACTGGATGAATTTAGCTCCTCTTTACACAGATTATATACTATACTTTCATTTAATGTATACTACAGGCTTAAATATTTTGTACTACAGTTGCTTCTAAAATGTACTACAAATACACAAATTATATACTACATTTTCAGTTAACGTATACTGCATGCTTGAATGCTTTTGTACTATAGATGCTTCTAAAATGTACTGCATGCATACAAATTATATACTATAATTTCATTTAATCTGCAGCTTTGAATATTTTGTACTACAAATACTTTTAAAATGTACTGCAGTTACATAGATTATATACTACACTTTTGCTTAATGTGTACTGTAAGCTTGAATATTTATACTACATTTGCTTTTAAAATATACTACAGTTATACAAATTATATACTACACTTTTGCTTAATGTGTACTGCAAGCTTATATGTTTTGTACTACAAATAATATACTACCACGTCAGATAATTTCATCGTATAATTTCAGGTAAAAAGAAGTATAAACCTCAAAAAAGTGAAGTACAACTTTTATGCCTTTCAAGTACAAATCAAAAACTTCCCATCTCACAAATAAAATTATATATATCAATTGAGTTCAAGTGTTTAACAACTAAATAGGAAATAAAAACCCTAAACATGAGAAAATAGACAAGAAATAAGTATAACACTGAAAAATCACAGACATTTAAAACTGTAAATGCAGAAAAAATACATTTGTTTCTTTTTATCACTTCTTTTTTGTATTTCGCTTCTTATTGCCATTGTTTCTCCTTCCATTGTCACAAAAAAAATGGCAAAAATTTTGGTGTCTTTTTTTTTTTTTCTTTCTCGCATCAATGGCAGATGAACGATTTCGCGCCCTTTTGTTTGGCCGCTTGGAGAAGTCGTCGATTTTAGAAAAAAAATAAATGAAAGCATTCTTCTTGAAGAGAAAAACGCATTTCTCAGGTATTTTTGTTGTTTTCTCTAACTACAAGGATATATGTGTCTTTCTAAAAGATATGGGGAGTGATTTCTAAGTTTTGTGAAAAAGTAGGGAGTTTAGTGTATAAAAATTCAAATGGGGACTGATCACTAAAATGAAAGTAGGATTAGGGATTTTTTTCTAATTAACCGTACATATGATTGGGATTCATTTTTATTCACGTTTCAATTATAATTAACAAATTGTATTTCTTAGCATATAAAATGACATAAAAACATATCTAATAAATCCTAAAATAGCTGTTGATTACAAGAAAATCTTGTTATAGTCATTTTAAACATACAATATATTTGATGTAGATTTTGTTGCGAATATTATGTGATTTATATTTAAATAACATAAATTAATTAAATTATTTAAAATATTAGTGGTCATCGTATATGAATTTCTCAAGTTTAAAATTAATGCATTAGATGATCTATATTGCAATTAAGACTGTGTTAGATGTTTGATCTGTTTAAAAAGATTACGAAATATGAAGTTTTGATAATGTGGGTTAGTGAATTTTGTGAGAGTACAAATGTAACACCTCTCAAAAAACAGAGAGTACAAATGTAATCTTGCAGAATTATCATTTGTAAAGAATAATTGAGATGATAAAATTTGAATATTTGTAATGTTGGTATTCAAGCTATTATTTATACGTTTGATCATCCATATTATCATTCAAATTGTAGTGTCCATTTCTTAGAGGCAACCTATATAAAAGAGCTCATAAATAACTTCAATTTTAGATTCAAATCGATTTTTTTTAAATAATGATATAATATATGTATATATATAGGTAAGTCCAACACACTTAATGGCCTATAACTTGTATAAGTCCAACAAGCCCAACGTAGACCAGAGCCCAAAACTACTCTGACTTGTGATACAAAATGCCCAAATTGACCTTATGGGTCGGAGTGTCCAACATCCAGGTCGGATAAAGGGAGCAAGAGCATTAAGGGCGGCCTGCCACCGATTTCATTCGCATTAATTGCACCTCAACCACTAGACTGTCTGCATTAAATGAAGTGACGGTGCATTACCTCTGCATTAATGGCAGTGTAGATCTCCTTTCTAGCCAATCAGCCATTTGTGTAGCTCTAATTTAGGTCGGAAAAAACTATCCTGTCCCTATTCACGGGAACAGTGTATGAAATATGTTCAAGGAAAAATTAGTTTTTTTATATCCAAGTAAACACTATAAATGCTCCATCATTCAGAAGTAAGGATAAGTGAACATCCATTTTTTGAACTGTTACTCTGCCTAAATCCTTTCAGGTCGAAATACTAACTTAACCATCAGATGGTCTTAGTCGAGAACCCTTATGATCGAAATACCTTCAAGATTAAGGTCAAGAGACCCATCATATTAAAAATAGCTTCATCGCGCGCGCGCCCACACACACACACATATATATATATATTAAATGCGAAACTTATAGCATCAATATAAATAATATCTCAAAATCATACGAAAATTAGGAAATACAAATTATATAATGGACAATCAATGCTCTGTTGTGCTAAAGTCAGAATTATATATGTAAATTTTGACAGCTAATCATGATTTCTTACAAATCATTTATGAAAAAGAGATAGATGTTTGAAATTTTATGTTTGCAGAAGTCATAATTATCTCTCCATTTATAAGTTTTGACGGTTGATTAATATTTCAAGATAAAATCTCACTTACTTACAACAATGTCTCATGAAAACTAATCATAATCACATTGCCAAAATTCACAATCTTTATGGGGATAATACGTACATTTACTTGTCACTGATGAATAAAAGATGACCCTTTTATATAGTTAAAAATTGATCATCGTTAAAGAAATAATGATCACCAAAATCTCGCAAGATATATAAAAAACATGATAATAATTGAGCACATAATGAAGAAATAAAATTGGTTAAATTATAATATAACTCACATATAGAACCACGATTAAATAAAAATAATAGTGAGGCCATATAACTATTATAAATGTTGGAAATGCTAAGATTAAATTATTAAAATATTTTAAAGCTTAATTTCCAATATATTTCATCCCAATTTTTGAGTTTTAAGGATCTATATGTGAATTTTTAGATAGATAATCTTTTACTAATTACTACAAGGTGAATTTGAATGGATTCCAATTGCTGCACCATATTTTGTTAATTCGGCTCTGTTTGGTTGTGTTTTTTCAAAATAATATTATTTTGAAAAAATATAATCAAATATATCCCTATTTTTCTTCAAAAATGCACATTCTTCAATATATAAATATATATTATATTATTATTTTAACATTAAAATAATAACTCAATTTTATTTTCACCCTAAAAATTCAACAAAAAAGTATTGATTTAACTGCTACAGTAAAAAAAGTCTCCCCTAAAATATAAATAAATATATCAAAAAATAAATTTTATATTCTCTAATAATTTATCCTCCCAAAACATATAATAAAATGAAACAAAAAACATAACTAAACATGGCCTTTATTTCTTGACCAATTTCACATAAATTTAATTGGGCTAGTGAACAACAAATTAGAGCGGCGCAGCGGAAGCTTGGCGAGCCTGTAACCCATAGGTCCAACCCTCCCACATTCACGGGTCGGGTGGGTCAGGTCCAACTCGCACCCGACCCAGCTTCACCGTCAAGCTAACGCCACCGTTTTGGTATAATTTATCAACCTATAAATCATCTTTCTACATTTCAACTTCCAGACTCTTCCACTATCCTCTTTCATATTCGCACTGCAAATTTCGAAAAATTCGACTAATTTATTTTTCAATTATTTGCAACAAAAAATTGGGAAATGCCTGAAGATTTATGCGCTCAACGCCCTCTCTTCGGCGGCGCTATCGCCTCCACCTTTCCTCTGCGCTTCCAGGTTTAGCGACGTTTTTTTTTTTTTTTTTTTTGGTGATATTAAATGAGGATTAATGTTGTTTCATTAATGTATCGTGTGCAGGATGTAAGTAACATATGCCAGGTTCCTGATCATCAGGTTAGCCGTTTCCTGAATAATTTGAATTTCTTTGTTTGGTGTCCAATTTTGCTTATTTTATATTTTTGTTGTGTGTTGATGAAAGTTTAATGTTATTATAGGAGGTGCTTGTGGATCCAGCGCGAGATGAGAGCTTGATATTTGAGCTGCTGGACTTGAAGACTGACGTGGCGGATGAGGGAAGTGCCACGTGGTTTCTTCAAGACCTCGCTAATGAGCAAGATGCTGAGGGAACTATGGTACAATCAGTCAATCAGAACTCTCTCTCTCTCTCTCTGTGTGTGTAAAAAATCCTTTAGTTTTCATGTTACTGATTGAGCTCGGGTTCATTCTTTACTAAATTGAAGAACTTGTCTGCATTTCATGCTCATTCGTGGAAATTAGCTTGGTGCAAGAAGTGCATTTCTGTTTGTTTTCTAATCTATAATAATGGTGGTGGGAGTTTTTGTGAAAAGTAAATATTTTTAGTCGATTCTTTGTTGTTTTAGGTTACTGCTGATTTTGTACTACCAAGTCTATAGACTACCAGCAGCAATTACCCCTCTTTCACCTCTTTTTTAATGTGGCCTTCTGATGAGGACTGTGTTAGAGAACTTTGTGGTTATGTTGGTGGTAGCATAACAACTTTGTGTTTGTGCTGGCATTGGAATAGCAATGCTGGCGGTAGTATATGGTTAGATGGTGGTGATTGGAAGTTTCTGCATTAAGTTATGAAATTATTTTACCTCAAAAAAACAGGGGAAATTGAAAAAAATGCATTTTTGGGGCCAATTGAGCAATCTAACTTTTGTCAGAAGTTGTAGTTGTATAGGAGGGAAGTTTCTCATGATCTTTCAGGCTTTTGGTCCTTGGTTGAACATTATGGGAAAAGCTGTAAAAGTTTTGCTGTAAGGTTGCATCAGAACTCATTGAATACAATTACTTTGTTGTAATAAGATGGGAAGCAAATTGTAGACAATTCTCATCAATAATATTCTCTGTTCTGTGGCGTGTGTTTCTGGTTTTACTTATCTAGGGGCCTGATCAATTATGGTTCTCTTCATTTTAAACAATATGAAGTTCTTTTTACTTGTCTTCCATTTTCTCTCTTAAGCATAATCATGGGTATTACAGTTGCTGACACTATGACTTCTGTCCTTGTATTGTTATTCGCTAAGTGTGCCTGATTTGCTCAGTGATGCATTACTTTCTGTTGAGGCAACTTTGTATCAGATGGAATAAATGTCAAAAAAATTAGGGGCCGCATGGTTATGTTTCCATTTCTATTTTTCATTTCCAGCATTTTCAAAATTTGAAAAGGTAGTTAGAGAAAATGAGTTTATATTTGAATATGATGTTCGAGAAGTAATGATTATATAGAGTTTAGTAGGTTGTAGGTGAAGAGAGATGATAATAATGAAAATAAAGAGAGAAGATATATAGGTTATTGAGGATGTGCTTTGAGTTAAAAATGTGTTGGGATTTTCATGAAAATGGTGAGAAGTTGCTGATAATTCATTTCCAAATTGTAAATATGGTGAAAATGAACTTGAAAATAAAAACAAACAAGGCATAAAACTTCCATGGATGGATTCATACCTTCTTGCACTTAAATAAATATATAAAAAGAAGAAGAAGAGGACTCATGGCATCTTGCTGCTTCTTACTTTGCTCTATTAACTTCTATTGTTCAATATATGCGACAGCTGTGTGGTTGAGAAACTTGACCTTATTGATTCTTGTGGATTATAATAATGCTCTGCTTATTTTATAAATTCAGGTGCTGGAACAGTCAGGTATATTTCAGGCTGATGGATTACGATTTAGAAGTATTCCGGCTATCATAACAACTGCAGTTGGACAAATGGTGCGTATATCCTTCTTCTCGACCTTAGGTCTGTTCAGAATACCTTAAACTGCCCCTCAATACTGTGAAGTATAATATCCTACTTGATTTATTACAAACAGTCAAGTGGGTTGCCTTTTCCTTTACCTTCCTTGTTCATTTTGATAAGTTTAGCCTCTGCTGCTTGGAGCCTTCCTAAGCTGATACAGATTCTTGAATTAAGTGTAAAACCTGCTAGTTGTTCTAAAGTATTTATTTTACCACCAAAAGATTGAAGTGATATTAATTCAGTCATTTAATTTTCTCTCCTTTGACTTCCAAACACAATAAGATTAGTCATTACAAGCTGCAGTAATACAATGTGATTTAGAGCATGTTTTGCTTAAAAATTAATGAAACCAGTAAATATAGTTGAGCAAGTAATAATAGAGGGTGAATGCTTTGCATTCCTTATGTATTCTGGGAGAGTAGTGTAGGGCTCCAAATGTGATTTCCTTTGTCTGTTCACCTATCTTCCACACAAAATATGATTCTCCCTTATAGATATGCATGCTCAAGTAAACATTCTTATTTTGAGACTTGAAAAGCTTAATCAAGATGTATGCAACTATAGACAATTAGATGAACCAAATTATAGGATTTGATTGTTCCCTTTGTGACCAAATAGTTCGTGTATTCCTGTACTTAATTGTTCTTATTCTTGATTTCTAGGCCATATCTAAGGGAAGACAGGGAAGAGAAGCACAGAACCTAATTAAGGTGGAGTTGTCTTTTCTTCTCCTTACATTCGGTAGTTTAAGCTCTTTGGTTGGATCTCAATAGATGTTTTTCCAGGTCTATGTAGCTAATTTGCGCCTCAAGGATGTTGGAACAGATGTTTTGATCACTGCTTATGAGCCTTTGTTGATAAAGTAAGTTGCCAGGATAAGTTTGATTTTGATCTTTAGTAATTGCCAGTATGTGTCCTCTTTCTCTCCGCATTGAGTACACCAATAGCCAATGCTTTGAAGGTCAATATTTCATGCTTTGGTCATTTATATTCTTTTCTTCTTGTAGCCCTTTGAGCGAAAGTGCTGCCACAGTTGGGGCCGGTGTAGCGGCACCTGCGGCTCAGTCTGGCTGTATGCCAATGGCAGAGGTTTTTAGAAGTGCCGTCTCTAGTTTCAAGGTGAATGACTGGAGCCTTTTTGGCGCCCCGGCTTGATTCTGGATGAAACCATACTGGAGATGTACAATTATTGCGTCACTAGCCGGTTGAGATTTCCCATCCTACAATAGTTCATTCTTCCTTATGACTGTCAATGCGACCTTTGCATTCAGAAGAAGGGGGGGGGGGGGGGGGGTTGGTTTGGTCCCCGGTACTCGATTTAAGGCGTAAATGCTGATGGGACCTCCTTTTGAGTTTTGTTGTAGAATGTTAGTACTTCGTAGAGCCATGCGTGGTCGTTTTTCTATTCTCATTTCTTGTTTTAAGTGTTCTCGAATATGTTTTCATACTGAGATGTACAATTATTGTCACTGGCCGGTTTAGATTTCCCATCCTACAATAGTTCATTCCTCCTTATGACTGTCAATGTGAACTTTGCATTCAGCCGATGGTAAAAAGAATGTCCCTGTACTCGGTTTAAGGGGTAAATGCTGGTAGGACCTCCTTTTAAGTAGGGGTGTCAATTTGTGCGGGTTGGGTGGATTCGGATTTGGGTTGAGGTAGTGGTATAATATAAAAGTACCAAATTCAAATCTAACTCAGTCCGATGTTAAATCCAAAATGTTCAATTCTAACATGATCTGTAAAATTTCGTATCAGATTTGGATTGATATGATTTTTAGTTAGGTCACTCAGCAACCTAATAAATCCAACCCAGCCAAACCCAATCAAATCCAACTTGATCTATTTATTTTGTTTTTTATATTTATAAATTTCAGTATCATAATTGAGTAGAAGTTTGATCTATAATAAAATCTAAAATTTGACATAATAATTAAGGTCTAAGAAACATAATAACTTGTCATGTTTATGAGTACTCCGAATACAAAAAAAATAATAAACCATTGTTTAATTAACAATTTTGATAACAACCATCAAATGATCAAAATGCATAATTAACTACAAAATAGTGAAAATTAAAGTTGAAAGACAAAAACATATCAAATTCAATTTTCTTTGAATTTGAAGAATGGAAGTATTATACTTATTTGTTAATAATGTTATTGTAATTTGTAATTTGTAATTTGTAATTGAATTTTCAAAATTTAGATTTTTGTATATATATCATTTATACTTTATTTTAATTAGTTAAATTTTTCAGGTAGGTCGGGTTAGGTTGGGTTGCATAAGATTTATTAGGTTATTGAGTCACTCACTTATTTTTTTTCATGTTATGTAGATTGACCCGAAAACAATCTAATTTATTATTATTATTTTGTTCTTGGGTCATTTTTGGGTCTGACTCGATTTGACCCGAACCCGAAAACCTCAAATCCAAACATAATTTATTTTATTTATTTATTTTTCAAATAAATCATTATCGTGTAATCGGATTTAATTTGATTTTGACATCCTTACTTTTAAATTTTGCTGTAGAATGTTCGTACATCGTGGAGCCATGCGTGGTCGTATTTCTATTCTTATTTCTTGTTTTAAGTGTTCTAAAATATATTTTCATTTCGGTACTGCTTCGCATGTAAATATGATAACATGATTGAATTAGGAAATGAATTTTTGAAAAAATATGGACTGAGAACATTATTTTAATGGAGTCTCGTTAAATATTTTAATATAATTTGTTATTTGATTCATTTTGAGTCTTATATTATTTTTATATTTATGATTAAGTTATATTAGAATAACAAAATATTATTGAATTTAGTATAGGCTAGGTATGCAAATGAGTCGAGTCGAGCTGTGATTTTTCTTTTTATTTTTAGACTCGACTCGATTTGTTAGGCTCGAAATTGTCATCAAGCTATATGTTTGAGTTCAATCGGGCTTGAGCTAAAGCTTGAAAAATTAAATTATTTTAGGTATAAATATTTTTTTAAAAAAAAATATAGGCGAACAAACTAGCTAACAAATTTATTTAGTTCAAGCTCGACTTGAAATCTAGACAAACTTGGTTTGAGTTCGAATATTTTTGGATCCAATTCATCAAGTTCACTAGCTAATTTGCATCCCTAATTCAACATGAGTTTTATTATTTGGGATGATGGATAAAATTACTATTTAATTAATTTATCAATTACACTTATTTTCAAAATTAATTGGTACTCTAGTTTTGAATATTGTAGTTCTGGAATAGCATAAAATAGAAAATCTTCATTCGAGACAATAAGATCTGAATTGTCTGAGAATATGTGTGCTGTTTTCGTGTTTACTGTTTACTGTTTACTGTTTACTGTTTACATCTGCAGTCACACGAAATCCGGATTTTTGTAAAAATCTATTCCTCCATAGATTTTCATAAATAAGTAAAAGTTTAAAAAAAAAAAAAAAACGAAAAATCTGTGGTCGACATTTGAGTTGATTTGCATTATGTAATCACTGTTGCACCATTATATGTACACACAAGACCAAGGTGCCAGTCAATTTTTGCTGAAAATAACGACTTTGAAAATAATCCATTTCTAAAACGTTTTATTGTTTTCATACCATAAAGTCCTGGTGAGCCTATTATGTATATGGGCTGTCAATTCACATCAAATAATTGCTATATCGAGATGGTGATACATTGATATCGACTTCCATCTAAAAGTGTGTACGCAAATCTAAACCTTTATTGCTTTATTGAACCCCCCCCCCCTTCTCCCCCGTCCTCTTTTTTTTGGTGTGCTGTAGTATTTTTCTAGGTTTAACATTAAAATTAGGATCTATTGCAATAACTGTTTGGTTTTATTTTTATTTTTAATTTTTATTTTCATCATTTTTAAAATTTGAAAAGTTAGTTAATGAAAATGAGTTTGTATTTAGATGAAATGTTGAAAATATAATGATTATATTGATTTTTAATAAGTTATAGGCGGATAGAAATATAAATAATGGAACAGAGAGAGAAGATATATAGGTTATTGGAAAAAGATATATAGGTTACTGGAGAATGTATTTTGAAAATGAAAATAAAAATAATGTTGGGTAAAAATTCTAAAAGTTATGATTTTTATTTTTGGAATGACTTTCATCTCTTTAAGAGAAACCACTTCTGCCCATCTAGAAATGAAAAAAGTGGCTATGGAAATAAAACCGAACGGGCCCTTACATCAACTTTGCTAGAGGAGATGGAGAAGGACCTCTATTGCAGGACACAGTGAATTCCCAATGTTGACCCTAAGAGCATGCGATATATTTGATACCATTTATTTAGGTATGGATCTAAGTGAACTATGAATTATAAAATGAGTATTGAATTTAACAACATTATAAAATAAAATATTAATTTTATTATGTAAAATTTGATAATTATGTATATATTTGAATGATATGATATAATCCCAGCAATGATATTGGCTGGTGTTATTTGTGGATTTGGAGAGGCAGAGAACCTTTCCCTACGTATATTATTCATTTTCTTTTCCCATAATATACATACTGATATGGGTATTTAGAATATTATTATTTTTTAGTTTCTGAGTAAATTGATCAGGTCCCATATGTCGTTATTTGGGTCTCGATCTCTTTTTAATTTGTAATATTTGCTCTGGCTTGCTCGATCTCTTTTTAATTTTTTTTTTATTATTAAATTAGATCAAAATTTAAGTCTTAAAAGATTTTCGTGGAACCTCCGACAACCCTAATTTATTATGGTAATTTCAGACTTAACTAGAGGCCAACCCAACTAGAAGGATCTTCCTCACATCTACATCACACACTATAGGTGTTTCTTCGAGCCATTTTAAACCTTTAAAGAAGATGTGGTTTTGGAGGAGAAGATATATAATTGAGTTTGAAAAACAAGAATGAAAAGTAAATGGATATGGTTGAAACTTGAAAGCTTGGCCGAATAACCACAAACATTCCGACAAGTAGTTGTGCATGATTAGATGAATTAGTGAGATGGTAAGACATCTTCATCAACCAATGTAGTAGGACGGGTCATGGCACGTGATCACCCAACAAGCATCATTGACCTAATCTCCATATGCCCCATCGCTTTGTCAACTTAATATATCTATTCAACAATATATATATATATATATATATATATTCGTATTATATGATTTGGGTTTTGGAAGATTCCTTTTCATATATAGTTGGAGGATTAAATCGTGTTGAAAAAGTGGGGTTAAGATTTGATAAATTTGAATCTAGAGGTCTTAAGAGTGCATATATATATTCAACAATATACGTTGCTTACGAGGTTTGTTCAAATTTTTTTTTTCCGATACTTAACCTAATATTCGATAGTTAAGAGATTAAAACATCGAGAGATCAGTATTAAAGATGTAAAAAGACTGTGTATCTTATAAGTGATTGTCATTTGATAAGTAGGTCACTGACACTTTAGGTGAGCTGATTAATTTGATATGAACTGTTCAAATACATTTGATTTCAATAAATAGGATGATTTAGTGCCAACTCGATCTAATTCGAATCAAATTTATTTCGTACACACACAAAGTGTAATTTTGGGAATTTCTTCAAAGATAATTCCCATTGTGTGGCACTAGGGTTCCAAAAAAAACTTGATTTTGGTGAATCCAAATGTTAATTTGGGTTTTATTTTGATGTGACCAATTAAAGAAAGAAATTAAAAACAAGGGTTGTTGATGAAAATCAAACATGACCAATTAACTATTGGTCATTGCGTGCCATGGAACAATATCCTTAATTTAGGGAATTTGACCATGACTAACTGTCATATATAACATATTTAGGACAAATCCTATATAAGCTAAATGTCCTAGACGACATCTTATTAATCATCCTAATTAATCAGGTCCTACGGACCACAAAGGAAGAATTGAAACCTTTAATGATGATATTTTAGCATCATTAGCCAGCATGTTGGTTGTTGAGATGTGTAATATTTGTTGATTAATTATGCTAACTAGTCTAGAGACATTGTTACATGGGAGATTATATCCTTATGTCTTGGTTTCAAATGATTCCTAGAGTTTGATGTGACAAGCTAAGAGCTGCTTGTTCTCTATATACATAGCAGATTAATTAATGAGCTTTGCTCAACTATTGAGTCATTGTAAATTGGGAGAAAAATGGTTAGAGTATATTGAGTTATATTATAAAAATCATCACTAATTATTATATTAATTTAAAAAAAATTATCTTGTTATAATAATAATACTCATAATTTTAATAGTGAAAAAATTATGTTTAAATTGACGCTTTTGATAGCTAGTGGCATATTTACAGTAAGAAGAAAAATATTATCACAAATTGTATTGATAATTTTTATTTTCATTAAGTTATAATCACTACAAATGTTAATTTATTATTAACGATAATAGTTTTAAGATACTAATTTTTATCGATATATTGGAAAATAATAATTACTAGTACTTAATAAATATGGTTTTTGACAAAATACAAATTATTGTTATTTGATATTAATTGAGCCACGTCAGCTAACAAGTCTTTTCAAGGTCACTAAATCTTTCTAAGGGATTTATCAGCTCGTGTCAATGAATCTTGAATGGTTTGGTTGGATGTTAGTTAGATTTAACCAGGCATTACAATTAGGATTGTGACTAACAAATGGTGGTTTTTTCGAAAACTCTCTGAAACTTAACTAGTTAATATAGATCGTAGGATAGGAAACGATCGTTTTCAAATAGTTTAGGATGATAGAATGTGTAATTTTATCATTTTATAATTGATGGTATTTATAATTAAGAGAATGCTGACATGGATCAGTCATATTCAACTTCTGTGGCATATAAAGATAGTGTTATGTGTATTTATGTATGATCGATCTGTGTAAAAATACATAAATCTTTTACGTATCTGGTATAAAGACAATAGATAAGAATAAAATCATTCTTTTGACATATTTTATTACATTACTATAAATAACAATTTCCACTTTAATCTTTGTAGTAATGAGTGGTGGTGTCTCTCATTCATTAAGTCCCATTATTCAACATTTTAAAATGACATCTAAAAATCCAACAATATTCAACTTTAAGGTAAATTGCATTTTTGGTCCTATAAGTTAGACTCATTTGAATTTTGATCCCATTATTTATGACTTTTGCACATTGCATCCCATAAGTGCACTTTTTTTTGCAATTTTAGGATCACGATGGCTTTCCGTTCAATAATTAATGGAGCAGTCACGTGCCACTTGCATGACTATTAAATTGTTGCTTTTTTGGTCCCATAAGTTATGCTTGTTTGTATTTTTGGTTCCAACGATAGTTCCAATAAATTTTTTTGAAGTTTTAACAACTTTTCTTCATTACATTTAACATCTTAAACAACCAAAATATCACTTATTTTGTTTTTTCACACATTTGATGCTCTTTCCAAGCAAAGAAACCACATCTATTATTCATGAAAGTACAACTATGAAACCTCATATTTGGATTTTCATTTGTCCATGAGGTTTTCAATAAAGATGGTGTGCCACAAAAATAAATAGCATCTTCACTTGCAGCTATTTTTCTTTCTTCTTCTGCAAAAATTTATTGTAGCTATTGTTGGGACCAAAAATACAAACAGGCCTAACTTATGGGACCAAAAAAGCAACAATTTAATAGCCACATCAATGGCACATAACTACTCCGTTAATTATTGGATGGAAAACCTTTTTGAGTCCTGAAATTGTAAAAAAATTGCACTTATAGAATGTAATGTGTGAAAGTCATAAAAAATGGGACCAAAATTCAAATGGTTTTAACTCATAGGACAAAAAATGCAATTTACACTTCAACTTTCAGAGCCATTAATTGCTACCTACAAATTCATTCAACCCCATGGAAAATTATCTCAAATATATATACATATATATATGTATATATGCATGTTGATCCAAGAGCAGAAAGTTAAACAGACAATGATTGCATGAATGAGATGGTGTGCAACTTTACTGATTTTCATCTTTTTTATTTTTATCTTTTTTGTTTTTTATTTCTTTTTCAGTTTTTTTGACTTGAGAGTTTGGGTCCCAATCCAGTTGCTTCAGCCCCGCCACTGTCTCTGTACAGATTGAATGATAAAGAGCACTGCACGTGGAGTCTGAATCAAGAAACTGTCCATCCACAATAAAATGGGCTCCTCAGAGATCAAAAGTACACATTAATTGGAATTCAAATATTTTCTGAGTTTTTATCTGCAATCAAAAGTACAGATTGGAATTCAAATATTTTCTGGGTTTTTACTGTTTGCAGATAAACAAAGTTATGTTTCGTTCCGGTTTTTACTGCATGCGCATTTGTGCTCATGCCATTCAAACACCTTGGTTTGAATTTTAGAATATTATTTCATTATTTATAATTTAATTTTAATGATTTATCAAAAATATAGAACTCACTAATTTTAATTTAAATGATAAGTAGATTCAATGCCACAATTCTTGAACAACTTAACTAGCTAGAGTAGGGTTTGTCTAAATTGTCTGTAGGTATTATCCTACCTGTATGTATAAATTATCTTACCAATATATATGATAGAACTTTTGTTCTTATGGAAAGAACATATTAGAAATTGTCTTGACAGAAAAATTGAATTTCATAAGATATTGGTCCATTATTATTCATTATCACTTGTACTAATAAAAAGTTGTTTTGATAGGAAAAATTGAATTTTGTAAGATATTATCCTATCGACATACCATGGATAGACTTTGTCTGCCTTAGAAACTATTTTGACATGTCAAAAAGGATGAATGTTTTATAATAATTTATCTTAAAATATTTTAAATTCCTTTTAATATGAAACAATATTTGATATGATTAATTTTGATAAGAGTTCTTATAACTTGCATGATGTAATTGAAAGTGTATTCTGCCACTATTTTTAGCATTAGATCCTCTATTCCATTTCATATTTCATCTCCTATTCCAATGTGATGTATATATACCAAGTGTATTTGATTTTCAATCAATTCTTTTTACATGAAAATATTTAATACAAATATTGTCCATTCATGCAATAAAATATGAGATAAAACATGTATTAGAATAAAAGACCTAAACCCCTTTTTTAGGGCAAAACTATAAATTTTGATATTAAAAAAAATTCACTTTTAAGCTACCACTCCAAGTATTGCAACCATTTCCAAGGTATTGGTCTATGAACATAGAAAGTACTAGAAGATAAAAATGATGACAACAATAGTATTCAACTTCAAAAATCTAAAAATTACTTTGGCACCCTCAAAAAAAGCTTTTTCTTTTATTTTCCCCATAAAGAAAAATATTGCTTAATTTGCCCTAGCCCACCACCCAGATAGTTCCCACTCATTGTGTTCCATTGCTTAAAGCTTCCATTCTCTCACTTCCCTTATTATCCCCATATCTCTTTTCTCTCTCCCAAAATAATAATCCATATAGTTTGCCAGCTCCCATCTTCAAGGAATTGCAGAGAGAGAGGTAGAACCAGAAACCCCATACATATAAAAAAGAGAAAGAAAGCAAGAAAAAGAGAAATTATAGATCAGTCCCACATCTGATCAGGGTCATCTACAGATAGATGTACTAGAGTAAGTCCCTCCCCCACCAAGATATATGATCATGGATATTGGTGGCAATGGAAATGCTGTTCAGAAGCCCAATTTTCCTTTACAACTGTTGGAGAAAAAAGATCATATTCATCATCAGCACCACGAAGAATCTTCTTGTTCTAGCGATAAATCCTTGAAAATATCAAATTCTTGCACACAGAAAGAGCAAGCCAACAAGAAGCCTCAGCCAAAGAGAACTTCCACTAAGGACAGGCATACGAAGGTTGACGGCCGTGGCCGACGGATCCGGATGCCGGCCGCCTGCGCCGCCAGGGTTTTTCAGCTCACTAGAGAGTTGGGTCATAAATCAGACGGTGAAACGGTTGAATGGCTGCTCCAGCAGGCGGAGCCGGCGGTGATCGCCGCCACTGGCACCGGAACTATACCGGCTAATTTTACTTCGCTTAATATATCTGTCAGGAGCTCGGGTTCGTCTCTTTCGGCTCCCTCATATTTGAGGAATAATAATGGTTATTTTAGCCAAGGTTTTGCGGCGGCGCCCCAGTTCAGAATTAGGGCTGATCAGTGGGAGAGAAGTGGTGTTGGATTATCATCGTCGTCTGAGAATTCGATGAATTTTCTGAGTGGGAATGGGGGTTTGAATGCGATGTTACAAACTAAGCAAGGATTAATGCGTGAAAAGGGTCTCGGGATGGCGGCTGCGGCTGAAGGGGAGGGCAGTATAGGGCGGAAGCGGCGGCCGGAGGAAGATCTGCAGCCGGCACTGCAAACCCAGATGGGGAATTATATGCTGCAGTCGAGTTCAGGGTCTATTCCGGCAAGCCAAGGTCAGATTCCGGCTACAACTTTTCTTATGATGCCAAATTCCAGCAGCCAAGTGAATAATAATAGTACTGGTGAACCTCTGTGGGCTTTTCCTTCTGCCGGGAATTCTAGCATGTATAGAGGAATTAGTTCTAGTGGACTGCATTTTATGAATCTTCCGACGCCGGTGGCGCTCTTGCCAGGACAGCAACTAGCTATGGGCAATGGAGGTGGCGGTGGGGCGGTGGTCGATGGGCATTTGGGCATGCTTGCAGCTCTGAATGCGTTTAGGTCTATTCCCGGTGGCGGAGCTGGGGCGGAGGCTCAGGCAAGCGGCCAATCCTCAGGTGGCGCCGCCGATGACCGGCACATTGCAACTAGTAATCACTCCTGAAATATGACAACTCAGCCTATGGTTTGTATCTTTCTTGATAAATTTCTTGAAAATTGATAATATATATATATATATCTGTAATATATAGTAGGTTCCAGTAGGGTTGATCACCCTAGAGGAATCATCTTCTGATTTATGAATTTGATTGCGTGAATATCGAGTTTGATCTTCCATCTTTTTATGGTAACATTGAAAAAGTGTTTTTAGGGTTTGAGAGTAATAATATGTATGAAGTCTATGAGATTGAACATTACCTAGAGAAGCCCTCATTCATAGATTATATATTACTTCATGACTTAGGCTCAAAAAATGATTGTATGCAAGGATAAATTGTTCAATTGAGTTTTCTTGCTTCACTTTCATTACATTGCTCTTAATTACACGAGCTCATTTTAACTACCTCGTAATCATATTATTTTGGAAAAAAAATTTGTTCAGTTAGACTCGATCAATTATGTAATAAATGTTTTATACTGTATTTTGATTATTGACTTTTTTATCAGTGGATTGACGGTCTGATTGTTTTACTCGACATATTATTTTGATTTTAACGAACGAACGGTAAGTTAGAAACACAGCCCAACAATTGTTATTACATGCTTGATTCTTGATGACACTAATTGTAAGCTCCAATGAAGCATATATGTCTGTGTGTGATTAAGGTTGCATCAAATAGGGGAAAAGGTACAATGAATATAGCAATGGAGGAGCCCACAATTTTTATTTTTCAGTTTCATCTCCTTATCATCAGGTGGCTCTCAGGTGGTATCACAGAGCCAAAAACTCCCCAAAACTGATACACTTTTACTTAGTACCTATGGAACAATTTCTCCTCTTTCTCATATATGGTGGCTGCAGCTCTTACACAGTCAGGTGGTGGGGGTGGTGATGGTCCTACTCACCTGTAAATCCGGACCGTTCATTAAATTGCTTGTTTTTTCTTGAAAAAATTATTACCATATCTTGAAATTATATGGTAGTACTGTATAGTTTTCTTTCTTGAATTTTTTTTCTTGGTTTTCACACGAGCATCTTTGGTGATCAAGATCTAAGCACGATTGAATTTTGAATTTAGTTTTTAGGGTATTGGTGCAAATTGAAAATTGCTTATAAGTGACACTTTTATGTAAGTTGGATTTAATTTTTATTTTGGAATTAGAGGATGTTTAGTGAACTTGATTATAAGTTTATCAAAACAACTTGTAACTTGTAAGATGTCTGAGAGTTCATAAAATATTACAAAAATCGGTAATTTTTTAAAAATAGAGCTTATAAACTTTCGAAAATAAAAATATTAACATCTTGTACTCTTTTAAATAATTAAGAAATTTTAGCTTTTTTAACATCTTAACAAACTCTTTTAATTTAAACCTAGAATTATCATTATTAATACTTTATGAATTCTAAAATATCACAAGAAAAAGATAAAACTGACAAAATAGTAAGTGATTACAATACGATTAAAATTATACTAATTATATATATATATATATAAAGTGATAAAGAATTTCGTTTTATCACCTTAATAATTTTTACAACTACATGATGACAAAAATGTATTTAATTTGTCACCATTAGCAATTCATGACAACTTAATGATTAATTCTCATTATAGTGACAATTCGTCACTAATGACTAATTGTCATTACAGTGAAGATTAATTGTCATTACGGTTGACAATTTGTCACTAATGTTGATTGATTGTCATTGCAGTGAGAATTTTCATTGTCATTATGTTTTTAAATATTAATTTTACTACTATTGTGTCATATTATAACAAAACAAAAAATATTGTTCTCTATAAAACATCATCAATAATAAAATAAACGTTATTGTCACTTAATATATACATATGATTAGGAATAATTTTATGTTGTTACTTATTATTTTGTCTCTAATAATACATTTTTTGTAGTGTATCCAAACATTTAAAAAGTTTATTTTCAAAATAAAATTTAGCATCTTATAAATTTGCCAAACATCTTATAAGATTTTGAAATAGATAAACAACCTCTTAACTAAGCAACTTTTTCATTGATTGAAGAAAAAATATTAGCATCTGTATTGTACTTTAGATTCTTTGTTTCGTTTTTTATTTCAACTTGATTTGTATATGCCAAATATATTTAGTTCTCAATTTATTATTTTTATAAAAAAATATTTAATATATATTATATATTTATGAAATAAAACATGAGATAAAATATATACTAAAATAGAAAATTTAATTCAACTGTAAATGTTGAAATATTTTAATTTCAATCGCTTTAACTTACATCGCGATTTCAGTACTCTCCCTTTAGTTTATATAATTATATTCCAAGCACTATTGCTGTGATAAAAATCCATCACTCCAAGACAAAGACTTTAAGGAAATATTGTCATCGGATAGAAAGACAAAACCATGGTAGCCAGAAAAGCAAAAAAGAAGGAATTATTGATTTTTTTTTTAATACTTATTACATTAATTCTCCATTTGAGAGAGACCATTTTAATTTCATGCTTTCATACCTTTGCTTAATTAGGAGAAGAAAAATCAATTGACTTTGGTTTGGGCAGAAAATATGGAAAGGTGACCTGGATAGATGCCCTTAATTTGTGGATTTATATATAGAGAAAAGTTAAGACAAGAAAAACATTAATTAAGGTACATATGTATGGCAACATATTTCAGTTACCTCAAAAGGGTACAATCTTGTTTGTTACAGGGGAAGCACAAAAAGCAAGCTCTCTCTCTCAGTATATATATATTATTTATATACACACATCAGAAGTCTCTTTAGGCTCGAACTCTTAACCTCCCACATTACATGGGAGATGCTGCTAAACTAGAGACCACTTGGCCTCTCTAAAAATATATATATATATATATATACACACATATATAATATGTACGTGTTGATTTTTGTCTTGAAATTTAGGCTAAAAATGACGAGAAATGGAAGAAACGGTGCGAAACGACAGAAGCGGATGCTGGGCAAGCATTCAGCAGCCAGCGCCATGGTGCTAGAAAGCCGGCGCCACACAGCCCATGGGCAGAAGACTCGATTTTTCGGGTATTTAAACCCCATTTTCTTCCAGGACAAGTGAATCGATCAAGATAGACAAAACATAAAGGTTTCTAGACTGCTTTTGAGAGAGTTTTCTTAAGACAGAGTTTAGAACGAGGGTGTAGGGTATTCTCGTGAGATTTGTGGGATCAAGTTTGTACTTGATACTTTGATTAACAATCAATAAGATCTTCTTCTTTGTTGGGTAGAGTAGGCTAATGCCGAACCACGTTAAATCTTGTTGTCATGTTCCATTGAATTATTTTACTGTTATTTCATAGTTTCTGCAATAGATCCTCCTGGGTTTCAACAAATTGGTATTGGAGCAGGTTTGATAAGATGTCAAGCATAAAGTATGAGGTAGAGAAATTCGATGGAAAGAACAACTTTGGGCTGTGGAGATGAAGGTTCACGCCATCTTGTATCAAAAAGGTTTACAGAAAGCATTAAAGGGCAGAGATTATTTGCTAGAGACGCTGACAGACAAAGAGAAGGACGAGTTTATGGTGAAGGCTTACGGTACTCTGGTGTTATCATTGACCGATAACGTACTGAGAGAGGTCGCCACAGAAAGTACGCAATGAATTTGTGGAAGAAGCTGGAGAGTCTATATATGACGAAGTCCCTGACAAATTAGTTGTATTTGAAACAACAATTATACACATTAAGAATGAAAGAAGATATATCTATTACTTAGCATATTGATTTTTTCAATAAGGTGATTCTGGATATCGCTAATATAGATGTTAAAATTGATGATGAGGATCAAGCGTTAATTCTCTTGTGTTCTCTGCCTAAATCTTTTGAGCACTTGGTCGCTATTTTGCTGTACATGAGGGATACGATTTCAATGAATGATGTAAAGGCCTCATTGAATTCCAACGAATTGAGAAATATGTCTTGGGTAGCAACGATGGTGAAAGTGGGAAAGGATTGGTGGTGAAAGAGAGATCGAGAGAAAAGGGAAGGAATAGAGGCCGATCGAAGTCCCGAACCAAGCCTAAAAACGGTGACAAGTATTTTAGGTGCAGTGGAAAGGGGCATTGGAAATGAAATTATCTAGAACGAGGAAAGGCGAAGGATGCAGGTGAAACTTCTGATCAGAAATGTAATGATGTCGCAAGAATTATTGAGGATGAGTCTGATGGTGGGCTTGTTTTCAACGTTGTCGAAACTTTATTAACCTCTAAATGGATTTTGGATAGTGGTTGTTCCTACCACATATGCCCATGAGAAGATTGGTTTACCACATACCAGAAATACAATGGTGGTAAAGTGCTTATGGGAAACGATACTTCTTGCAGGGTTGTAGGAATTGGCTCAGTTTGTATCAGAATGCATGATGGGATAGTAATGATCTTGACAAATGTGCGTCATGTTCTAGATCTAAAGAAAAATCTGATATCGTTGGGTACTCTGGACAAGAATAGTTGTGAGTATAGAGCTCAAGATGGAGTTCTGCGGGTTTTTGAAAGTGCATTGCTTATCATGAAGGGAGACAAGCGGAACGACCTTTACATATTGTAGGGCAACACAATTTCTGGTATTGCAGCGATTTCTTCATCAATAAATGATACTACGAGACTGTGGCATATGCGGCTTGGACATACAAGTGGAAAAGGGATGTTAAAACTGAGAAAACGAGGTTTGTTGTGTGGAGAGAAGACTGGAGAACTGGATTTTTGTGAGCAGCGTATGCTGGGCAAGCAACACAGAGTGAAATTCAGCACTGTAGTTCACAGGACTAAGGGCACCTTGGATTACATTCACTCAAATCTTTGGGGGCTAGGTACATGCTGACATTCATAGATGATTTTTCACGGAGAGTATGGGTATACATGCTAAAGCATAAGGATGAAGTCTTTGTCAATTTCAAGCAATGGACGACCTTAATTGAGAAGTAGACAGGAAATGAGATCAAGCACTTGAGGACTGACAACGGATTGGAGTTCTGCAATAAGTAATTTCAGGAATTATGCTATAAGGAAGGAATTGTGAGGCATCGCATAGTTGTACATGCACCCAGTAGAATGAAGTTACAGAACGGATGAATATGACTATCTTGGAAAGAGCTAGATACATGTTCTTTAACACTAGATTGTCCAAGGATTTTTGGGCAGAAGCGATTAACACTGCGTGTTATTTAGTGAATAGGTCACCATCAACTGCTTTGGACTGCAAGACACCAATAGAAGTTTGGTCCAGGTCTCCTACTGATTACTCAAATCTAAGAATATTTGGGTATCTAGCCTATGCTCATGTGTTTTGTGTTTCGAGTTGTACTGTAAGCTGGAAGGCGACTTTGCGATCATCAGTTGCATTATCTACAATAGAACCTGAGTATATTGCTTTGGCTGAAGGTGTGTGAAGGAAGGCATTTGGCTAAAGGGGCTGATTGAGGATATGTGTATGGATTTTGAGATTACTTCTATATTTTGTGATAGTTAGAGTGTCATATACTTGTCAAAGAATCAAGCTTTTCATGAGAGAACAAAACACATTGACATAAGGTATCACTTTGTCCGGGATATGATGTCTCAAGGTGTCATTCAAGTTGACAAGGTTGGGACTAAGGATAATTTGGCAGATATGTTAACTAAGGCTGTTTCAAAAATCAAATTCGAGCATTCTTGGATTTGGTTAATATTTGCAGACTCAGATGACAAGCTCTTTCGGGGGCAGGGACAAAAAAGATAGATGGTGAATTTCTAGTCAAGGTGGAAAATTGTTGATTTTTGTCTTGAAATTTGGTCTATAAATGATGAGAAATGGAAGAAACAGTGCAAGATGGTAGACATGGGGACTGGGCAGGCATTCAGCAGCCCGCGTCGCGGTGCCAGGCTCACAGCTATAGGAGCCACACATGGCCCATGGGCCTAGGACTCAATTTTTTCGGGTATTTAAACCCCATTTTCTTCCGGGACAAGTGAATCAATTGAGATAGACAAAACACAAGGGTTTCTAAACTACTTTGGAGAGAGTTTTCTTGAAACGGAGTTTAGAACGAGGGTGCTCGATGTTCGTGAAATTTGTGGGATTCATGTTTGTACTTGATACTTTGATTAACAATCAATAAGATCTTCTTCTTTGTCGGGTAGAGTAAGCTAACGCCGAGCCACGCTAAATCTTGTTGTCATATTCTATCGAATTACTTTATTGTTATTCCATAGTTTCAGCAATAAATCATCCAGGGTTGCAACAGTACGTATAGGTATATGTATTCATGATTGAAAAAATTTTAGATCACAAATTTCTGAGCTTAGAATTTCTTAGTTGTTTTTCTATAAATTGCTCTATATATATATATATATTTTGTTTAATTATTAAAGAAACATATTCTTTAAATCAACATAATGAATATAAGTTTATTATTAAATCAATAATTATATATGTAAAATTTTTTTCAAACATTAGAATGCCAATCGCGTTATATAAAATACCACATGTTCAGGCTTAGTTCATTTTAATTAACCTCATCGTCTCATTTTAATTGAATATAAGAAATGAAAATATTATTGAAGATAGAAAATTAAAAGAAATAATCAACAAAAATTTAAAACAACTTTGACAATTTTCTTCATTTAAATTGAATGTAAATTTTATTTTTCTTTTGGCTCCAAAATCACCATAAGAATAGAAAAAAAAAATTAATAATGGGTTTTAACAGTTCATGTTTTTTTGCGCTGTGCATTCTATTGGCCGGGATTCATTTTGGAGTGGAAATTATTATTTCCAAGGTGACTTCAGTTAACTATTTCAGACTCAGTTCCTCAATTTAATTATATTTGCGGACCTTTAGGTCGAGTTTAGTTTAAAGGTGTAATCAAATCGAGCTGAATTTGAAAAAAAGTTTTGATTTCAATCTCAAGAGCTCGAAAAAGATATATTAAGCTCAAATTGGAATCTGAGCTCGACGTGTCTAAAATCTTAACTCGACTCGATCAAAATTTGAGCTTGACTTGATTAAGCTCGAATTCCAAAGTGAGCTGTAAACATTTGCGAGCTCGAGCTCAAACTCAAGATAATATTATTAGGATTAATTAAGCACTTACTAGTAAGTTAAAAGCTATAACTGTTAACAAAGACACAACTTATTTCCTTATACATTTAGTAGCACAAAGTACTGTATAAGGCTTCGATCAGCTTGAACATGGGTTGGGCAGTTAGTTCCTCAGTCAAAGAATGATATTTATAATAAATTCAACAAATATAATATAATATAATATATATTTATTAAATAAAATAAAAATAAATATTTAATTTTATACTGATCACAAGCCTCGAGTTGAAATACAATTGTTACACAAAATTGACTCAAAATAGAAATCCAGCTTGATCATACTTGACTCAAGCTCATAATAGCTTGAGCTCAAATCGAACTAGCTCGAACTCAATCCTTGAGGCTCGCAGATCGGTTTGATCACTCATTTGCACCTTTAGCTTTAGCTCAATTCGTCACTTTACAATAAAAAACCTACAAGTCGGATCCAAGCATTGTTAGAATTAGTTAGGACTTTTAGATAGTATGTTAAATGGAGAAGAGATGAGAGTTCTTTTGGTATCTCAATCCCAAATTGAAAAAAAATAAGAAAATGAGAGTTCCTTTATTAGGTGAATCTCTTGTAAGCTTTTAGATTACTTTAACGTTTTTTTGGAGAGTGTCTAAGTACATGAGAAATATGGATTAAATTCGAATTATATTCAAAATTTAATTAAATACAATTTATTTAAATTATATTTTTAATCAGAAACAATATGACTATTCAGGAAAAAAGATAAGACTATTAAAATTAATGCATTGTTTAAACTAACAGTCATAACTGTTGTAAATAGTTGTTGTAACCTTATATAAGGGAAATTAGTCCACACAAATTAATTACGTATTTTTCAAAAAAGGCATTATCACTCTCCAAAGTATTCTCACTCTCTCAATTATTTTCAACATCAACAAAAATTTTAAATTAAAAATTTCAGATTGTTGGTTGCAATTCCTTGAGTACCTTAATTGAATTTCAAGGGTGATTGCCATAGCCCCTATAACACAAGTAATGAGGGCAATTATCACCTTAAGAACAATATATGAGTTTTCTTACACGCAATTAAGCACATAACACTTCCAACTTCTTCAATACATTTTCTAGCAAGCTCTGTGCTCTTTGTGTGTGTGTGTGGGTGGGTACGATATTATAGGATCGGGGGTATGTCTCTAAATAGCAAACATCTACATTTTTTTCAATTATTGAAGAGGCAATTTGACAATTATTTCTCACATTTTTTTTTTTAAATTGCTTCTTACCACTTTCATATGTGTCATTCAAAATTTGGCCAATGTGATAAGAATCCAATGTCTTATATTTCCCTAAATAAAATGTAGTATTTGTGTAGTTGGTCTTTGGTGATGCATGAAAATTCATATATATATATATATATATATAGTCAATAGCTTTCAAATCATAAATCAACACCACTTTATCTTTTTACTATTCAAAACTAAGAATATTTTTCTCCATCAGGTCTTATAACAGTTTTAGTTTCAGTCCCACTTTATATTGATGTGGGCTTATTAATATATTATTTCATTATTATATTAAAAAATAAAATATTGATGCATGACATAGAAATTGGTTCCCTTCCAAAAATCAAAAGAGCAATAAATAAATTAAAAACTAACCAGAATATTAAGGGCCTATTTGTTTTCATTTAATTTTCAAGCCTATTTTTATTTTCATTACTATTTAAAAATTGAAAACCAATTTCTATTCGTTTTCACTTAAAATATTCCTTACTTTTATTTTTAATTTTTTCTAAACCCATTCTATCATTCTACAATCATATTAGTCAAATTTAAATTTGATATGATATAAAGTGCCCACAATCATTTTAAAGGTAATAAAATATACATATATTTAAAAAAAAAATAAAGGGAGTGTTTGGTTATGTTGTTCCAAAATAATTTTGTTCTTGGAAAATATAACCAAATATATACTCATTTTTTTCTCAAAAATACTAAAATAAGTTTTTCCAAAACACATTCTCCTATCCTTCATTATACCCAAAACTTCCACATTTTTCAATACATATATCATATTTATTTTATTATTATTTTTATAATAAAAAATTACTCAATTCCATTTTCACCTAAAAAATTCAATAAAAAATCATTGATTTGATTACTATAGTAAAAAATGTCTCTCCCCAAAACATAAACAAACATGTCAATACTATCCAAAACAAATTTTTAACTATTCCCCAAAACATAACAAAAATTCCATTATATTTCCTAATTCCACTTACAACATTCATTCTCCTAAAACACATATCATAAGCAAACATAAATCATAACCAAACATTACCAAATCCCCTAAAACATATATCATAAGCAAACATAAAATATAACCAAACATTACCAAATCCTTTTAAACATAAAAAAATATAAATCAATTAATTTTTCAAACTTATACCTACTCTAATCATTACTTTCCAACAAAACATCTAAATACAATTTCATTTTCATTTCCAAATCATAACTACTTATTCAACATTTAAAAATGCATGAAAATAAAAATAGACATTGGATATAATATCAAAGGGGCCCTAAGATTGTTAACGCTGCAACAATTTAAAAATATTAAAATCTTTTTTCCCATCTTTGTTGTAGTGCACTTGCTATCAAATAAACTACAAAATTTTCAAACAAAAAGCCCCACTTTGCATCATTAGTCAACATTTCGGTGCCTCTTTCTTGCTGCAACACAAGATTCCCCATAAATCAGGCTCCTCTATTTTCCTTCTAAATCACCTTTTTTTTTTCCAATATACTTCTTTCCAAGTTCCCCTTTTCAAAAACAGTTTCACTTTTTTGCCAGAAAACATGCATAAATCATAGCATTTTCACACCTTTTCCTGTTTTTTTTTCCCACTATCCCTTACACAGAGCAACTTAGTAGTACAACTTTCACAATCTTACTGCAGGAAAAGGAAAGAAAAAGAACAGAAAATCTCAGCAGATGGGCTCTGGAGAAAATGTTTTCACTGTTGTGGCCAAGAACATTGATGTTCTTGCTATGTAAGTACTGTTATGTTTGATTTTTCCTACATTGTTTTAGTTTTTAGCATTGTGCTGATTTTCCCTGTCTGATTCTCAGGCCTCTGGTTTCTCTTGTTTTTCCTCTGTAAGTTCCCTTGTTAAAATCTTTTTTACATGAATATCCCAATAGAATAAATTATGACTTTCATATTTTGAAATATTTTTAACAGATATTGCTCCATAAAGGCCATAGAAACTAAATCGCGTGCAGATGATCATCAATGGCTAACATATTGGGTTCTTTACTCTCTGATAACCTTATTTGAGCTCACATTTGCCAAAATACTTGAATGGTAATATTACTAAGCTTCTCCCACGTTTATTCTTGCTGAAAATGATCATTGGCAGTGTTGGATTTCACTCGGTTATTTTAAACTTAAATTTGTCTAAAATCTCTAGAAAAACTTGATCTTATCTAAGTGAGTTTTTTTAATTACATTTCTAGTTTTAGAAGTAGCATCAAGTCATTTTCTGTTATAAATAAGAGTGCTTTATGGTTATTTGGCATATTAGTTACAAGTGGGAAAATATAGAGGGATTGAGGGTTTTTTTTTTTTTTTTGGCATTTTTTTTTTTGGATTGTGTATACAATAAGGGTGTAAGATGAGTCAGGTTAGTTCGAGCTCGAGCTTGAGCTTTATAATGAGTCAAACTTGAACCCTGATTTAGTTGTTTAAAAGCTTGCGGGCCGGCTCGCGAATTTTTTTTATTTTTAAATATTTTGTATATATTAATTAAATAAGTATTATATATTAATAATTTACTTATTTTTATTTTTAATATTTTTTATATATTATTAAGTAATTATTTATATTAATAATTTACTTTTTCCATTTTTTGATATTTTATATATAATGTTAAATATTTTTTATATATTAATAATTAAATATTTTATTGAGTTGAGCTTGAGCTCTACCAATACCGATCTTATGAGGTCGAGCTCTTAAACTCTTTTTTCTTACTTCGAAATCGAGTTCGAGCTTTTAAAAAGAGACTCATCAAGCTTGAGTTCGAGCTAAATTCATTTACATCCCTAGCATATATACCATATTCAAGTACTATGTTACACCATAAAATATTTAAAGAAAGAAAATTCTCGTGGACGTAGATGAATTTTGCCAACCACCTTGTGCGTTTCATTTAACCTTGTCAGGTATCATTTTTATCATTAGATTTATTAAATTGATCTGTAGATTGATTCCTAATAAATCAAATTCCGCATCTAAATTGCTTTCGCTGTGCAAGCCTCTAACACAGAGTAAACATAAAAGAGGCAAAAAAAAAAAAGTAAAATCGCATCCGTCTAACCAGTTGTTGCAATGTTAATTTCTTGGAAATTATGATGATCAGGTTTCCCATTTGGTCGTATGCGAAGCTGATCGGCGTTTGCTGGTTGGTATTGCCTTATTTCAACGGGGCAGCATATGTCTACGAGCATTTCATCAGGCCTTTCTACAGAAACCCACAGGTTAAACTGTGGTATGTCCCCAGGAAAAAGGACATCTTCAGCAAGCCTGATGATGTCCTCACTGCTGCTGAAAAGTATATAGATGAAAATGGACCAGAAGCCTTTGAAAGGCTCATAGCCAGGGTACATTAATTAATCCATCTCTCTTGGAAAATTCAAAATTTACTTTCAGAACTGATGGGTTTTAATTTTTTTGTTTTTTCCTAGGCTGATAGAGAATCAAGAACCAGAAGAAGCAGCTACTCAATCTTTCATGATGACTATGAATATTGAAGTTATTATGTGGGAAATTTTCAGTGGCTATGAACATTGAAAGTAGTTTATCATCTGTTATGGATGTCTGTGGAGAACTTGTTGGCCTTTCTGGGTTGGTTAATGTTTGTAGTTTGTTATGAATATTGCTGCCTGATTTGTGGAGTTGAGTTGAGGATTATGTCTTTGTTTTTCTCCCACAAAGTTGGGTCATTGTTGGTGTGGAAATTGTGATGGGCTTGAGAAATTTTAACAGGGAGTTTGGTTGTGTTTTTATTTTCAGTTTTCATTTTCAATATTTTTAAAATTTAAAAAATTAGTTAGAGTAAATGAGTTGAAAATATATTTGTATTTAGATAGTATATTGGGAAAATAACGATTATATAGAGTTTAGTAGGTTGTACGTGGAGAGAGATAGTAATAATGAAGAAGAGAGAAAATATATATAGGCTATTGGAAGAAGATATGTAGGTTATTGAAAAATATATTTTGTGATAAGAATGAGTTGAAGTATTAGTAAAAGTAATGATAAATTATTGATAATTTATTTTTAAATAATAAAAACAATTGAAAATGAAAATAAAACATAACCAAATTGCCCCTAAGTATGAGTTGAACCCAACAAATCTCAATTTGGTTATGGGCTTGGCATAGCCAAAGAGGCCCCCATTTCTTCTTTATCTCTTATCCCTACGAGGCTTCTTTTAGGTCTCGTTTACTTTTATGGATGGTATATTGATCACGGCATTAATTTTAAATGATAATAAGTAGTCGTGGCAAATGGGTAGGTCGGGTGGGGTTTGGTTTGGGTTTATATAAGTTGAGTTCAAAATGGATTGTATTCTATATAAATTATGATAGATAGGTTGAAAATGAGTTGAGTTCAAAATGAGTTGAATTGTTGGTTTAGTTAGATTTGAAATGGTTTCAATAAAAAATAAAAAAATTGATTTAATTTATTTATTTCAAAAAATTAATTTAAAAGACTATAGTAATATTATTATGCCTTATACACTCTATTTAATATATAATTTTGCAACATAATGAGATTATTTATTAAATTAATTAAATTTTTTAAATGAACTCATTTTGAACCCAACTAAAATTTATTCTAAACCCAAATTTGATACTTGCCATTTAAAACCTATCCCGCTCCAATTCATTTATGAAATGTTGAGTCCAACCTAACTCAAAATCATGTGGGTTGGGTTGAGCCCATGAGTTCTAACCCAAATTGACATCCATAATGATACGGATTAGAATTATTTTATTTAAATATATTATATTTACTATGTGGTATGAAATGAAGGACGAGACAGAATATGTTATAAATAATAGAATTACGAAGGACTGAACTCATCATCCCATGTTAATCAGAAATAATGGTGGACTACAATTAAACAAGCCATAAGGTTTGTACCTGGTCTTTGTAGGAGTAATAAATAATAAATATTAAATTAGCGAGCAGAGCCCATATACCAAAGTGTTCCTAGACAAATTGGGAATTAGCGATTCGTTTATTCGGGTGAAATAAATAATAAAATTAAATAATTAAATAAATATTATATATATTAAATTATTTAAACGATCTATTAATTAATTTTCTGTTATCAATATTTATTTCTACCAATGTGCCCTTAATTTAATCCTCACATGTGGGAGGCCCACATCTAAAGTTGGCCTTCATCCATTAAGGCGTGTGGGTTTATTAATTAATTAAATTAGTTGTATTTAGCCTAATAATTTAAAGGAAATAAACTTGGTGTATTATTTCAAATTAATAAACAAACCAATTTTATGACTGGTTATTCGAGTAATCATAATGATAAAAAATAATTTAACCAAGCAAGAAGGAGAACCTACAAATTAACCATCATTTCAACAATAATGATAAACTTGCGTTGGGATTAAGAGTTCTAACAATATCGGATACGAGACAATACATGGTTAAAAAATACTTTTTGTAAATAATTTCATGACATAATTTTGATTCATTTTATGATGAATGAAATAACAAAGAAATATTATGATATTTTATATTTAGAGATATTGTCCATGATTACTATATGAATGCTCAAATTTTTGCAACTCTAAGTGTTAACTATTTATCTACCTGATATGGATACAATAGACAAGCCCATTATGGTCGGCTCAGCATCCAACATCGTTATTAGGCCCAAATCAACCAAGCAATCCCAAGTACAAGCATCCAATATCGACCGCAAGAGAAACACATCAACCTTGGGGTTAGTCGATGGCCTTCTTGACCAAGTATCGTAGGACAGATACACAGCTGCAGTGTCACTAGTGATTACTGCATTAATTGTAACGCCTGCCACCAGTCACATTCGTATTTAATATAATCTAACCACTCTTCTATCCACATGAATGACACCACCGGCCCATCACCTCCGTATTAATGACTATAATGTTGCCTCTCATTTCTGGCCCGTCAAAGATGATGTTAGTCCACTAACTCCAAAAGACCTATAATGCCCCTACAAAAGAGTGGGGAGCATTGTCAAGTGGTAAGGAGAATACTCTTTTCGACTTGTGGTGAATACTATAAATATCCTTCTTAAGAGATAAATGTATGTTTTTCCCACTCTTAAGTCGTTACTCTGCCAAATTGCTTCCTGGTCGAACTCTTACTGACTTAAGAATTGGAGGGTCTTAGCTAAGGACCTTCTCATCTAGCCTAACGTGTGCTTCTTAATTGCATGATTTGATCCGCACTTTTAGATACTCTTGAGTCTAACTTCCTGGTTGATTGACATCTCTAGTCAACAAGAGGAACCTCACTCACATAATTAAACATCATTACTACCCATTCGTATTATTTTGAATACATTATCATTTTTTTTAAAAGTCATTTGAACTTCTACTTAAAAATGATGTTAAAAAATAAAATCTTATTTTTGTGATTTATTAATTATATTTCGAGAAATTGAATAGCTCAAATTGGGTTTCAACTGTATTACACCCTAAGAAAAAAAATATATTAATGAAAAGCGTTCCGTGATTATTTAAGTGTTGTCATTCATAATATGAATCACATAATTAATATTAATTTGACATAATGACTACTTTCATAGGCTCAAATAATGATAAAGATTAATTTTTAAATTCTTAATATTGTTCATCAATGATAAATGCAAAGGGAATGTTTAGTTATGTTTTTTCTGTGATTTTATTATATATTTTGGGAGAATGAATTATTGGATAATGTGAAAGTTGTTTTTTGATATGTTTGTTTATGTTTTGGGGATACATTTTTTACTATAACAGTCAAATCAATATTTTTTTGTTAGGTTTTTTGAGTGAAAATGGAACTGAATGATTTTTTAATGTTAGAATAATAATAATAAAAAATATATAATATATATAATATATGTATGTATATATTAAAAATATGTATTTTGAAAGGAAAACAAGAATATATTTGGTTATGTTTTTTCAAAAATAATATTGTTATGAGGAAACATAAGCAAACATTCCCAAAGTGTTCAATATTGATATTTTCTCATAATCTAGTGAAAAAAATATAACCAAGTAAAATTTTAATTTTTTTGGAACTATAAAGTATAATTTCCCATATTTAATTTAGCTCATAATTATAATTGTAACATGAACTATTATTGCATGTGAGTCTACATAATAAAACATTACATTAAACCAATTAACGAATTTTTTTTATTTTTATTTTTTGTGATAAGAATCAAAGAATTATTATATTATTTAGAGATACTCCAAAAGTACTTGGAAAATGAAGGAAAGTAATGAGCCAAAACATACAGTGGGAACAAAAGTGCTTCAATAATCCATTTTCTCCTTGGACAAATGCATTGCTTTTTGGCTTTATTTGTCAAAGAAAATAAAGAGATTCAAGAAAATGACAAAAGTGAAGCCATCCCAATCATCAAATCCCAGGGTGTATTAATTCAAACAGACTTTCAGTTGATGACGTGGCATTTTCCCGGAAAAAATGGAATGCTGAGAAATAGAAACGCAGAGAGAGAGAGAGAGAGAGAGAGGAACCAAGAAAAACTAGAAGCTGCACAAGGTATGCACGTTCGAGGTGGGGCGGTCTCACCCTGAAAATTCAACCCTTTCCAAATCCCATAATTCCTTCATAAAAAACCCTTTTGATTTCAAGAACCAGAATTTTTGTTTCTGGAGATATTTTCTTTCTTTTGTGGCCCAAGATTAGATTTTCAGCTCAGGAAACAAAAACAGAGAGAAAAAAAGAAGAAGGATTTCACGTTTTTGGTTTTAATGTCATTACCATTTTGCAAGAATTTTGTAGATTTCCCAACAAAAATAGGTCAATGAAATCGTTCTCTTTTCAAGGCCATTGTTTGTGTCCGGAGGCTATAGTTTTTACCTTATGCTTTTGCATGGCTGCAATTTAAAATCAAGAAAAATAGTTCTTTAGGGTTGAAGATTTGATCTTGACCAGTGGTGCAGCTGTTTGAGAGCTGAACAATAATTTTGTTGATTCTCATATTCTGAATCTTTGATGACTGAATAAAAGTTTCTTCTTCAGCAAAGGAGTGGGGATTTTTGATCTAGAGGGCCTTTTTTGGGGGATTTTGGCAATGGGCTAGGTGAAGGAATTGAATTTTGAATCTTTTAGTTCAGTGGCTGTGGTATATGGAGCAGAATAGGTGGGAGAAAACATTATTTTTTGATAAGTCAAATGGGTTTTGGTTTGATTGGTGGGTTGTTGCACCTAGTTATTTTGCAACGTGAATGGCTGATTTGCAGAGGCCTGGTCTCGTGGAAAGAGACATTGACCAGGTACTCTGTAATTACTGTGTTCTTTTATAAGCATTCAAATAGTATTCCTTATGAGAATTTCTTGAGGAAATGCTATGATCTTTTAAGGAATTGTGCAGATTGTAATACATTTGAGTGACATTATGTTCTTACAAAGTTTTTATCTTTAGGCCATTACAGCCCTTAAGAAAGGGGCACACTTGCTGAAGTACGGGCGGAGGGGGAAGCCGAAGTTTTGTCCATTTCGTCTTTCCACTGTAAGCTTTCTACATTAGCTGATCTCATCAGATACATATTATGTTCTGGTAATTATCATGATACATTTAAGCTACTGCCTCAACTCATTTGCAAATATAAGAAGTAGAAAGTAACTTGTATTTGATGCTCTGAGTCAGAGTCTTGATGATTTCATTGGAAAAGTAATATTATTTGAATGAGTTAAGACATGATATTGTACTTCTTTCATAACTTTAAGAACGGAGTTTAGTTTCTTAGTATTTTTCCATATGCATGTTAAGATATTCTAGTTAAATGGTAAATTTCTGTTTAAAATTCAGAATGACTCCACCTTGATATGGTATTATGGAGAACAAAGTGTAATTTCTTAGTTTTCTTTGATATGCATGTTCAGACATTCTAGTTAAATGGTAAACTTCCGACTAAATTTCAGGATGAGTCTACCTTGATATGGTATTATGGAAAAGATGAGAAACAACTTGAGCTTCGTCATGTAACAAAGATAATTCCCGGACAGAGGACTGTAAGTATGATCAATGATTTTCTGCACCTGAGGAGATATTTATGCAAAATTCTATTTCTTCCCACCATTCTTTTTTCCATCATGTGGCAGACCTTTTCCTGCTATTATTTCACAATGAATCTTCATCAAATGCTACTGTTTTGAGCTTAATATCCCTTACCAAGACTGACAATGACGGTTGCAAACGGAGCATTTGACTGACATGATACCTTTTTCTGATTTTCTCCTGCTAGGCAATATTCCAACGGTACCCTCGGCCTGAAAAGGAGTACCAGTCATTTTCTCTTATATATAACGACAGATCCTTGGATTTGGTGAGTTTCTGGTTGTTCTCTTATTACATGTCAACCATGCATTGATTCCATTAGTTTCTGATTGTTCTGTTATTACGTCAATCATGCATCATTCAACGCTAAACATTTTCACCTTCCAAAGTGGAAAATTATTTAAATTAGATCTTTTGTCAAATCTAGTTAATTCTTAGTTTCCTAATAATTCACAGATATGTAAAGATAAGGATGAAGCCGAGGTTTGGTTTGTTGGTTTAAAAGCTCTAATTGCGCGTGGTAGCTACAGAAAACTAAGAAATGAGGCAAAAAGTGAAAGTACATCATCAGATAGTCCACGTGGCTATAGGGGTACCAGATCAAGTTCATTTGTGAGTTCCACTATCTTATTTCTTCTCATGTTCCTGACAAATAAGCTGATGTTTTTGGTAAATAAAATATGTTCTTTTGTTTTCCCTTATGTAACTCCTCATCTAACTAATTCAGTTTCCTCAGGATCAGGGAGAAATCCAACGATCTGAGAATACTTCTCAGAGCAGACTGGGAAAAGCATTTGCTGATGTTGTGTCATACACAGCAGCAGCTAAAAATCCTCAACTGGTTGAGTCTGTTGCATATTCTTCCACTTCTCAGCCAGCTGCGGCAGCAGAAAACCCAAATGCCCGAACCTCTGGAGCTGAAACATTCAGGGTGAGCCTTTCTAGTGCTGTAAGTTCATCAAGTCAAGGTTCTTGCAATGAGGATTTTGATAACTTGGGTGATGTTTTCATCTGGGGAGAAGGCACTGGAGCTGATGGAGTAATAGGAGGTGGTCTGATTAAAGTCGACAAATCATCTAACATGAAGATTGACGCTCTATTGCCGAAAACTCTGGAGTCAACCATTGTACTAGATGTACATAATATTGCCTGTGGTAAGAGACATGCTGTCTTAGTCACCAAACAAGGGGAAATATTCAGCTGGGGTGAAGAGGCCGGAGGTAGGCTGGGGCACGGCATAGAGGCCAACATTTCCCATCCAAAGGTCATTGAAACTCTTAGCGGCAAGAGCATTGAAATGGTAGCATGTGGCGAATATCATACCTGCGCTGTCACAGTTTCTGGTGATCTGTACTCTTGGGGTGACGGTTCTCTTAACTGTGGTTTGCTTGGGCATGGAAGTGAGGTCAGTCACTGGATCCCCAAAAAGGTGGGTGGCCCCATTGAGGCCTTGCAAGTGTCATTTGTCTCTTGCGGGCCTTGGCATACAGCTTTATTGACATCTACCGGCCAGTTGTTTACATTTGGGGATGGAACTTTTGGTGCGCTAGGACATGCAGATCACAGTAGTACTGGCATTCCGCGAGAAGTGGAAGCTTTAAAGGGATTACAGACATTGAAAGTTGCTTGTGGTGTATGGCATACTGCAGCAGTTGTTGTAGTTTCTGGAACTTCTAATTCTGGACAATCCAACAAAACTTTAACCGGAAAGCTCTTCACATGGGGGGACGGGGATAAAGGACGACTAGGGCATGGTGATAATAAGTCCAAACTAGTCCCCGAGTGTATTGCTTCGTTGATTGAGACAAACTTTTCTCAGGTAGCCTGTGGAAACAACCTCACTGTTGCTCTGACTACTTCAGGAAAAGTATACACCATGGGAAGTACTAGTCATGGACAACAAGGAAGTTCAATCAGAGATGGAAAGCTTCCAGTTTGTATAAAGGGCGATATTGTTGATAGTTGTGTGGAAGAGATAGCTTGTGGTTCACATCATATTGCAGTTTTGACTTCAAAAGCCGAAGTTTATACTTGGGGTAAGGGCACAAATGGGCAACTAGGCCATGGCGACAATGTTGACCGGGACACACCCACACTCGTCAACTTCTTGAAAGATAAGCAAGTAAAGAGCATAGCTTGTGGTTCCAATTTTACCGCTGTTATATGTCTTCATAAATGGATATCCAGTGCTGACAATTCAGTCTGCTCCGGCTGTCATAATCCTTTTACTTTCATACGAAAACGTCATAACTGTTATAACTGCGGACTTGTTTTTTGCAAAGCATGTAGCAGCAGAAAGTCCCTTAAGGCATCCTTAGCTCCTAGCGGGAACAAGCCATATCGTGTTTGCGATGATTGTTTCACCAAATTACAGAAGACGGCAGACTCTGCATCTGTTCATCGGATTCCTCGTGTTAAAAGTGCAGGTTTACTAAATAAGCCGAGTGATGAAAAGGAGAGTGGGTTTTCTCGTTTACCAGGAAGCATTTCCAGACTGTCATCTGCTGAGTCATTCAAGTCCGATAGAAGTTCCACCACATTCAACGGGAAATTTGAATCAAATGATAATCGCGTCTCTGCTCTTCAGATTGGAAATATTCAAAGGCCAAGCACTTCTTCAAAATCGCCAACTAGCCCGTTTGGATCTTCGCAGAGCTTTCTTTCATTTTTCGTTCCTGATTCTAGACTGATTTCTCGATCGCCATCTCCAGTACTGGGGAAGAGCCCTCGGAGGTCTACAACACCATCACCATCTTCATTTCTCCTGTTTCGCTCATCAGAAGCAAGCCCAGATGATATAAGAATTAACAATGATAGCCTAAGCCTGGAGGTCAAAAGTTTAAGGGCACAGGTAAGCAGACTTTGGGAAGTGGAAAACAATACGAACTTGTTTGCTTTATCCGTTTATTAGTCATTTTCTATTGGGAAGTGAAAAATCCTGCATATAAACACCTTATCAGATGTTAATATCAACTGTTAACATCATTTTTTCTGACTTGAATTTGGCTTAATATGTTTTTAGGTAGAAAAACTTGCTAGCAAATCCCAACTTCTTGAAGCTGAACTGGAAAGAAAATCAAAGCAACTGAAGGAGTTGACTGCACGGGCAGCAGATGAAGCTGAAAAAAGCAAAGCCGCAAAAGAAGTGATCAAGTCTCTGACTGCTCGGGTTGGTTCCTGCTAATAGTTGAAATCTTTTAGTACAATGTATTTTGAATACATATTTACGAGAGTCTAATGAATTGGATCCTAATATGTGGCAGTTGAAGGAGATGGCTGAAAGAGTGCCAGAGGAACAAGTTGCCTGCAGCCACATGGATAGCAATGAGCAAACGAATGATACTAATCGTCCGTCCAATGGGAGCAGCGTGACAAGCATAACATCTCCTAAGAGTGATGAGTCTAGCGATAATTCAGATGCTCCACCACTATCTAATGGAACCAAGGCTCAACCACAGAAATTGGAGCGGATTATTCAAGATGAACCAGGCGTGTACATAACTCTTTTCACCTCACCGGATGGTGTCAATGAGTTAAGACGAGTGCGTTTCAGGTAGAGTTTCTCCTTCTTCTGTCCTTTGAATGTATTGCATCTCAAAAACCATTACTTGTCTGACATTTTTCAATAAAATGTAAATTAGACTCAGAATGTGATCTTTGAAGAACTATATGCTGGTTACATGGGAATGAAGTAAATATATTGCTTGTTTTACTGAGTATTTCTACGATCTCCTACAGTAGGAAACACTTCACAGAGGATCAGGCAGAGCAGTGGTGGGCTGAAAATGGGACAAGCGTGTGTGAGCGACACAATGTCAGAATAGTGCAGTAGCCAAAACAGCCTTGTCAACGCCTGCTACTGCAGGGTTTTCTTCCTTCCTCTGGTAACTGTATATTCTTTTCTTAGTTGTTTTTTGTGTGTCAGTAGAACTTTACATCTTTGGATTTCAGGTGTTCTCATTTTTGTGCTGCTGTAATTTTTTTCTTTTTTCTTCAATGGTTAAATCTGCCACTGCAGCAGTAAAACTTGAGGGGGGGACAAAATTTACGTATGACTCTGCTGAGTTCTTTGTGTAAGTTATTTGTTTTGAGAGCCTGCTGCAATTTGGCTAGTTAAAGCCAATCAAAAAAAGACATGTAGAATCAAGTGAACTAAAGAAACTGCGATGGATCAGTATAAGAACGATGGATCACATGGTTTTGTACTTGAGGGCTAAAGAGCGACGATTGCTAAAGATTGACGCTTGTAGCAACAGCTTGACGGATGGATCGCATGGTTTTATAATTGAGGTCAAAGGTGAAGATTGATGATTGTGGCAGCAGCTCGTGATGGAATACTCTCTACTGCCGTCATGGCGGATGAGGCGATTGTGGCAGACCAGCAGGGCAGGCACATCGTGATGGAATACTCTCTATTCGTTCTATTATTGCTTTGCTTCCTCTTTTTTAGGGAAAGATTAAGATCAAAACACATGGTGATACCGACTCGTTGCCCCTTTTGGGTGGGCTTTTGATACTCCAATCCGCACCGGGATGCGTATGGACAATAACCACCACATTAAGATCTAGTGATAGCTCATATCTATTCCAGGAAGACCAAAAAACCAAAGACGGGCCAAGAAGGCTTAAGTGCTGTTGTAGGTAATATTTTGGATTGTTTTTTGGTGCAGAAAGGTTGAATTTTTGGTTTCAAGGTTCAAAATTTTCAGAGATCAAATCGAAATGAAATCTAGTGCGAATGACAGAGAAATAAACCACGAACCAAAACATCCTTAAAAAACAGTATATCCAGCAGTTCAAAGCACGAAAAACCTACAATTGAAAAAGTATTAAATTAAAGCTTGTTTGATGTCAAACAAACTCCCCAAGGACATGACAGAAATTCCAAGGAGAGAATCCTTCCACGATTATGCTTGGTATTCAGCGTCTTCATTTGAGATTGATCTTCTCTTCTGCATAAATATGAGCTACGATGAAATGCATGCTCTTGCAACCGATTCAACTACTGAGAGCAAGAACATTGGTAAACACTATGAAGGTATGAGGAAACAGAATTTCAACTTACCACTCCACTGTAAATTGCCAGCTCAAGTCCTTAAAGCTTCAAATTGAACCCCATTGACAGAAAGCCATCTCTAGGAGAAACAAGACATAAACATAATCAGAGCAGGCATACATGCACTGCTGCGGGAGAGAGAGAGAGAGAGATCAATAGCATCAGAATATAGGGCTGATTATGTTAAAATACAGAATGCTTAAAACATAGGAAACAAGTAGAACATAAACAAGTTGGCTAGAGAGCATATGGATCTGCTTATTTTGCCTTTTCTTATTTTGTCTCTGCTTGTTTTCTGCTTGGCCCATGTTCTTACAAACCCCATCATCACCACCACCATTGAGCTGAACAAGGCTTTCCAAACAAAGAAACGCCTTGAAAGTTCTGGGGCGAGGAAGCGTCCAAATTCTTTTGGCCGACCTCTTTTCAAGATCATACCACAGGAGTTGCTTATGATCTTTTTCCACAAGAACTTGTTTACCACTTGATGAATAGGTTATTGGTATCACATCCTCCAAAGACCAATCAATATCCACTTGTGCAACTGTAAGCAACTTCATCCAGGATTCTGTTTCTCTACGATCTTTCATCAACCATATGTCGATACGGTCCAAATGGTAATTGCAACTCATGCAAAGGAATCCATCCAAGGCCCCAAAATTCACTTTAGAAGCCATTTCTAAATTTAGAGGCAGCGGCACCAGCTCATACTCCTCAGTTCCTAGATCAAGCGCCACAAGCATGTTAAAAGTTCCCATACCGCCCTCAGAACTTGCAACAACCCAGTGCAACGCACCAAGTGCAAATATTCCCCCAACCTCCTGGCATATCCAAAATGGAAAATCCTTAATCCTCTTCCAAGTACCTAATTTGAGACTAAAAACCAAGGTTTCAGCATAAGCCTCTTGGCTGTTAAGATTACAAGCTTGCATTATCCTCACTACCTTGTAGTCATCTGTAGTCTGATCATACCCTAAACCAGCATGATAGTGGCCCAAAATGCATCCCTGAGGCTGCTTGAACTTAAAATATGGTAACTTTAGATACTTGTGAGTTGATGGATTCCACAAACCACAGTCGCCCACATCAGTGGATATCAATATCAAGCCATTGCAATGACCCAAAACAAGAGGTACATAATCATCATGCTTTAATGGGTGGTTCAGGTCTGATAGGCGAGCATCAATTGTGTGATCTGTGATGTGCACTTCAGGTGAATCCAAAGATACAGAGTAAAGAGAGGAGTCTCCATTCAGAATTAACTTGTGGGAGCTTTTGAGTTCAATGGACCGATTGAGGCGCATTTTGATGAAGTCTGGATTGTCAATAAGACCAAGCCACAGTTTGCAAACACATCTGAATCGCAAGAGAGACTCCACTGGTAGCCGGCAGAGGATGTCAGAGATCACTTCAGTTGGAATGTGAGACATTGTTCAACTGGAACTAAGCAAGGTATTCGCAATCAACACTGTAAGAGATAAATCAGAATATTCTACAGATTTTCCAATGCAAATAAAGGGAAAAACATACATAACAATCTGGACATATTGCAACAACTGTCTCTTATATTTGGCAAATAGCAATAAGGTTCAGTAAAACTAACAGTAGGAAAAAAATATGTCATTGCAAAAATAAATCATGCCCTTCTCAGGTTCTTCAATGTCAACCTATAGTGCAGTCAATTCTTTTTCCTCCTATTTCATCCTCCAATGATTTCACTGAATTTCAAAGTTTGAAATTCCAATGACAAAATAAATATTTAGTCAACTGAAATGAGTTGGCACTCTCAGAACATAGATCAAAAGATATGAAAATGTGATGTATTCATCTTTCTTAGGCACACCAGTTCCATGATTTCTCGTTATCGATAACCGATACACGATAACATTACGTACATTGGCCTTATAGATCACACAAAAGCATTTTGAGCTTACAACAAATAATTTACCACAGCATTATTTTCTGCAAAATGTTAAAGGTCTACCGCAGTTCATGTCATCAAACTTAATCAGACATATCTACATTCCAAATCCTATAGATCAAGTCTTAAAGTTTCATTTCCACAGAAAAATAAAAGTAGAGAGCCAGAAACACTGTGTAAACTCTCCACGATCGCATCATTTTAAGTTCTAAACATAAGCAAAATGAATCCATCACTTACTGAAGCAAGTGCATATGTTCCCCACAGGACGGAAAGCAAAATTATATGTGCCTGTGATACTAGTTCTTAACAAATAAAAAATCAAATCAACTGTTTCATGATCGAAATCGAGGTTAAAAAAAAGGATTTTCCATATCAAAACTCACAGCTTCGAAAATTATTCAAGATCGCTACTTTCGGTTTCAAATTGACGTCAAAAACTTCAAACCATGCATAAGAGGCATCTCAACGTACCAAGAATAAAAGAGCTAGGGATCAGTAATTAGATTGCTAACACCAAAATGACGGAATTCTATAGAGAGAAAAAAGAAAAGATTTGTGAGAGAAAAAACCAACCTTCCAGAGCAGTTTCGATCGATCGCCCGCGACAGAAGAAACGTACGGAAGAAATTTGGATTTTCTGCAGCGTTTTGTACTTCACATCGAAGTCCAAAGTGTTTTGACTGTTGCCATACTCGATTGGCTCGGAAATCCGAACCGCATCAGCCCGATCCAAAATTCAAATGGGCCTAATTTCATTGGGCTTCAGCTTCCAAGTGATGGGCTTGAATGTATGACGTGTCGAGGAATTAATTATGATCCTCATTAAAAAAGAAGGGAAAAAATGCAAGATATTCAAAATTTAAAGCATTAAATCAAGCCGTGTGGACTATTAGTTGTCCCAATTAATACTATCACAAATACTTATGTTATTTTAATTTAACCATACACCACATTTATATTGTAAAATTACCAACATATACTCTTTTATTTATTTGGGTATTAACAGATTTTTGTTGAACAAACTCCAAACGATCCTTTTCGTTTTTATATTTTGATAATTTGCAGACCCAATCCAAAAACTTGATATAGAATTAAAAGAAAAATCTCAATAATTCACATCATTGTTAGAACTAGAACATAATTTTTGAGTGTCAAATTATGAGGGTGTTTGGTTAAGTTTATTTGAAATGTCTTATATGCTACTACATTTTATAAGATGTTAGTAAGGTAATTTTCAAATTAATATAATTAAAATTAAGGGAGTTTTGTTAAGATTTTAAAAATAAATTAGGAATTTCTTATTTTTGGAGGAGCTTATAAACTCCTAATATCTTATTTTAGAAGTTTATAAGTGTTTTTTAAAACAAAATTATCAAATATTTTTTAACATTCTACAAATTCTCAAATATCTTATAAGATGATTTTGAAAACTTAAAAGCTCACCCAAATGCCCTTTATATCACGAACAATCTTATAACTTCTCTGCAAGTCATATGCACATCAAGTTCAAGTGTTGCAAGAATAATATTTATGGAAGTACACTAATATTACTGCTGCTACTACTACTTCTACGTAGGCACCAAAAACAATTTTCCAAAAACAATTATAATTTTTAGGGAAGTGTAAAATGTTAGATGTATTGGAATTTAACACACAAGGGTTTTGGTGTGTTCTTTTTTTATTATTGAATAAAGGCAGGGGAATGGAATTCTCATCGGGCGTAACCATAGAAAATGCCCGATTTAAGTTATAGCTATTGCTCAAAGAACGAGGCCATCATCATAACCCCATCGAAGCATTAGTCGACGAGGTCCTCCACCACAGAATTGATGCTTCACGGACTACTATCACAAGCAAATTTGATACCCATAACCTTCTTGTGAAAAGTAACGGGTCATATCCAACTAGACTACCAATTCGATGGTGGATTTGGTGTCTTGGTATATCAAAAAAAGAAGAAAAAGGAGTTGCTCAAATCATCTCTCTATTTTTCTAGTCCAACATACTCTATTAAGATGTTTCGTCATGGCTTCATTTCATGAGATTTAAGCCATGATCAAGTGTGTAACGCTCTGATCGAGAGGCGCCTGCTTCCGGCCGAGGTGCTACTCAAACAGTACCATATGTCTTATTTACAACAAAAAATAAATTTCTCAAAATTTCAAAATTAATTAATTTTTGGCAACAACATTCATTAGATATTCAATTCTGAATCGAAATATCTCAAATCACACTTAGTACTTCTATCACCCTCATTACCTTATGGGTCACTCGGTCTAGTCTGTCTTCATCACTCGTCCTTATTTGGGGGTAAAGAACGGAGAATAATACTAAAACAACATAAATCTGAACGACTTAGTGAGATAGTTTAGCACTAACAATAGAGTGGTAAATTTCTCAATTATTATATAAGCAATAAGTAGAAGCGTTAAAATTCTCGGAAGTAGTGAGAGAAGATTTTTGTCAAGATTTAGAGTAATTCATCTCGCCACTGTCCCATACCGGTGATGAGACTTCACAAATTCACTATCTCTCACGAAGTTTAAATCATAATTATGACCACAAGGGGTCGATATGTCACTTGAATAATCATTGGGTTTGTGTCAAATACTCGAGTTTCAAATCATAAAATAAAATTAATAATCACTTTCATGCTTTTGTTGTTAATGGTTTTCCTACCTTATCACTCCACTTTCAAAAACACGAAAATCCTTATTCCTCCAAAGTACCGAGTGATTGGCTGGAACACTTAATCACTCACTAGGCATGGCTAGCCGCGTGCCTGATCCCACTCATAGATGGCTACCTCCAGCTTACTATGATTAAGGATTTTATGTACACTTTGTACGGGTATCAGTCGAAATATCAGTCACCTTCAGTCCGTTCTGCCCGATCATCCTTTGCAACCGATCCCAGGGCCCATCCCCAAGGGTATTAAACACTTTCACTATTATCATTTAACACATCCAACAGCATTTCACTAAACACATCAAGTCGCCATGTTAACACGAAATCACTAATTTAGCACTAGGCTAGTTTCAAGATAGACATGGCGACAAAACATATATTTCAAAATCACTTTTTAGCTTCCTCAACACAATCGTCAATTTAAGATAAAGCGATATTAATCAATATCAATAGAAGGGCTAAGTATAACGGGCGATGTGGAGTACTATTTTCAACACATAGATTGGAAGGAAGCAAACGACCAGGATATATAGAAAATATATATGTTCTTTTCTCAGCAAAGAAATCTCATACTATTGAGTGTAAACTCACTTGTGCAAATGCAGAGGAAGTTCCTAATTATCTGGATGCTCAGTCTTGGCTTCCTAGTCGAATCGAGAATTGTCATAAAATAACCTAAGTTATCATTCTATCAATCCTCTGATTCCTAAATATAAATATAGTTAATATCTTTATCAAACTTAAGATTATTCTGGCACCCGAGTTCAATTGTATCTTATATCAAATGGCCTTAATCTTCCAACTACATGATACTTCAGTATTACAAGACTTTGCTTACTTGAGCTCAATCATTTTCACTTTATCATCTTAATGTTTTAACCGTCTTAGTAGCTTTACGTGCTTGAGCCAACTCAATCTTCAAACTACCTGAACAACTCTATTTGTCACTTTACTTATTTTACAATACATGGGGTCCAGGTTCCTAAATCAGTTAGGTTTCATGATTTCATCAGGTCAAGGTCTGATAATTTATTTTCGTTTCAATACTTATATAACTTAATCTTTAGATGAAGCTTAACTATATTTTGTTCACAACACTCTATATTGGCAAGTCTAAGAGTATAATTTTGAATCAATCTTTCTTAATTAACCAAACTTAGAATTAGAATCCATTTTGTTCACGACTTATAAAATCCCTCATCATCTCAATTAAAATTACAATGCAATACTCTTAATTCAATAAATATCGAATTAGAATTCATAAAAATCAATCGAATTAACATTCGATATGAAATTGGTCCAAAACTTCATTCTGTATAAACTGGTCCAAAACTGCCGCCGCCACATGCTGCTACCGGAGATGGAGACGGCCACCACCACCAAGCGCACCTCAACGCCAGGAACAAAAGGCCCCAAATAATTTTTGATTTCGATGACGATAGGCCAACCAATTGGCCATTCGAAGCCGCAGGTAGCCCTAACTCGCTGCTGTCCTCCACCACCTTCAATTCTTCGTTTTCAGCTACCAAAACACCAAATGAACGCTACCACCAGCCTACCCACCTCCTTGCGATCAAAACCCACTAAAGCACGACCACTTTTCGCCGCCGCTGGCTCGCCGTCGGTTCTATTTTTTGGCGATTTCACCGGTTGTTTTAAGGAGTTCTTGGTATGGTTGTGCTCCTCAAGCTGAGAGGAGTCTAACCATGGTGTTGGTTTTCGATTTCGAGTTAAACGAAGGAGAACCAGTTTGGAAGGAGTTGGGTTCATCTTTGGAAATTTGAAGAAATTATGTCCTTCATTGTATATGTATAAAGATATTTTCAGCTTCTTTAATTTTGGCTCCAAGACTTTTAACCGACTTCATTTACACCCCTAAAGTTTTACTCCACTTTCAATTTAGTCCCCAGCCTTCAATTGAATCCTCCAACTTCTATTTCTTATACATTGACCCCCTAACATTCCTAATTCCAATTAATTAGGTCCAAACTGGTTTATTTTAAAGTCATTAAGCTTATTTTTCTCTCACGTTGGCCCCCTAAACTTTAGGATTTCAAACAATTAAGTCATTTTCTTATTTACAATTAAATCCTTCAATTTCCACATTTCTATCCAAAATTTTATTAATTTAATTTAATCAACTTAAATTCATAATCCCAAAATCGGGGTGTTACAAAGTGGCTCTATTTAAAAAAAAAGATTAAGTATATTTGATATTTATTTATAAAATGAAATATAAAATGAAACATTTATTAAAATGAAGGATTTTTAGGTTAAGATTAAAGGACCTCTGGAAACTGGAGAAGATAAACATCAAATGATAAAATAAGCATTTTCATCCTCAAATGTTGTGTTAGAAATGAAGAATTTTTTAGGGTTTTTTTTTTTCTTTTTTCTATTTAATAATTTTTCACACAAGGATTTGTTAGTGCTCAGACTCCAAATCTCAAACATAGCAAGTATTGGCAATAACAGTAGGGGTTAGTTTGTTTGGAATTTTGGTTAACCCCATGATTATTCTCTAAATTATAGTTATATTAAATTTAAGTAAATACAATACAATTTATAAATTATTTAATTTACTATATAAATTATCTTAATTCTATTGAAATCAATGGGCCTGTTCTTTTGTGTTTTAGTTGTTTTCTATAAAATATTTTGGGAGAATGATTAGAGAATATGTCAAACATTTCTTTGTATTTTAGGAAAATATGAAAAATGAATTGAAATGAGTTTTTTATTCTTTTGTGTTTTGGGGGGAAACAAACTTTACTATAAATGATAAATCAATTGACTTTATGTTGAGTTTGTAGGATAAAAGTGATTATATATATATATATATATTACATATTTATAGTTGGATTCTGTGTGTGTATATATATGCATGAATAATGATTGATATATGATTGTAATAAAATAATGTGTAATTAATTTAATTGGTGATTTATTTTAAAATTTATATTTTTATAAATTTAACATTAGTAAATGATGTATTATTCAGAAAAAAAATATTTAGGAAAAGTATTAATTATTTACGAAATCATAATTATATCTTAATTATAAAAAATGGACTTACATCATAATTGTTAATATCAACTTATATAAAAAAATAATAATTATTGTACATTAATTATAAACTAATTACTATTTATAAATAAAATATAATTATTTAACTATTTATTATTTATGATTTATGTACAAATAAACTTAGTTATTGATTTAAATAAAACAATTAATTTATTTAATAACTTTTTTATATATAATACCTAATAACAATTCATCAAATTAAATATAAATTTATTTATTTAAACAAATAAATATAATATTTAATTATATGTGAAATATGAAACATAATTAATATATAAATAATAAGTTAATTAAATAATTAAAAAAATAATTTAATTAATTTAATACGTTATTTAATTACTTTAAATCATTATTTGATTAATACATTATTTAATAAATAAATTATTTACTAAAAATTAAATAATTTTTACTTAAATCTAATTAATTTTCTCAACAATTTCTTTAATTATATTAATATTAATTTATTAAACATAATAGATTATTAAATAAATATCAAACTATAATTAAATTTTTTATTATAATTTTAAATAAATGTGAAGATTAATATTTAATGAAGATTAATTTATTTATTATATCAAATTAAAATATCTTAAGTTATTTATTAAATGAATTAATGTAATATTTAATTAATACATTAAATATTAAATATAACTAACACATTATTTAATTAATTTAAATGTTCTTTAGTAAATAAATTATTTAGTAATAAGATAAATAATATATCATTAAATTTAATTAATTTTTCAATAATTAGTTTAATTAAATTTGTAAACATGAGTTTTAGAATTTTATAACTAGTAAAATTTTAATATTTTCATACATGTGTGGGGGGGGGGGGTGAGTGAAGTAAGAGATTGATAGACGAATGGGTAATGTGAAATGTAGAGTGAGAAAATGAGAGAGTAGGTATGGTTTTTAGGGTGTAAGGTATTTTGACATTAATTTGGGAGGGATTTTTTGGATATAGAAATTTTGTGTTTTGAGAGAATAATTGGAGAATGTATACATTTTTTGAAATTATTTTGGGAAAATTCTAAGGAACAAAGCCAAAGATATTGGTGTATAGTTTGGCAAAATAGACATTTTGCAATGCAAGGAACATTAGCTTATCATGTATGTGGGATAATATATTTGGTGGTGTGTAGAGGGTTTAATAATTATACAAAATAGATTTATGTATATAGACTAACGAATTATAAATAAATTTTTAGATTTCTAAACATACAATCTAAACATGTGATTGACCTTAATAAAACCAGCAAGTTGTAAGTTAATATTTGATGGTTTTTTTTTTTTTTTGAAAAAGTATTACAAATGATGAAATATTATCATTTCAACAAAGCAATATATTCCTATTCTTAAATTAAATAAATTTCTATTCTCAAATCAAATAATCAAAGTATAAACTATACTAGGGATGCAAATGAACAGAGCCAGTTCACGAACCCAACGAGCTGGCTCGAAAAGTGTTCAAGTTTGAGCCAAATAATTCTTGTTCGCAAGCTCACGAGCCTATATTTTTTACTTAAAAAATATATATATAATGTAATAGAATATACTAATTTTAAAAATTTGTTATAAAATAATTTAACTTTTCGAGCTCGAGTCTCAGCCGAACTCGAGCTTATAGCTAATTTAAAATATAATAATTTTAAATTTTTTTATAAAATAATTTAACTTTTCTAGCTCCAACCCGAGTCGAACTCGAACCTATAGCTTGATTATGAGTTTGAATTTAATAAATCGGGTCGAGCTGAGTAGAGCCCAAACAAGTGCTCGAGCTGAGCTCGATCCTCAATTTCCTAAGTTCGTCGAGCTCGAGCTTGAAAAAAAAGTCAAAACTCGGCTCATCTCATTTGCATTCCTAAACTACATACAAAGCACATAACGTGCACAATGCATCCATTACCGATCGAACATAAAATCTTCTATTTAATAGGTAGACGGATGCCACTTGAGCTGTAAGCCACCGGGCAATATTTGAAGAATTTCAAAGTTCTAATTCATGTTAAATGGCAAATGCTATAAGCAATGGCATTATTTGTGATCTTGGTCCAAAAGAGCCAAGTTCAAAATCTGCTTCGGCCCAATCTCCGCAGGCCTATTAGGGTTTTGGCGCCAAATCCAATAAAGGAATAATTCAAACTATCCCCACTCCCCACTGGAAACCCTGCTCTTTCGTCTCTTCTACGATCAGCAGGTCGTACTGACGGCGCCGGCGGCAGATAAACCATGGTGCACGTCTCTTTTCACCGGCAACTGTAGGCTCCCCGTAGTCTCGTCGCGGAACAAACAACATAAAAATGCATCCATTATGAAATATCTGCACGCCTGATTAGTACAAGTCCAAGTGTGTAAAACTGTGAGTGTTAATTGTGCTTTTTATGATCTATGTTTCTTTTACTTCTGCAGAATTTCAGTCTTCTGACCCATTTTTAGCTACGAAGTTCTTGTTTCTTTTTAGGAAAATGCTGATTTTAAAATTAGTATGATTTTAGAGTGAGCTTTGTTTTGCTAGTGGCAAAAGTAATTTTTTTTTTTCTTTTTTCTGGAATTGGAATTATTTTAGCTTAACACATGAGGTTTATTCATTGACAGTTCATAATTCATAGGAACATAGAAATTATGGAAATTAGATCAGTTGCTGTCAAACCTAGAAATAAATTATCTGCCTGCCTTTGTAATTGTTAAAAGTATTTCTGTTGAATATCTGTAATTCTAAGTAACTATTGACATAATTTGATGAAGCACAACATCCCAAGTTGAATGAATAATTATTTGTTCTATATATAAGTTTAAATTGAGGGAATAAAATAAAGATCAAGTAAGTTGAGTGAATAAATAATACATATGGCATTTTCTAAGGTACCATTCTTTTTTGTCTTTATTTCTTGGTGTTACTGTAGAAACATAAAATTTATTCTTTTAAACTTAAAAATTTACGAAATAAGTTGATTAAATATTAAAATTAATTTTTGCATCTTCATTTCGGTTTATGATTTATATACAAATAGAGTTATTTGATTTGGGCTTATATTTTAGAATCTTAACAATGTTTTTGATATAATATTTATTTATTTGTTTGATATTGATAAGTTTGGAATGTTTTTAGTGCAGAATGTTGATTACTTGGTTTGATGTTAGAATCTTACAATGACAATATGTAATTTGAACAAATTTGTTTTTTTTTTCCCTTAACAGAACATGGATATTCATGCTCGTCGTAGTTGGATGTATAATAGACTTTTGCCTAAGAGAAAAGATTATACGCAAGAATTTGTAATTGGGGTTAAACAGTTTATTGACTTCGCATCCACGCAACCTCAGTATTTTGCAGATGGAGGGATTAGATGCCCATGTCCTAAGGATAAAAATATGAAATTTATGAGTCCAGATGAAGTGCATGTACATCTGTTGAAGTATGGGTTCATACCTGATTATTGGTATTGGACGTCGGATGGAGAGTCTGAACCAAAATGTGTTAATGATCTTGCAAGCACTACTTATGTAAGTAATATGGTATATAAAAAATTCTAATTCTAATTCCATTTATGCAAGTATCATTGATATATTAGATATATTAACTTAGTCATTATGTATGCTTTACAAAACTCAGCCACGAGTAGGTGTAAGGAGTTCTCTAGTCAAAACTTCAACACTGATGCTGGTGAAGGGTCTCATCCACCTATGTCGTCTCAACTTCAGGTGAAAGTTTTTATTGATTAGCTTATGATTTCATTGTGTTTTGAGCACTATAATTATTTGAATAACAATAAACGACGACATATTTTGCTAGTTTAGATCAGGACAAAGACAGTGGGTAAATCAAAGGAGGGTCGAGTACGTGGCCTTGGAGGTGAGACTTCATTTGTTCTTGGTGCTTCATCTTCACCTAAGAGAACTAAGCGATCATCTCAAATGTCCCCCCAAGGAAAACCAGAGTTTAAGAGAATGCAAGAAGAAAATCAAGGGTTGCAGGCTAAGGTTGAGCAAGAGTTTAAGAGAATGCAAGAAGAAAATCAAGGGTTGCAGGGTAAGGTTGAAGAGCTATCGCATAGTTACACAGATTGAGCAATGGCAACATCGTTATTTTCCGCCACATGCTCCATATCCACCGGGCCCTTATTTGCCATACCTGTCGACCACCCAGCAGTCGCATTATCAGTCAGGCCCTTATTATCCACCCAATTATCCCCTACCAATTTATCCATTTATGCCCTCTCCATTTCATCCTCGGCCTGAGGTACCTCCTGATGCACCTTCTTTTTCTAAATCACCTTCTAATCAAGAACAACATGAAAAAGTGCAAGAGGATGAAAAGGATGACATTTGATTAGCTTAAAATATGTATGTTTGGATAATACTGGGATGTTTTGTTGTTTTCATAAGATTTAAGATTGAGTTTAATTTATATAAATGTTTGTATATATTGGTTTATTAGATACAAGTTTTGTTATTTGGATTATTTCTTTTGGTTTATGATATATGTTGGCGCATATTGGTTGCATCGATGAATGTTTTGTTATTTGATGATTAATTTGGTTTGTATTACATGTGGGTGTATTGGTGTATGCATGTTTTTTCACTTTAGCAGATGTAATATTTAAGTACTTTATGTTTTTTCATTTTTTGGATTTGTGATGGAAATTCGTTCATTTTATAATGAAAAATCTGTCACAGTCAAGAAACTAAAATTTATAACATATTTTGCTATTAACATACTTATCGCAACCTGTAATAGAAAAAAAAATTAAAAACAATATCTGTGATGCATTATTTTTGTCCCCAGATATAAAAATTAAAATAGTAACTTTCGACAGAAAATTCTTTCATAAAGTATTAAACATGTAATTAAAAAAATTCAATGGAAAATCCATCATAGAATTGGTAATCAATATATCGCTTGGCTCGTTGAAAACCCGGGAAATCGGTTGAAGAATCATTTTGGAACTAAAAAGAAGCTGGGGATTCCATTATGAAAATATTGAATGACAATGATTTGGATCGAATATGATAATACGAAAGTTCAAGGGAAATGGCATGGCAAATCAATTTTCATGACCTTAACATACCAAAACCATGTTGGGATGATCTTGACCTTGTATGGAGTTGAAGAACATATTTGGTAGAGGACAGGGCTTTTGGGTTTGTGCCATGGGAGGGAGGGATAGGCTTAATAATTTCAACTCTACCTTTGGGTACTTGTCCCACCTTGCTTCGCATGGGACGGGTCAGAAATCCACTTTACATTGGGCAAGGTAAGTTTTAATGTGAATTTCATACGGGACAGGTCAGTCATCATTTTCATTCTCTCAAATCTTAATATCAATTAATACACACTTGACCATTCATAATAAATAGCAAGTTCTCCATCTACGTGCCTCTCGTTGATCGTCGATCGTTGTCCACCATCCATAGCCACTCAGATAATCTGCTAGGCATGGGATGCATTGTCTGGCAGGATAAGGTAGAGTAGAGTGGGCGAATGCAGGATATTCATATTTGATATGAGGTGAATTAGGATTTTTAAACCTAAAGTCCAGATTGGGATAGGGAGAGGTTTAAGGTATTTTTTTTAAATGGGAGAGCGGAACGAGTTTAAAATATGTTTTCAGATACGAAGCAAAGTGGATTTTAAGGTGTTTTTAAGTACAAGGTGGAAATAAGTTTTAAGAATTTTTTTTTAAATGCACTGTGAATTTGAATATAGGGAAAACCCTACCCATACCAAGCCAAAGGAGAGGGGCTCCGCATAAATGGATTTGCCAGAGTTAGGGAGCTGCCGAGGCGGTGAGGAGATGGGAATTTCTCGCAGGAGAAGTTGTTGGGCGGTGGGGAGGAATTGGCGGGAGATAGTCTAGTTGTTCAAGTTAGGGTTTAATTAGAAAATTAAATTATTTAATATTTTATTTAATAAATATTAGAAATTAATATGAAAATTATTAAATTAAAATAATTTTTATGTTTTCTGTTATGTATGTTTATTTAAAAAGACAATTAATTAATTTGCTAGATATAAGGATAGATAATATGTAATTTCTGGTTCACTTGGTATCAGTAATGCATATAAATATTATGATATAAATTTTACTTTTATTATTTTGTAAAGTAATTTTTTGATATATATATTTATACATTTCATTAATTGAATAGAAAATTTATTAAGTATTATCATCAATATCATAACAAAACTTGTATAATTTATTATATTAATTTATGATACTCAAATTATTTTAGTTATATTATATAAATGTCAATAGACATTTAAATATGTTTTAATAATTTTCATTTTCTTAAATTTTTTTAAGTATTTTAAATTGCAAAATACTCGAAATGGCCTCAATCATTCCGCAATGTTACTATAGAATTGAAACGGTGGCCTTTGTTCCGCTCTTCATCACCGTTCCTATGAATTATGGCCATGTGTTGCATTTGCATTGGAGTTGTGATTGAGATTACCAATTTGCGACTAAATTTTTTCCGTTGCAAAAGGCCATCACAAAAGATTTTGGGCATAAAAAAAGCAGCTGCTAAAATCAATATACTTCCAAAAATCGATGACTATTCATAACTATTTCTTTGACACTAAATAAGAGTTCAACCCAATACTTTAGTTTTGTTCTAATTAATCCTACTCGACATTAGAAGTATATTAATTTTTTTCCAATACCCGAATAATTTTATCTGTAAATACTGCATATTTTATTCCATTCATAAATCTATTTTCTTCTCTATAAGTTCTAATCTCAATAAGAATGTTAGTTCTTACTGTTCATATATCATGATATGAATATACCACATTAATTCGTTATGTATGGATGATAAGATTTCATTGATATAGAGCCAATTCCAATAGACTTATTGAAGGGTCCCATTGGCATGCATCCAGTAGAAATTGAATCTATAAATTTGCCAATTATGAGTTCGGCGCTTTAACCATATATATATATATATATGTATATATATAAAATAACTCTGATAAAATAAAAATTGTCGAGGAACCAAATAAAAAAAAAAAAAAAATGCTGTAAACCGCATCAACTTTCCACCCTGGAGGCATAGAATTACCTTCGGTCCGCCATGGCCAAGAAAACAGAAACTTGACTCTCGCCATTCCCACAAATCTTGCCATAAGGTATGCAACACATACAGATTAATCATATACATATACGTACATAAATTGTATGTATAACAAGAATTTTGTAGTAAAACAGAATAATCAGCAAAAACAGACAAGTCCAAGAAAAAGACAGAATGTATTCAACTGAATGAAGAAAATGATTTCAAGAGTCAATATACCTTCATATATCATTAATATATCTTTTATATTTTAGTAAAGATTTAAAACATTGTAAAGACAAAAACTACTTATTATTTTGTATTTCTATGCATTTTGCATTTGATGTGATATTACTAAGATACTTTTTATTAAATTATTGTGCTAAATAGGGATGAAAATAGGACAGGTTGCTCGTCAGGACCATGGCTTAGTCTACTTATAACTTATTTTGGCCTAGCTTATTTGATAAAAAGGCCAGCCAAGGTTTAAGAAAATAACATTTTTAACTAAATATGCTAAATTTAGGCTCTTTTAAAGACTTGTAAAGCCCAATAGATCGGTCCGTTTATCTTTCTCCACATAAAAGTACAATAATAGTCATATAATACTAAATAGCTAATTGTATTCGATTTCTTTAATTAGTCTTTTATGAAATCTATTATGTTGTTTAATATTACTTTTTGTTAAAATAATACTATTTTATACTTAGATTTGAACTTTTGCAATTATGCTTTTATTATTTATCATTTTGATTATTTCTTATCAAGTCCTATTACAAGTTTGAACATATTAAAAATTTAGATTTATGTGGTGTTTAAACTTAATTGAAGTTTTAGTAGAAAATAGGTTTTTAAATAGGTTTTCAGGCCAAGCTAATACTTTAGAATTTATTAAAAAGGCTAGACTTAACCTTAAAAAAAAGGCCTATCATAGATGATAAACTAGGCTCAGGTTCATCATTTGTATAACAAGATTAGCCTATTTAAGTCAAAGCCTACTCTGATTTAGCCTATCTCTATGTCTATTGCTAAGGTTCGTATTCCTCTTATTTGGGTTACCTAAATCAAATTCCACTCAACCATAGAGAATCCCCCAATATTGGGAATTTACAATCAACCACAAGGACCATTAGTTGTCCTAGTGGGATTGCTATAGATATTCCCATTTTGATCAACCATACATTGCACATTTACTCTCCCTCCCATATTTTCACCTTATATTCTTTTATTAATTTGGCTTTGAGGAATTTTCCATTGAATATTTCTTAATAATTTGCTTTGAGATTTTGCTCGAGCTCACGCCCAATTGCAAAAAATTGAATGTAGCTTTAAAATTAAGAATGTGAGTTAATGGTCAAAGAATTTCAAATTGGAACACATTTTAAATCCTTTGCCATTCTTTGTGAGCTAAATGTCTTGTGATCTTCGACGAATGATATATTTTGCTGAATAGATTAATCTTCCCCATATTAATACTTTCAATTCACTATTTCGATATATATATTTTTTATCTTCTATTTCATTTTAGTGTGTATATACAAAATTTACGTAATATCTAAATATGAAATGAACTATGTAATAGAATACAACATCTAAAACATAATATTAAATCATTCCTTCAAAATTGTAAATTCCCTGCCCTATACAACCCATCAATTCTTTTAGTGTCCCTTACCTATTTGATGTTTATTACTTCTTTCATTTCAATAATACATCTAAATCATACAAGGGAGGGAGGGAGGGGGAGAGGGAGAGAGGGAGGGGGAGGGAGGGGGGGGGGAGAGAGAGAGAGAGAGAGAGAGAGAGGAGAAGAAGAAGCAGCAAAATAAGATTAATAAAATCATTGTCCTAATTGCTTTAGTAATTACACATATTAGTAAATCTCAGATTTCATGTCCCTTTAGATGATGAGTATGTGCTGGGAAATCCAGCCTTCTCCTCTCTGAACGGCTGAGTCGATTCATCTGATACACTAGGCAACCTTGAGACACTTCCCTGTCCTTTCTTAGCATTTGGTCCAATTACCTCTATCATGTACTTCCATCCATCAATGGGCCTCCTACGGCTAAATATATGTGTTTTTATAAAACTGGCAATCTGAAATCGGTTGAAAGACAGGGGTCAAACGAAAAATGACAAGGCATCGACTTATGCAACAAGAAAGCTCTAACAATGGTTATCATGGTTTTGAAACCATACGAACCTGGAATTTATTGAAGGCAATTCGACGCTCAAATTCTTGAACCAGGATGTCTTCTTCTCTTTGTGATATATCCCATATATTGCCGTCTGGAGTTTTGGATGTTGTTTCCCAGCCATCAGGCTTGTTTTTGAACTCAGACCCGGGAGCTTTAGGCTCTCCCAAATCATCATTTGGAGAATCAAATATCCTACATTTACCAACCCAAAAAGTTTTAGCCTGGTGCCTTAATTATCTATCGTACCAAAAATGAGCAAGTTTCAATGCGACACGGTTGCAACAACACATAAATCCCTCACATAAAGATCCATAGGAGACAATTGTTTTAATATGCCATCCACAAGAGAAAAATAACTTCCACCTTCACAAAAAACGATTCATGAAAGAGAATTTGTGCATATGGCCAAAGGGTACAAGTAAATAGTAGGATTAGCATATATTGAATCTAAAGTTTCATCCGATATGAAAGCCCAGGCTTAAGCTTTTCAAGTAAAAGATTTATTGATATTATAAAAATATGCTTCAGGGAAATCCTAAGTACATTAAAAACACTAATGACGCTCCAAGACACATGAAAAAGTTTGAGCACTTACATGAGAATTTACACGAATATGCTTAATGCTTGGTTCTTTACTAGATCCATATATCCACAAATGACCAAAAGAAGTGATGAGACTAGAAGACAAACCCTATTTTCCAAAATTTTGTTACTAAAAGCAGTACATTGCCCTAAATTTTAGTATAAAGCCCATGAAGCCCAGAAAGCATGCGGCATTGCACTTTGGCTTACAGCCTAGAAAGCACACTTGGGTGCGCAACTTGGGTAAACCCAAAGCTCGAGGCACAAGGGCTGCGCCTCGCTTTGCTATGTGCTACTTACAACTCCAAATGATGCTAAAAATGGAATAAAGCTCAAAAAGCGATTGAGCCTAAGCAAATTTTCCTAGTACCCGAATATCACATTCCAAGAAAATTTTAATGAAACAACATAATCAGCTCGAATACTGCTGCCACCAGTCCAACACCACATATTTCCAATTAATTACCAGTCCACCGTATTTCAAAAATCACTACCCACAAAGAAAGCCTAATCTGATACATATAATGCCTTAGCTAAGTCCAAAAATTTCCTAAACCGAATATACTTCCTTAGATCATTCAATGTAGTAACTTACCAGCATTATCCATCAAATGAAAGAATCCTCTACTTGAAATCACATAAAGCAACTACGGATTACTAAAAGTGAACAATAAGTAGCTCATAATAATAAAGTAATTCAACAACATAAATGAAGCATGGAAAAGAATACGCACTCAGAGGCGCTATCGAGCAATTTCTCAATATCGTCCCCGCCAGAGTTCCCCAATTTAGCCTCTTCCATTTTCTCAATCTCCTTCACCCACAGCCCCGCGTGTATTTTCTGCTTCTTCAGTCTGTAATCCCTCTTAATATTCTCCAAACTATAAAGAGAAGAAGAAGATGATGATGATGATCCCGACGCGCCCACATTTCTGTCGGAATCATGTTTGATCGATTTGCCCTTCCTTTGATCCCAATTGTCGTTCATGTCCTCCACAAAAACCTGTGTCTCGGGGTCGATTTCTTCCGTCGGGGAGGAGAGTGAAGTTTGGGGATTTTGAGCTGCGCTGGGCAGGGAGAAGGTGACGTCGGATTCCCATGGTGCGCGTGAGGATTTTCCGGAGAGGTCATCGGGAAGCCAGGCGGTTTCCCAAGCGTCATTCCACTCGTCCTCGCCTGTTTTACTGTTTTTGGTGGTTCGATTGGTCGAAAAGAGGCGGACGGCTGCAGCTGCGGCCGCGGCGGCGGTGGGGTTTAGGTGGGGGTTTTTGAGGACGGAGGTTAGCCGGTGAGCCAGCGACATATTCCTTTGTATAGGTCAGATAAGCCTCCTCTGTCTGTCTGAAATGGGTCGATTAATTATGATTATACTCATAATACTTGGGCCAATACTTAGTGCCAAAGGGCCCAAATATATAATCAACCTGATGGGCCCAACCTCAGCAGGCCCATTAGGGTTTTGGCCCTAATAATGGATGTATAAATTGCTTTCAAAATGTCCCACTCGAAACCCTGGTCTTTCGTCTCTTCTACGATCAGCAGGTCGGACTGAGGGAGTCGGCGGCAGAAAACCATGGTGCACGTCTCTTTTTACCGCAACTGTAAGTTCCCATAGCTGCGTCCTTGATGAAAAAGTATACAAATGCATGCATTATGAGATATCTATATGCCTGTGATTAGTATAAGTTCAATTGTGTGAATGTGTGTAAGCGTTAATATTATGCGGTCTAAGATCTACGCTTCTTTTACTTCTGTTGAATTTCTGATTGATATTAGGCTATGCAGTTCCTGTATCTTTTCGATTTTAATATTGCTGAATATTAGATTTTGTGTTTTACTCTATATGATTTTAGAGTGATCTTTCTGTTGCTATTCGGAAATATATATATATATATATATATTTTTTTTTTTTTTTCTCGGTTATGAAATTTGGACTTTTTTGTGGTTAGGTTGTGATGTTCATTGATATGCAGCTGATAAATAATCATGGGACCGTGAGAACAAGAGTTCCTTGAATGTTAGGACATCGATTGCTGCCAAGCCTAGAAATAAATTATCTGCTGCCTGCATGTCTAATTAATGTTGTTTGCATATAGATTATGTGCTATTTCATGCAAAATGTAGAAGCTTAAGTATGCTGTGCTTGTAGCAAAGATGAATTATTTCATGTATTGAATATTTGCACCACATTTGAAACCTGAATTGTTTGCAAAATCAAGTGCTTACGTTAGCTAGACCTTTGATCCTCTAAGGCATGAAATAAGGTTTCTTATAGAGTCTCATCCAATTGGATTGATGCCTTTGATAAAGTAATGATTGCCTAAAAACAAAAGAAAATAGATGCCAAATCGTTGATGAACTTACACCAAATTTCACATTTGCTGGTTACAGATGGGAAGACTTTTAAGAAGCCTCGCCGTCCCTATGAGAAGGAGCGACTGGACGCTGAATTGAAACTTGTTGGAGAATATGGTCTCAGGTGCAAGAGGGAGCTTTGGAGGGTTCAGTATGCATTGAGCCGTATTAGGAATAATGCAAGAATGCTTTTGACTCTTGACGAGAAGGAACCTCGTCGTATTTTTGAGGGTGAAGCCCTTTTGAGGAGGATGAACAGGTATGGACTGCTTGATGAGAGCCAGAACAAGCTGGATTATGTCTTGGCCCTCACTGTTGAGAACTTCCTTGAGCGTCGCCTCCAAACTCTTGTGTTTAAGGCGGGTATGGCCAAGTCCATCCACCATGCCAGAGTGCTCATCAGGCAAAGGCATATCAGGTACACGTGGTCACTCAAGTTCTACAACTTCCCAATAGATCTTATTTGCTTTCGGTTTCAGAAGTTCAAATAGCTTGTTTTTAGATAACCACCAGTTGAACTATTATGATATGAATGCATACACACATCTCTATATGGATTTTGTCCAATAAAAGTTTTTATATAATAGAATGCAGCAGATGGTTGGTAAAAGGTCCTGTTAAATGACTAGATAAGGATTTCTTTTAGATTCACTTCTATTGGAAGAAATTCAGCTAGACTGGGGATATGCTCTACTTTCTTTGTGTTTAAAAAATTTGATCTTGTACCATCCATGATCTACATGCATTTGTCAACATTCCTATGTTCATATGTTTTTTCTGATACCTATCTGGTGTACCATAAATGTGGAACGGAATCAGATAGATGGTGCCACCAGAAATAGACAAATCTGAGAATTGCCTTCTAAAGGCATTGGAATCAAACAACAAGTCTACGACATAGTTACTTGCTATTTTTGATTTCCCATGATTGCTGTAGTTTTGCTCTTTTATTGGTGTTGTACATGCTAATTTCAGCCGGTCCATATGAGTTGATTTGTTATAATCATATTGTAACCATCTTGTGGCGATTTTCTCATATTGCAGTTTTCTAATTTTCAGATAATTAATTTACATCTCTCTATAATGGGAACATTGTCCAAATTCTTCTTTGATTTAGATCAAATAACTTGAATGCTTTGTTGACCAATTCATGTTATGCTTACATCTGCAGGGTTGGAAGGCAAGTTGTCAATGTGCCCTCTTTCATGGTTAGAGTTGACTCCCAGAAGCATATTGATTTCTCTCTAACAAGTCCATTTGGTGGTGGCCGTCCTGGAAGGGTGAAGAGAAAGAACCAGAAGGCAGCTGCAAAGAAGGCTTCCGGTGGTGATGGAGATGAGGAGGATGAGGAGTGAGGTGTAATAGTTTATTTAGTTAAATGGTAATGCTAGGAAGCAGTGTTATGAGTCTGTCTCGGCTGCTGATGTAGTGATAAAATCTTCTATAGACTATCTGCTTTTTTGGTTGAGATATTCAGATTTTGGACGACTTAAGTTTTGGCTTGTTTGTCTTAACAATTGTTGTCAATTTTTTGTTATCTATCTTCAAGTTGAACTTTTGCATCTTGTTATACAAGGATGTTATTGATTGTTATGCAATATGAGCTCTTACTAGTGTGGTTGGTAGGTAACACTAAGTTTAAGATGTCACTAAATGTAAGAAACTTGTTGCATCCTTAACTTTGAAGTGCACTAGTTTTGGTGATTATATTGGATTGAGTGCATTGTATTCGATTCAATACACATAGTTGAATTTAGGGGATTTGAGTGGTGGAAACCATCCAGTTCTTGTAAATTCAATTATGAACAATGAAACAAGTGCAATCGGGTTACTGTAGCATGCCCTAGTTTTGGTTGGAGCGCGATGGGTTCGCTATGGAATGCTCCAATTTTTGTTGTTCTTAGTTTCGATTGAAGTTGCACCGACTCATGGCCTGACGAAATCAATTGATTCTTCAAATTGTAACGAATAGAATAGTAATACTAATACGACGAAAATATGTCCTAAGGACAATTTGATAAAATTATTATATAATTATTAATTACTATGGTAATGTTTGTATATGATTATATATTTTGGATTATATATTTTGGGAGGGGTTGGAGAATGTGATGTATGTTTATTTATATTTTGAAAATAGTAAGAAAATTGTTTAGGAAAATTTTGATATGTTTATTTATGTTTTGGGATGAGTCAAATCAATACTTTTTTGTTAGGTTTTTGGATGAAAATGGAATTGAGTGATTTTTTTATTGTTAGAGTAATAATAAAATATTTATGATATATATAATATATGTATGTATATATTGAAAAAAATAAAAGTTTTTGGGGATAATGAAAAATAAAAAAAGATATTTTGAAAATTTTAATTTGACATTTTGGAGGAAATTTTTTTTGTATGCTGGGTTACATTTTGGCAAAACAATTTTGTTTCGCCAAAATGTAACCAAACATAGCCTATATATTTAAGATAATGAACCATCTCATGTAATATCAGCAGTTTAAGATAATGGAGCATTGCTTATAATCCCAGAGGTTTAAGATTCTAACAGGTTTAGAACCATAATAGGCCTCTAACATACTTCTATAAGTAGAATCGTCCGTGATTAAGAGGTATCGTCTTTGAAATTCTCATAATATATATATATATATATATATATATATTTGAGGCGAATGAATTTAAAAATTAAAGACATATAACATCAAGCATCCGATGAAAATTTCCAAGATAATCCTTGCAATTGGTTATAATAATCCTCGGAATTAGTTCCAATAAGAACATAAACTCATCAACTTTAGATTCGATTTAACTCATAATCCAAGATAAGTGAGGCTTAATGATTTTTAGTACAGTATTTCAACCAGTGACGTCAAAGATGATGCAAAGATATCAAGAAAAACAAGACGGATTGCAAATTCATTCTCAAAATTTTAGATTTGTAGCATAGGCTTATTATAAGGAGTTGTAGTTATACAAAAACTACTTTGTACATAAATTAGTTACCAGTACGTGTTTATAATTTGTTTGGCATATTTTATTCAACTTTAATTTTTGAATTTGATACAATATGTATTTTAAATACTTTTACCCTAATGAAAGGCTTTGTTTGTTTGTCAACCCCCAATTCATTTTTCAACTCCCAAAATTTAAACAAACAAACACTACATATTCTCCAATCCCACTTCCAAAATACAAAATTTATTCTCAAAAAATCCCCACTATTCCCAACTCCAGACCATTCCCTAAGGCATCCCACATCTTTTCATCATTACAAATATATACACACTACTACTCATACAATCTATATATACACATATATAAATAATTTTAAAATATTCATTTCACCCCACAAACCCAACAAAAAAATCATTTATGTGACATTTTCTTCCCTCCAAAACACAAACAAACCAACCATTTTCTCTCAATTCATTCTCCCAAAACACAAACAAACAACCATCACATTCCCCAACCCCACTACCCAAAATTCATTCTCCCAAAATATTTTGAGAAAATGGCCCAATTCACATCCAAACAAAGCCAAAGAGAACTATGTACAATAATTGCGTAATATTCAGAAAATATTTATGCACGCGAGAACTCCGTGCGGTGGTGACTAGTATATGTAAAAAATGAAAAATAAATAAATAAATAAATAAAATGGAGAGGATGTCTGCGTAAAACTGAAATTGCCAAATTGGTAATAATGAACGAGGGAAGAATTCAATCCACAATTTGGCACGAAAATAGAACTACTCACGGGTTAGGTTTGCAAGATTTCCAACGTGACTTATGTGTGAGTCCCAGTGCATCTTTCCCACATTTCAGACCAAAGTACCTGCAACGAAATTTTACATTAAATTTTCAAACATGCCGGTCGGGACTCGAATGAAACCTAGCATTTGCATGTGTAAGATTTGAGTTTTGAATTCGGATGAATTATTGATATGTATACATTTGTTACTTGTTTGTTTGGCTTGATTAGGTGTGATATATACTTAATCAAGGTTCTTTTAATGTTTGGTTCAATTTATAAAAGTCCTTAATATATTTTAGGTCCAACATTATTTATTATTAATTTCGAAAAACAGATCAAGGGAGAGAATGATTGATTTGGTGTTATTAGAATTATAAAAATCAAATAGGGCCTAGTTTTTAATCTTATTTCCAATTAAACCTTGTTCCTAAGAATGGGGAAAAATGAGGAAATTGTGAAAAAATTATTAAAAAGTATAAAGGATAAAATAGTAAATTTATATATTATATTTTAATTTATTTATATATTAATCTTACCAACCTAACATAAAATTAAAATATTTTATCCTAATGGGCTTAAAATGTATTTATTTGCTTGTATATCACTTCCAATCACATCATTCAAAGCAAATAAGCTTTGTAAATATATATTTGAAAAAAAAATTTATAGAATTGAAATCTGTACCCATGGATTAAGCTGTCTAAGCAATTACTTTTGCGATTTAAATCATATATTTCTATATACGTTTTATCCCATATTTCATTGCATGGTTGTAACACACTGTATTAATTATTTTATGTGTTTTTTCAGATGGGGCAAACATCACCAAATATCAATGTTTCTTACTACATATTAAAATAGAAACCAGAAGAGACCTTTGTGTATAATAATATTTTTCTTCTTTATTTATAATTGATTATGACATTTAAAGTAATAGTTACTGAATCTATTCACATAGAGAAAAAAATTTAGTAATAACATAACTCTCATCTCGAAATATGTGAAAAATATAAGTATTCTTCAATTATATAGAGATATATTTAATTATATTTTAATAAAATAGTATTCAGCGCTTATTTGTGTATATAAAAAAATATAATATTAGTGATAAGAAAAAGTAAGTGACTATATATTAAAAACAAAGAACATATATTAAGAGATATTAATAAATTTTATTTTGTTATTAATGATATTTTACTAAAACTCGACTCATAAATTGGCTACACTCAAACTATTCCTCAATCAAATTTAACTTACCTCCATCCAAATAAAACACAATCACACAACAAAGTTTGGACATAACTCGATCGACAGTTTTGATCGAGCCATACCAACTCAAATATATATATACACATAATTTTACTACAACAAAATTATATAATTAGAGACAAATATATAAAAGCATATCTTAAAATAGTCACCAATAATAATTTAAGTGGGCAATTTAATATTAATTGCCCTCATAAATTATTTGGAGGCTTATGTACCGAGGCACATATTAGAATAGCCACAAATGATAGTAAAATAACCTTTAAAGAATGAAAAAATACCTCTATTGTTTCATATAAAGGCAAACCATAAAATGACCTCTATATAATTCACGACTGCAACTGTGAAAACTATTTATCCAAATGCTTTCGTATATATTAGAGGTTATTTTCTAACTTTTAAAAGTAAAAAAAAAAAGCCTCAAAAACTCTCTAGTGATATATATATATATATAATTTATTTAAATTCAACGTTCCAAAAAACCACAACACTAAAGAAACCTATAGTCCAACGGAGCTCACGAGTGTAAGAATCTTACACATACAATCAAAATTAGCACATGCACACATTGGAATTATGTTTGAAATAAGACAAACACCAAGTTAAGAAATTGCCTAGCAAAATGTGACAAGTAACCTAACGCCTGGTTGGTTTTATTTTTGTGGCTCATTTTTGTTTCTATTCGGGAATAAAATAATAATAATAATAAAACTATCATTTTCTCCTTATTTTCACTCCCAGTATTTTTATTTTCATTTTTAAACTTTTTCTAAATTTACTCTATTATCCTATTATCACATCAATAAAATTCAAATTTGATTTGATATAAAGTACCCACTATATTTTAAAATTAATAAAATATATATTTGAAAAAATAAAATTTTTAAACATAAAAAAATATAAACCATCTATCTTTTCAACCATATATCTATTTTAATCATTATTTTCCAATAATTCATTCAAACATGTTTTCATTCCGTTTCAAAATTATAACTACTTTTTCAGTGCTTTTAGAAATGGTGGAAAATGGAAATGGATTTTGGAAATAAAACCAAAAGGGCAAAAACTTCCCCATAATCATGAAAATCCAAACCCCATACACTTTTTCAAGTTGTGGAGGGGTATGGCAGACACGGCACGGCCCTTTTGTTTTCACATGCTGTCTTTTTCTAACTATATAGTCTTTCATTATTTTGTTATATGTTCCTTTCAAAACTTGTCCTTTTACACTTCGTTTGATAGGCTTAATATGATTTTATTAAGGGTTTTTGTGGCTATTCATAGCATGTTTTATATGCTAAAATATGGTGATGAATCCAAAGCAAATTAACTTCGAAATGTAGCTGTTATTAAGGTCTAATCAAATTTTATCCTTTATGGCACGTTTGGATATATAGATAAGATTGATAAAATTATAATGATATGGTTGGCTGTTGAAAATAATATAATATTGTGTTTGGTGATTAGGATTACACATTTTGAATATGTATTGATTTTATCATTCCCTTGTTTGGATATAAGGATCACATAATTGAGCTAATGAATTTACTAAAATATCCATTATAATAAGACAAATTGAAACTCCAAATTTTAAGGGTAATAATGTCCAGTATTATGAATTTGCATGGGTATAATTGTCATAAGCCTAATTTCATATTCTATCACTAATTTAGATTATATAATCTAGGCCCAAGTGATGTGATTAACATCAATTGAATGCAAGATAAAGGATGGAATTTTATATCAATTTTGAATTTTTCTCATTATATCCAAACACTTGACATGGCTTGATAAAATTATCTATCAAGCCATGTCCAACAAACCAAACATGCCCTTAAAGTGAGATTATTAATCCTACCTAGTATGTCAACATGCAAAATTACTAAGTTGTCCATAATATCTAATGATAAATGACCGATACACCTCAATTTGAATGTGTAATTGAAGAATCAGATGCCCAAATTTGTCTATAAATGACAGGAAACTTTGGTTTGTGTTTTGAAGAAAAATTGATTTGTGATGAAGAATTTTAATTATTGTTTAAGTTATTCTTTTTATTGTGTTTTGAGCAATAATGTGTGTGACACTTGAAATGACGTCTTACCTTATTTGCAACAACATGAATTTGACTATAAAGTGGAATTCATGAAATAATAAATAAATAAAAAATCGAATGTGACGTCAAAGTTATAAGACAATACATAATCTAAAGTACAATTAAAGTTTTTTTTTTTTTAAAAAAAAGATAAAGGGTTTCAACAATAAAATTTCCAAATAAACAATAAAAATCACAAAAGTATTAAGCATTAATATATATTTAGCTACTTTTGTAATAGGTTCTTCAGTTAATCGTAGTAACTTGATTAATGAATAGTATAGATAGTCTTTCATAACTTGATATAACGAATTGCTTAATTAATTATACATGATATGTAGTTTTTGAAATTTAAATATAATGAAAAGTACATAACTAACTGAATTTTCAAGTTATTTTCTTTTAATGTAAAATCAAATTTCTTTTAAACAATAAAAAATATAAAGTCAATCAAATCGATCGAAGTGAAATATACCTATAAGCATGTCTACTTTATGTCAAATCTAAGATGAATAAATAAATCAACGGATATTACGATTTCCCGACTTAGTTCACTTGGACCCATTTAATCTTATCCAAAGCAAAAGCGAAAACAAATTAGTTAAAAAAGAATAAACACAAGAATGATGAAATTAATTATACATGATATGTAGTTTTTGAAATTTAAATATAATGAAAAGTACATAATTGACTGAATTTTCAAGTTATTTTCTTTTAATGTAAAATCAAAATTCTTTAAAAAATAAAAAATATAAAGTTCATCAAATCAAAGTGAAATGCACCAATAAGCATGTCTACTTCATGTCAAATCTAAGATGAATATATAAATCAACAGATAATATCATTTTCCTAATTTAGCTCACTCGGACCCATTTAATCTTCTCCAACGCAAAAGCGAAACCAAATTAGTCAAAAAAAAAAAAAAAATGAACACAAGAATCATGAAATTAATTATACATGATATATAGTTATTGAAATTTAAATATAATGAAAAGTACATAATTGATTGAATTTTCAAGTTATTTTCTTTTAATGTAAAATCACAATTCTTTTAAAAAATAAAAATATATAAAGTCAATCAAATCAAAGTGAAATGCACCTATAAGCATGTCTATTTCATGTCAAATCTAAGATGAATAAATAAATCAACGAATATTATTATTTTCCCAATTTAGCTTACTCAGACCCATTTAATCTTCGCCAACGCAAAAGCGAAACCAAATTAGTCAAAAAAATAAATAAATGAACATAAGAATCATGAAATTAATTATACATGATATATAGTTATTGAAATTTAAATATAATGAAAAGTACATAATTGATTGAATTTTCAAGTTATTTTCTTTTAATGTAAAATCAAAATTCTTTTAAAAAATAAAAATATATAAAGTCAATCAAATCGAAGTGAAATGCACCTATAAGCATGTCTATTTCATGTCAAATCTAAGATGAATAAATAAATCAACGAATATTATTATTTTCCCAATTTAGCTTACTCGGACCCATTTAATCTTCGCCAACGCAAAAGCGAAACCAAATTAGTCAAAAAAAAAAATAAAAAAAATGAACATAAGAATCATGAAATTAATTATACATGATATATAGTTATTGAAATTTAAATATAATGAAAAGCACATAACTAATTGAATTTTCAAGTTACTTTCTTTTAATATAAAATAAAAAATCTTTTAATAAAACAAAGAAACATAAAGCCAATCAAATCGACGTGAAATGTACATTTAAACATGTCTACTTCATATCAAATTTAAAATGAATAAACAAATCAACGGATATTATAATTTTCCCAACTTCACTCACTCGAACCCATTTAATCTTCTCCAACGCAAAAGTGAAAACAAATTAGTCAAAAAATTGAACACAAGAATCATGAAATTTTTGCCCCAACTAATCCATAAATCTCCACAAACTTTTTTAAGACATGAGGGCGGCTAAATCTTGAGTGGTTATAAATATACATATAAGTTTCACATGTTATATTTTTTTCCTCTTTAGTACTTTCTTTGTCTTATTCTGTGATTAATCTTCTTGTGGTCGTATTCACATAAATAATAATTTAGAATAATGGAGTGCTTATCTTTGATGAAATGAAACATATGCCATATGGATTATGGCACATCAATAAGCAGTCAAATTATGCTTTATGAGGAATCACATTTGGGGAAATATATAATGATATGAGAACATTTTGAAAGTTCTATAAGGCACTTTATCATGTAATAATGTCTTTACAGCTAATGAGAACAAAACTCTAAAATGCTTATGATAATATATGCCTTTCACTTTCGTGTAATCATCCATGTTATTCTTCTTTTGGCCTGCTCTCTCTCTCTCTCTGAGGGATTTTTTATGTCATGATGAAGTAGGTTATGACTTATGATAATTTTGGCAACCTAAAATAGCAAAAAGACATTTTGTAAAAGATAAAGCTAATTGTGCCAATTATGGGCTTTAAGAAAGTCTACATTTTGACTAAACTTCTTTTTTATTTTTGTACTTTTTGGTTTGAGATGAAATTGTGGGAAATATTTGTAAATTTGCTTTACCTAGAAGCTTCAATCTTTGGAAGTTTACCTATCACAAATTAAATTGGAACACGTTTCTTTGTCCATGTGCATTTCACCACGAGGGTTAAAATTCACTCTCTTACATAAATATCTTTTTTAGAAAAAAAAGAAGGTTGGGGGGGGGGGGGGGGGGGGGGGGGCGATTGAGAGCAAGCGATGGAGAAAATATGGATATTGCTCCAAGACCCCTAAATCGGTTCAAATTACATACACACCATATGTATATATAATTGTATGTGGAATGTTCAAATATACAAAAGAAAGTTGTCAAGTAGTTTTTTATCTAATGACACGAGTTTCACACATAAAATATGATGTCAGAGGTTTAAGTCCTAAATGCTCCTTGCGTGCATGTGTATAAATTTAAAAGAAAATACAAAAAAAAAAAGTTTCTCCACAAATTCTCTTTTCATATTATAACCATCGATGGGCATAAAAGTGGATATTATACCTTATTTTGAAAAATATTTTAATTTAAATATAATATAAAGTAGTACAAGTTATCGACTGCTCTTAATATTCAAGTATTAATGGTTAGATAAATTCAACTTTAAGATTCATATATACCTATAATATCAAATATCATACAATTAATCGATTCATAATATTTGTTTGAGCTATAAGATCGATTATCAAGGATCCCTGCACTTGCACGAATTGATAGATAGGTCTTCCTTTCTTTCTCGCACAAAATATTCACTGCTTTAACGGATAGCTATTATCAAAATATGGAGTAGAAAGAGATCCAGACACAACATTAAAAATAAAACACTAAATATCCCATCATAGAATTCTAAAATTGGACCTATACCAATCATCATACTAAGTCTATTTAGGAAAGATTCTCAACAATATTAGGCTGAAAGAATGGGCCCTATAAGTCATATTTCATTAACCATGTAAATTTTAACCTCTTTCAGTTTATTAAAAGCAAATTCAATTAATAGAAACTCACATATTATAATAAAATTCCAACATTAATATCCATTCTATTTTTCATTTTTAGTAGGTCCTATGCTCTCCATAAGATTTTATTTCGTGCAATTTTTCATTTTCACAAAAGATAAGATTAAGTTGTCCACTGAAAGAGTTCAATCAAAAACCTTGTGATCTCATTCATGTTGTTGGTATTGAGAGTATAAAATAAACAGCACAAGAATTTATCTGATTGAATCAAATTCAAGCTACATCCAACAAGCCATAGGTGTGGAATTTTTCATTACTATTCTAAAAAAATGTACAATCAGAAGAATTCAAAGTGTTTTCATAAATTTCACTCAAGTGACTGTTTCAGATAATTGAGAAACGCTCCTATTTATAAAATAACAAAATGGGATCAAAAAACAGTACTAGACAAACTTGATCTTTGAATATCAAATTAAATCCTAACCGAACTAGAACATCAATCCCAACTAATTAAATCATTAAATCCTTTTGATTTATAATTTTTGAGATACAATCCGACATAATCGAAAGATTAATTCAGATAACGTGCATCAAGTGTGCCAAAATCACCTACATTCACAACCAAATTACACAAATAACCAAATATTTTTGAAATAAAAAATTTTCAAGAATAATTTCACTACTAGCCAAGGGCTTGATATAAAATTTTCCCTAGCTAGTACCACTTTTCACTATACATGCACTACCACCATATATTGCTAGATATCAATTTGGGCCAGCCATATATATGTAAGATGATAATGATATTTCTGGAGACAATAGTACAATATAAATGTATCCACAAAGTGGTGGGGTTATCTCAATTATTTTGGAATTTGGGATCACAAATCTAAATTATGTGGGACCCCTTTTCTTCTGGATCTATAAATAAATAAATAAATATTTATTTATTGTCATGAAAAATGTATGGCAATTTGGTTTTTGCTTCACAAAAAAGTTGATAGCCATCTCTATCAAACAACTGTGACTTATATACATGTGAAGTTTAACCACAAATTGGTTTGTCTATTTTTCATGTTTTGTTGAAGTGTATAAACAAATTTAGATGTATCTACTCTCATTTCATCTTACTTTCTGTTAGTATTTCATATGGGTAAAATAAATAAATTGTGGTCTCTATATATAGCCTTGGGCAATCCTCACCTCTTAAGTTAGCTTTTGGGTTTGAGTTAGGCCCAAAATCCATTCTTTAACATGGTATCGGAACCACTTATTCCCAATGTTGAGCTACCCAGTATTGTTGGGCCACCCATTTTTTCATGTCATTCCACACTTCAGATGTTCATTCATGGACGTGCACGGAGTATGTTAGTATCCCACATCAATGAAATAAATAAAATGTGGTCTCTATATATGATCTTGGGCAATTATCGCCTATTGAGCTAGCTTTTGGGGTTGAGTTAGGTCCAACGTCCATTCTTTAACACTTTCAATTTAATTTATTTAATTATTGTGAGCTAAGAGGTGGAAACCAACGTTATCATAGTTTATTATTTATTTTGTCAATTAACTTTTAAATTAGTTGAACGTTTCTTATGAAGTTACGTGGTGGAATTTAATTTAATTTTATAGTTTTGATATGTCGGTGAGAAATTTTTTGGGGATTCATTAATTAGAGGCTTAATTTAGCCAAACTTGGAGTTCTGAAATTTGAGTTCATAAAATATGTCGCAATCTGTATTAACGTAATGTACTATTTTACAAGTTGACAAAATTAATTGTATTTTAAAAGATGATGGATAAGACAATTTGTTTTCTTTTCTTTCTTCTTTTTAATGTTTTTTTGTTTCCTTTCTGATTATTTTGTCTTATTTTTATTTTATTTATCCTAAAAATTAAAATCAAATATTTGAAATATTAAAAAATTACAATAATAATACAAAAAAAGTGAATAAATATATTATTTATATTATACTATACAAATTTTAACACACAAATCGAGTGTACGTACCAAAATCATTGGTTAAAATAAATGGATTGAACTAAATCGAATATGCATGACCGATTGCCAAAATACAAACTAGATCAATGAACACTTTTGACAATTTTGATAATTTGTGTATAATCGATGAATATATAATTATCAATTTTTGATACTCTATGATTAGGTCAAGTTATCTAAATTATCTTCAAAATTTAATAGTTTAAATGAAAATTTTATCTTATATTATTAAATAATATATTTTCTTTCTTAAAATATTAAAAGAAGGTTTGTTTTTTAATCACATAAAGTAAAACAAATACTATTATAAAATAAAAATATTTTAATAATTAAAATTATTTCTGGTGTATTTCACTGGTACATGCTAGTATACATATATTGCTCAATTCACTTATCTAAATATGTTCGTGTAATGTTATTGAAATGGTTATACACTTAATTAAATTATAAATTATTAGATCATATATGATAGCACCAACATTTTTTACTATACAACGTTGTAATATTTCATATAATAATTTATAATTCAATTAAATTCATATCCAATATATTGGACACATCAAAATTTCTATCCAAACATATGAAATATAAATATTGAATATATGTTATACATAATAACACAAGAAATACATTAAAATTGTGTGTGGATAGAAGAATTTGAATTTTTGAAGGAAGAATTTTAAATGATTCTGTATTAAGTGAATTTTAAAATCTACCATTATAACTCACAAAAAACTCAAAACAGAAGTTCAATTATTTAAAATTCATAATAACGTAAAAATTATACCACAAATTCACTGAATTTATGGTTATAATTTAAAATTTTTGAGAATGATTGGTTATGTTTTGAGATTTTTTATTATATATTTTGGGGAAATGAATTTTCTGAGGTCAATGATATAAATTTTTATTTATACTTCAGAAAAATAGGTAGAAAATATTTTAGGAAGTTTTGATATATTTATTTATATTTAAGATGAAATATTTTTTTATTGTATCAGGTAGAAAGCCTACTTACAGTTTCAGATGATATTGTTGTAATAAATATTTAAGAATTCCACATTTTTCTACACTCTTTTTTTGTATTTTTATCATTGAAAGAAGACCACAATAATTTAATTTTGTAAACCTAATCATATTAATGATTATAATAATTAGTATTTAATTATTAACAAAAAAATAAAAAAATATAGATGGCCTACCATTAAGTTGTATGGACATGGCAGACAACCCATTTTCTTCATCAGGTACTATATAAGGGACCACGACACTTTCTGTGGGACCCGCCGTACTCCGGCCCCACTTGCCCTCTTGCAAAAAGGCTATCCCCTCTTACATCCTATCAACTTGTATTATTGTGGTAATAAAATCTATGATATCTTTTTTCCTTTTTCCTTTTTCTTTTTTCTTTTTTCTTTTTTTTTATAGGAAGTCGCTATTTGGCCCCATTTTGTCATCCACTTGTACTTTATTCTCTCTCTCAATTTGGGCCCATTCCTCAAGATATGCAAATATAAAACTTTAATTGCTCACAACCCCTTAAGGTTTTTGAAAATTTTTATTGCTACCAAATAATAAATCATTAGAATAGGTTAAAATTAAAGGAATTTCGAATTCATATAGTGAAACTTGACTTGCTCTGGAATAAAGTTTTTTTTTAATATTAAATTTTAAATCCCTCTTCCTCTTGTATAATATTATTGAACAGTTTAATAATCGATTAGTTCAGATTCATATTAAATCCGTCATACACTACAAGAATATTAACATAAATTAATAGAAAATAAAAGAAGAATGCATGTAAAATTATAGCTAATGGAAAATTTTAATTGAATAACTTTCACTATATATGTTATTAATGATACAAATTAAGTGTTATATATTTTAATTTAATATGTATAATAGTAATATATAATAATTTTCAAATTATCACTTTATATATTATTACTATATTTTTGTGCTGATATATGTTCAAGTGGCCTACAAGGGGAAAAAGAAAATGGAAAATGAAAGTGGTAGAGCCATGACCAAAGGGTGACCTAGCCCATATGCTATATCTGTGGGTTAAAGTGAGATAATGAAAAAGTTTTGGGCCATTGGATAAATACCGCAATTCTTCTCTTTGATTGATTTGCAAAATAGATATCCATGTTTGGATATCTACAATTTGAATAGGATAACCACCAAAAAGGGAAACAATAGGGAGCCCATAAGAGGGGTTGTTTACTTTACAAAGTACATATATATATGTAGTAGTTGTGGACTTGTTTGTTTAGAAATTCCTATTAAGTTTTCCAACTCCCAAAATTAAATAAATGTCATTACGTTTTCCAATTCTATTCCTCAAAATACACTAAAGAATTCTCAAAATACCCATTACTATTCATTCTCTACTCTATTTTTCAGTATCTGCCCTATATCATATTTTGTTCCACCGAGTCACCGACCCATCTATGTATGCATATTTATAAATAATTTTAAAATATTCATATCACTCCACCAATCAAACAAAAAAGTTATTTATGTGATATTTTATCTTTTCTCAAAACACCCCAAATAAACAATTTTCTCACAAAATATTTTCTACCTACCACCTAAAATACAAATAAACAATCATCACACTCCGCAACCCTACTTCCCAAAAACTATTTCCCCCAATCAAACAAGCCCTTTATTACACATTATTTAATATGAAGTCATGACCAAGAAAATATTAAAGAACATTAGTTTATTTTAATTAAACCAGAGATTTGTGGTTACTTATCATGAATTAGATGATAACATTAATCTAATCATTTAGGACAGACACAATCAATTTGATCCACTAGCAAAAGCCCTTCCAATTACATGTCAACCTGGTCTAGTCTTTGTTTTTTTCTTTTTTAATAAATTAATTGTTTCATTTTTTATTTATAGTTGTTATAATATCATATAACCATGGTTAAAGATGTAACCATGGTTAATGAGAAAGTGAAGAGGAATCAAAATCTATACCAATTAAACTTTGGTCACGTGAAATGTGGGCATGTAGCAAGAGTCACTCTACCATGCTTTGATTCCAATTTTCCATTATAAGCCGAGTGAGGTAAGGGTGAAAAAAAGATTCACCAAAAAAAAAGAAATTAAAGAAAAAGAAAAAGTAGGAAAGGTGACACCGACACTTATAATATTTGCATCCAAGGAAGGCACCTTTGCTTCAAAAAGGGCAAATCATTTCCACCCAAAAACTTGTAAAAAAAGGTAGTTTAAGCCCTAAGGAGGCTTAATGGTAAGGGATACGTGTCTCCAAGTTTAAAAAATCATTCATATAATTATTAATTTTATAAATTTAATAAATATATATAATCCAATAAATATATGAGTTTTAGATGTTCATATGAGATTATAAATTTTACTACATCAAAAAATTTTATAAATAGTGTCCACAATATCCATTTACTTTATTTTTTAGTTAAAATTAATAAAAATATTTTTACTTTTTCTCCCATTTTGATATGTCATATCAAAGACAGAACTATTTTATATTTATTGACACGATAAGAATATCTTGTATTTATAAGTTCGTTAAAGGATCTATATCAATATGTAATTGAAAAATAATTAAAAATTATGGATGCAATTTTAATTAACAACTAATTCAAGGAAGCATAAATATTTATACGTATTAAAATCTATTATAAAAAAAAAAATATTAAGTTTGTTATCAACCTAAGTGGCATGCAATATTCAATGGAGAGTCTAATTCCATATCTATTAGATTTTGTCACCAAAGAATCAAAACAAGAAAGATAGAAAGTAGATTTACTTGCTAGAAACGTTGAGGACATGTGACTTAACATAATATTCGAGTTAAAGTTAGGGTATCCAATATTGTAATTTTAGATGGAACGAGGGGTAGTTTGGCGGTTAGGTGTTACGCTTACCAATAAAATGGCTTGATCGTAATTTAATATTTAATAACTACAAATAGATTTATCGTAAATTTTAATTTCATAAAATTAGTTGGGAATTAGTGATAATAAATTCTTTTAAATATATTTTATTCTCTTTCGTTTATAAGTAATATTATCTGTAAAATAGAAGAGAACTATGATCTTGGGTCATTTATCTTGTTATGCTCCACAACTAAAAAGTATCTATATATGTGAATAAACTCATTTTAATGGGATAATATTTGTTATTAATTTTGTGGTTATGTATAACTTAATACAAATTTTGAAAATGGAAAGGCAATTAAAAAGTATGCACAACAAATTTTAAATAGTTAATTAGTGACTTTATTTTCACATTTGTATCTATAAAATTCAAGATTCGAAACTTATCGAGCCCGTAATATGTATATGCATAGATAAAAAAATAATTACAAAAATAGCACATTCTAAAATAATTATGGAGCCATTATTGAGGTGGCTAATTAATTAATTATTTTATAGTTGAATTTGTCACTAGTCCTTCTCATTTTTTTTCTTTTTCACTTTTTACCTTTAGTCAAAACACTAGAAATGGAATATTATGGGCATGGTGAATCACTTTTTCCTTTCTTTGCAACTTCTACATCTTTAAAATATTCTAATATTAGAATAGTGGGGACATCTGCAATTCTACAAAGAAGAGGGGACCAGAATGAAAAACCCAAAAACGCCTCCATTTCCTTTTTACTTTGCCCCCTAATCTTTCCTTTTTTACCTTTACACCCCTAATATTTTCCTACTTCTCATTTCTAACCCCCAAGAAGGGGGCAAATATCAACTACATAAAAAGTTCAGACTGCAGGACAGTATAGTAATTAGCAGCCTCATCTTCAAATTCCCACAGCCCATTATCATCAGTAAAAGCAAAGGGAAAATTCTCTCCAGATTTCAATATTTCAACATTATTTTCATGATCATCTCTTGTGTTTGGAATCCCGAGCTCATCATCAGAAGCTTCTAGAAGATGCCTCATGACGGATTCCACACCCTCATCTTCACCACCTCCGCCGTGTGCGGCGGAGGCGCCCGGGTGGTGGGAGGACAGCTCAGCCTCCCCCACCGCCGCCGTGGTGGGAGAGGAGAGCTCTTGCTGGAGGGTTGTGAATATGGCTGACAAATCTTGGCTCAGCTCATGACTGGGCTCCTGGCTCGGCTCACCCTCCTCTTCTTCTTCGTCAAGGAGATTAAGTATGTTGTTGTATGGCTTTTGGCGCTTCGAGTTCCCGCCGATCGAGCCGTCAAGGCCAAGCTCCTCATCTGCTTCTTCTCTAAAGCGCTTTGGTGAAATTTCTGCCATTTTTGAGATTTAATAGCAGAAAACAAAGAGAAATTGTATAGACTTCAGAAAGAGAGAAAGAGAGAGGAGGATGAGGAGAGAGAAGGGGGTGGAAAGGTTTATATAGAGAGACGGAGAGAAGTACAGTTCCGGTCAAAATGAGTAAAGAGAGAAAATAAGAATAATTTAATAGTATTATTTTATTTTTGTGGTTTGGTGTGTGTTTGTGTGTGAGAGAGAAGGAGAGGATTTGACAAAATAAAAAATAATAAAGTAAAGCGGGGGAAAAGTTAAAGGCTTGGCCTTATGGCGTGTGCTTGGCTTTATTTTGTATTTTTGTACTGGCTACTTTTGGTCTAAGCAATTCCAAGTACGAAAGGCCTCTTGAAAACTCTATTTTATTTATTAACGAGAACGGCGATATTTATTAGTTGGGCACGTAAACTTGTACTATACTACTAATAAATTTGGGCGCCCAGTTTTGTACTATTGATAATCTACTTGGGTTAACGTGTACTTTAATTTACACATATGATAGATTAGGACTGTGAATGCGTCGAATTTATATGGAATTTGTTTTATCTTAATTTAAATTTAATTAACAAAATTAATATTTAAATTTGATCTGAAATTTTATAGGATCTTTGTTAATCAATACTATATCTAAATTCGATGAATATTCAAAATTTAATTAAAAAATTCAACCCAATTTTTTTTTCTTTAAATTTTATAAAAATATAGTATTTATAAAGTAAATATATGTCATATTTGAATTTTTTAACAATTTTTTATTATATACTAGTTAAAAGGTTAAATATTTTAATACTAAACTCATTTTTCATATTATATTAATGCATAGATGAACTGTTATATATTATTATATTTGATATTTTATCAATATTTTTCTCATTTTTTAGGTTAAAAACTCAATATTAATAGTATAATATATACATTAACATAGATTTTATTTTAAAATCTGTATTAATATTATATATATAAGAGTATTAATCTAATAAAAAATATTAAGGTTCGAATTCGAATCTTTAACAGATCAGATTGCTTAATTCCATATCCGATTCACTTATTTCAGATTTTGAATATTTATAATCGAATCTAATCCATTGAATATTTTAATTGGATAAAATTTTAAAATTTGGATCGAATTCGGATTAAAATTCGATCCATTTATACTCCTATGATACATATTGAGGGTTGGTTAAAATGTAAATATCAAATTTTGTATATATAAATTTTAAAAATAATGCTATTCAATCAGTTTATCATTATATATATACGCACTTTATTTGATGTAACAAGGATTTTAACAGTTAAAATGGTTGTGTTGGCGAGTTAGTCGTGACTGAATTATATTGGGTTATAAAATAGGTTAAAATATACAAGTATGAGGATATATTCATATTTAATAATTAATATATTCTTCAACTGTAATATTGGAGTTTTTGTTATGAAATCTTTCTTCAATATTTCTACAATTTTGTAGTTGAAAATTCCATACGTTATGAGCCTTCAGCAGAATAAAATATCATTTTGTTAGCTCAAAAATAATAGCATATATGATCATATAAAGTCATTTCTACAAGAAAGAGTCGAAGGCTTTGAAACAACTCATATGATGTTTATCCTCTCTTATTTATATCAACACTTTTTTATAAAGATAATATCTAATACTTCGTGGAATTTGGCAATCCATCTATAGCGAGAGGCAACAAATATCATCATATGATGTTATCTATGAGATAAATATTATATTTTCTTCTCGAACCCCTTGATTAGAGGGCTTTTAATAATATCAAATTTTGTCTCATATTAAAAAAATTTAAAAATTGGCTTCCTCCCATTGAGATACCTTTTTATTAGAACAAAACTTTCAACTATAAATACTAATAAACCAATATATAATAGAATTTAATTTTTTATATTTGATAATAAATTTAATCATCGTTTGTATTCAAATATATGACATAAAGTAGATGTAACTTTGAATATAATAAAATCAAGAAGTAGCCTCTCATCCACTTGAGATGTTGGACAATTGCATCTAACCTTAGCCCTTAGGTTTCCTTTACATATAACTTTTATTAGTAGTTAAATCTCGAAGGCCACTCGTACTATTCACGAGACACACGAACCTTTAAATGTATGGAAAGTTAGAGGTATGCATTTCTCTTTTGTCTAGTATTGACATTCTAATTTAGTCACATCATCATATTAAAATATAGCACAACACCACGTTATATTCTAAATGCCAACAAAAATTTATAGTACGATAACATATGCAACACACAAGTGTGACACTAAATGTAATATAAAATTATAAAATTTTAAAAATTATTTAAATTTCAAACTCATAAATGAGGTATGGTCTAGCTATCCTATTACTTTATATAAAGAAACTATAAGTTCAAACTTAAAATATATTTACTTAGCTAGCATTTAAACATGGGTGCAGTAAATATATAGATTCGTCATTGAGATAATAATTATAAATAAATCTAAACTTTCAAAAATTTCAATGATGTGACGAGTGGGGTATATATGACTCATTATTGTACAATAACAATGTTAATAGACTCTTATGATTCAATCATCTTTTGCTTTTGGATTTTGAGATGCAGAGGGTGTTCGGTAGAGCATATAAACTTTTCAAAACACATTAAAAGATGTTTAAAATCTTATAAAATATTACAACGTATTTGATTCTTTTTATTAGAAAAAAACTTATAAGATCATAAAAGAAAATGTTATGATGTTATAAGTTCTTCTAAAAATTAATTAAGGATATCCTAATTACTTATTTTCAAAAACTGAACAAACTCTTTTAATTCTAACCATTTCGATTATAAAATTATTATTACTAACATATTATAAGCTGCAAAATCTTATTCTATTCAAATACTTTAATAAGTTATTTTAAAAATAAGATATAGCATCATATCAGCTCCAAAAATATTTTAGAAGATATATGAGCATAGAACTAATTAAGTGGTACAAAGCATGATAATTGACACTCCTAAGATCATCTTCAAGAAGGATTGAATTAAAAATCTATCTATTCAACATCTACCGCTCGAGTCGCCATCAAATTCAAATTAATTGGAATAACGTCACTCTATTTTACAAGAGAGATGTCTTAAATTCAAATTTTACCTGCCCCCAAATCCTACTCTATTGCATTAGATCACATTATATATAAAAAATAACAAAACAAAACAAAACTAGTCGTCGCTTCTTGTTTATTTTCAGTACCTTTTTAATTAATGAGGTTACTGTTTGTGTATTGCCAGATGAAATTTCCATAGCAGTAACAAATTCAAGTCTTTTGAACAATAACATGAACCATATTTACTATTTAATTAAATCAGGTTGGATGTGCTCCAGCTAGCCAGCCAAACAGGCCATAACTTTAAAGATGGTGAGAAAAAGACAGAGCAAAAAACAAAAAAATTGAAGAAAAAGAGAGCCTGTCTGAAAGGCGAATGCTGTTCACACAGGTGTGGACTGACTCAGGAGAAGATTTGAATACAGACATGGGATTGTACACAAGTGGGGATGGATCTAACCTCAAAAATATTCAGTGCACAAATATCTAGGAAAATATATACTTGCTCCATCATACAATAACAAGTCCCAGTCAATTAACCAAATAATAATAATAATAATAAAATTGCATCAGTATGATTATTATTTAATTATGTGGATTAATTGTATCATATCTAGTGGTCCAGATCCATTATTAAACATGGAGGCTGGTGGAATAAAGATATTGCATTGATTGGGGATGAGTGTGAAACAAGTGCTTATGTGCTAGACTCATAATACACTTTAACCATAATAATAATAATAATAATAATAAATTATTTTATTATCAAAGTTCCTCCAATTGTAAGATAATTTGAAAAAGTTCCATGACCATCAATTTCCACAAATGATGCTAAGAATGATGATTAAGTTTTCTGTCAAATATAGAGGATGGGTCGCTCCGAAGTATTATCCATCGGTATTTATTGTTGGAGATTCTAAAAGGTAATTCGAATGATGAGGAAGAAAATGATCAGCTTGTATATAAATCTTACGTCTCGATCTCAACTTCTTATGTGAAGATAAGAGCTTGCATCATCGATATGACAATATCATTACAATATAAATTTAAGGCCGATAATATTTTATACATATTGATGTTGTATGAAATCGGATATGAAGTTCTTTTCATAAATTGTTGAATAATGTGCTTCTGAAGCAACTCTTTCGTATAGAAACAGTGCTAGAGTTAAAAAATGAGTAGAAAATTGATATTTATACTAACTAAGCCTACTTTATGCCAATTTAGTGGGTAATTCTAATTAATCATGTCGACCCTTCTATTAGGTTTTTTTACTTACATACTCCGAGGCCCTTAATTAAATATATTGGGTGTGTGTATATATATATATATATTTATGTATTTGTATGAATATGTATATGGATGTAATGTGTGGATATGTGCAAGCGGCTCCGAGTTTTATTGCAGCATCAGCGTTGGAATACTGGAAAATGCAGGTCATCAATCGCCATCAGTAATTGAATACATGAATAGTGTTAGGAATTATTAAATGGACGGCCACGATGGCTTTGATGGGTGGTTGAGCGTGTGGTTGCGATCAACAGTATCACGGACGGTGAACCTTGATTCTTGAAAGATTCATATGGGGAAATGGGAAAGACCCAAACCCTTTTACTTTTCAACAAAGAAAATAAATAAATATATATATATATATTAAAAAAAAAAAGAATCCTATGAGACTGTATGGAATAATTTGCATCCACCTCCCTCCAACTTTCTCTTTTTACATTTGAGTACCACATCTTTCAATTAATTGATATCAAGGTCTCCCAATTATTGATTTGTTGATTTCATCAACTTGGAAAGGGCAATTTTGTCTTTTAGGATGACAAATGATGTCAAAGAGGTAGAAATATGAGTTAACTCGGCTCATTTTACAGCATAATATATCTCAATTTGACCCTTATTGTTGCTCGTAGCCACTGGAGACACCCTAATTCTTATTTGTTTTTATTTTTTTCCACATGTCAAATGTAGCACGAATTCAAATCCTAATTAAATCAATGAACCCATTCAATAATTAAAAACTAATTATAATCAATATGAATGTAATCTATTTAATAAAGTTTGTGGAACAAATGCATACATCTAACCAAACCAAACTACAATAAAATATAATTAATGCGTAAATCTGGCAAATAGGTAAGTAGGAATTCAAAAATAAATATGGGTGGACCAAACCCATAAATTTTTTAAATTTAAATACTTATACCGCCTAAAGACCCACATGGAATGGAGTTAACGGGTTCAAGTTTAATTCAAACTTACTGTTATTGTTATTTTTTGAAATTGTATTTTCCTCCCCTATAATTTACATTAATTCCCTTTTCCCCACACCTAGGGGTGCATATGAGGTGAGCCGGCTCATGAGCTACACAAGCCGAGCTCATTCGAGCTTGAGCTTTAATTCGAGCCAATCTCAAGCCATATGTATTTAGGCTCGAGGCTCGCAAGTCGGTTTGTGAGCCAATATATGATTAAATTTTATTAATAAACATATATTATATTACTATTTTTTTATTTTGATTTTGAGATCAAACTCGAGCTCGAGTTTGAGTCTGCAGTTTTTTATAATTTATTTGTCACTTCGAGCCTTATTGAATCTAGTCGAGCTCGAATTTTTGTCAAGCCGAACTCGAGTTTAAAATTTTAGGTTTATCGAGCTTGAGGATTTGGTCCAAACTCGACTTGTTTACACTCCTACCCACACCCAATTACCTATTTATGTGATAACTTTATTTTTGCACAATGAAATTTCTTGGAAATATCACATTAAAGAATACTTTTGAAAAGTAAATTATGGGCGTTGGAAAATGGATGGCTGATGTTTTAACTTTATACTAATTTCCAATATCTTCGTTCCTAGTGAATCATAAGCTGTATAGTAAGAGGGGAAATTTCCGTAATGGGCAGTTTTGGAACTTTGTTCTATTTATTTATTTCCTTCTTCTTTTTCGATACTTATTTATTTATTTATTTATGACATTTTCTTTTCTCTTGACTTTTGCTTTTGTTTTAAAATTTGAACCTAAATATAGCATCAAACTTCTGGGTTTATTTATTTATGAGTTGCAAAGTTATTTTTCAAGAAATGTGGTCTATTGTCAATTTTTTAAGATGGTCATAGTTAGAATTAGTTTTTCAATTACGTTTTATGAAATTTGAATCTGTGATTGATTTGTTTGTGAGTATAAGAATTTATTTTCAAACTACCTATTAGTCTTGACCTAATGTCAAATTTTGGACTAAGATCCTTTTTTTTTGGGGTGTTGGGGGGTGTAAAATATACTTGGAAGGGTATTTTTGTCCTATTAAACATATTATTTTAGATGATTTAATTTTTTAAATCAGATTTTATTGAACGACAAGTTGTTATTTCGTAAATTACATAAATTTTGATCAACTTCTAAAGGCGTAAGGGATGTTTGTAATTTTAGTATTAAGAGGAGAGATAAATATAATTATCCATAGTAATAAGGGAGAACAATGTAATCATCCAAATTTTTTGAAATGATCTTTAATACAAAGAGGTATAACTTAAAGCACTTTGAATAATCTATTTCATTCTTTATTTTATCTCATATTCTAACTTAATGTAAGTATACCAAATGTATTTTATTCTTAATTAATTATTTTTATAAGAAAATATTTAATACATAAGTCATATATTCATGAAATGAAATATGAGATGAAACATAAATATGAATAGAAGATTTAAACTGTAATTAATGAGTAAAATGTATTAATTTGAACTTTCTTTTTCCCCCCCTTTATCCCACAAAAAAGTTTCAAATTAGAATTAGAAGAAAAATAAAAGTAGAAGTGGATAGGACCTTAGAGGTTTGATAGATCAAATATTTTTAAAGTCACGTCAATTGAATTTAATTATTTCTCCTCTTCCCCGCGCTTTACGGGTCATATTCCATCCCAAGATAAGGTTGGAAAATTATTTAATAAAATTTTGAGCATTATAATAATCTTAAGTCAAGTGTTGTAAGTTTCTCATAATCTTCTAGGTTTTTTTTACTTTTCTTTAAAAATAAAATAATAATAATCAGTGATCATCCAAACAAGAGTAGAAATACTATACGATGAGTCAGATTGGAGACATTATTTTATTTGAATTATAAAAAAATATTCTCATAATGGAGGTTATAAAAATTGAATAAATATTTAAATATCGTATTTTTATATATTTAATTAAAAATATGATTTAACTACATCAAAGAGGTTTCCAATGACTAGAGTATCACCAATAAAGAAAACACGATTATTTAATATTGATTTAATTAATCTACGTATAAAATATTTTCTGTAAATATTTCATACTATGATTTAAAAAAAAAAAAAATTATACACATTTTTCAAATGTCAAAACCATATAAATTGTATCACATAAGTGTAATATAAATATTATTATTAATATAATTTAATCATTTTACTTAAAATATTTTCATATTTGATGCATATATCTTTCTTTCTTTCTTTCTTTTTTCTTTCATTTGAATGAATCTTATAATTAAAATAATCTACAAATTGAAAATGGATTCAACTGAGGGCCCACAAGGACATAGATATTTTTTAATTATAAGTCCATTATTGCATAGATACGTGTTTTGAGGATAAACCAAATTTAGGACACGTTTACCAAAATTTACTAAAAGCGTGTTCGGTCGACTAATATATGTGTCGTCGGCTCGTCGCAGAAACGTTCGCACGCTCTCCGGTATGTTTAATTAATTAATTTATTTTTCAAATAATTAAGCCCATGCATTATTGTATATAATTAATTGGAGGCATCTTGCATCAGAATCTAGAAAATAATGGAATTGTTTAGGTCAAGTCTGTCTGCCAATTATGCTCTTTTCTTTTTCTTTTTCTTTTTCTTTTTCCTTTTCTTTTTCTTTTTCTTTTTCTTTTTTGTGTAATAGTATTATTTAATTAAACCAAAATTGTTGACAAGATCCACATATGAAAGGTTCTCTTCTCTCTTTCTAAATTTTAAATCTCAATTTTGATTTTTTTTTTCCTTCTATCATTTCAATAGATTAATATATTTTTATTCTCAAATCAAATAAATCATATTCTCAAATTAAATAATCAATATATAAATTACACACAAAGTACATAAAATGAACAACACGCCCATTATGGGTCGAACACAAAACTTCCCACTTAATAAAGGAGAACGGTTGCCACTTTGGCCACAAGCCACTGGACAATTCTTAACTAACTTAAAAGAAAATAAAATTACGAATTTGGCCCCGTTTGGTTTTATTTTCATTTCCATCATTTGTAAAATTTAAAAAGTTAGTTATTGAAAATGAATTTGTATGGATGAATTGTTGGAAAAGTAATAATTATGTTGGGTTTAGTAGGTTGTATGTGAAGAGAGGTATAAATAATGAAATAGTAAGAGAAAATATATATGTTATTAGAATAAAATATATAAGTTATTGGAGAATATATTTTGAAAATAAAAATGATGTTGGATAAAAATATGTAAAAAATTATGTGTTTTATTTTTGAAATAGTAAAAAATGAAAAAAGGGGCTATGAAAATGAAACCAAACGGGGCTTTATGTTTTCTTTTGTTATTTATATACACTCACATTAAGAGTTGCTTAAAATTCAAACTACAAACTTTATACTTATATGTGTGAAAGTAGTGTTATTAAATCAATTCAAACTCTTAATTACTTGAAATGTTATAGTTGAGCTATTTTACTTTAAGCAATCAAGAGCATATATTCCTTCCTTTTAGATTTAGAAGCTTATATATAAAGAAAAATATATTGGATAATATACAAATATTTGTTATCCACAACAATAATTTGTGGTTCATTATATCATATATTGATCAATTAAAGATAAATTCAATTGTTAATGAAAAGATTAATTATTCGGGATATACTCTTTCTTCAAATGGAAGGAACTCATATAGAATTGGACTATTTCCTAAAATATTTTTGTTGATAATTGTTATATCTTGACTATTCTTGAGAAATCAATAATATGCTTTTAGAAGAAATTTATTTACCAAAATGGGGCAAGAAAGGTCAAAACCTAATCTTGGAGAATAGTGAAGTATTTCTTATTTTTTGTCAAAGCTAATTGTAAAGCACGAGTTTTGATTTGCTTAATTTTTTTTTTCAGGAGTCTAATTTAGCATCTAAGTTGTCATTGATATGCACATAATGCATAATTATTTTTGAATTTGATGAAGAGTTGTTGATCTACCTTATGATTAAACATGCAAAATTACTAGAATTAGCTCCATTTTAATCTAGAATTTTTTCTTAAGAAAACTATCAATATTCGAAAATTCGTTTACCGTTCGCATTCATATTCATTTATACAAAATTTATCCGCATTCATTTAAAGTGGATATTATCCGTATTCAATTAGTAAATATCCGATTATAAATGGATACGGATATGGTAAATGCATATCTGATTCGTTTAATGTCCGATTCAAATACATATTTATTAAATAATATGTTATTTATATTTTTCAGTAGAAATCTCATAATCCATGTATGTATATATATAAATTATAACTGAAGAATTGGAAAGCAAAAAGAATAAATTTAAAAAATTATTGTAATATAGAGAAAAAAAATCAAAGAATAAAGTTAATCAACATAATTATTGTTGGTTGACTTTATAATTAATACACTTAAATGCCATTATTATTATTAATAAGTACCAATAATTAATTATAAAGTCAATTATTAATTAGAAATTATATTATTTGTTTGATTGTTTTCGTTTTAATGAAATGATATGGTTCCTTCTATTAATTAAAATATGTATTTGTTATATGTTCATAGATTCACGTATTTGAATATTCGTAAATGGATATCTAAATAATTATCATAGAATATGAATATAAAATAATAATTTGAATACAGATAAGTTTAATAAAATATGAATGCATCTGAATAATTATAATCGAATACGAATATATCTGAATCTGATCGATATCTGAAGGATACGAATTTGGATATCATTTTTAAATATCCATCAAATTTATATCCGTATCCGAATATTCGAAAAGCCAAACAAATACGAATATGAAAACAATGTATTCAATCCATTTACACCCCTAACTATCAATGCCACAAGAAAAAAAAGAAAGAAAAGAAAAGAAAATTACAACTCTTGAAAAATAAAAATAAAAATAAAAGAAATTTGTACAACTAAGTCCATGTGCTTATGAACAAACATGAAATAATTGATAAGAGGGGGCATGTGACTATAGATGATACAAAAAGTTGTAGACACGTGGTAAGTGGACCTAATTTTGCACTAAGGCTCTCTAACATTGGTATATCATTAATTATATGAACAACATGGGAATTTTTGCCTCAAAGATGACAACTAGCTTAGTACTATGAACAAGTACAACAAATTGCCCAAATGTTTTGATCTGTCAACAGTATGATTAGACCCTAAAAAAAAGTTGATTTAAAATCATAGCCCAAAAAAGCATGAGCAGAAATTCAGTTATTACTGAGTTACCATTATGATATGTGCCTCAACTACTCAGCATATGGTCCACCTTTTTTATTTTTTTTCAAATGGTCCATTTTTTAGGATTTATCATTATTTTATGTAGATTTGATATGTTGTTTTTACGCTATTCATGTTATTAAATTGTAGTGGTTAAAATGATTTTTTACCCCCAAATTATAGTTCGTGGATCTTGATAAGTTGGAGCAGTACGTTCGATCCATTCAAAAAATTTCAATTGCATAGATTTATGGGGCTCAATTATGTTGGAGCTTATGACATACGGCTGTTTAAGAATTTTAGTTTGGGTTAATATAAAATTATTACATAAAAGAATTTTTTAACATCTTTTTTCCTCTACAAGATATATACCTATTGATAAACCGACTCTTCCGATACATCATTTTTTAGTTTGATTGACTTATGGATACAGCGAGAAGCCTTCTTGAATAAAATTCTGTCAATACAAAATATAACATACTTTATCATAAAATATCAATTATTCATTAAACCTCCTATGTTGGCGAGATTCGTCACTATTCTTATACTAGATAATAATTAATTAAAAATTCCCTTATCGCTTCTCTTTTTCATAGAAAAATAACTCATTTGACATCAAATTGCATCTTTTCTTGGCTTAATAATATACCAATAACCCAACACATATTACAAAAACATATTTGATTTGACCAATTGGTAAAGCTAGAGAACAAGGAATATGAAAACCAACTTGTTCAAGCCACAATTGTTAAAAATTACCTTAAATTAGCTTATCTTAATCTTGTTGCTTAAATTATAATCTTGCTGCTTAAAGATCTTTCAGAATCTAATTTGCACTAAAGAAAGAAAAAAAATGGCCATTTGTTCTTTATTCTGTCCTGGGGACATTACTAAATCCTGCATTAACAAACCATCCACTTAAGCCATGAGCCATAGGAAAAGCTTTAAGTTAGCATAAAATAAGGCTTTGAGTACGTGTAAAAACATTGAAATCTTAATCTTTACAGCACATCTTTGATTGCAGCAGTAGTAAGGGGTTCAGATATGGATTAACATTAATTTAAGATTGATTAATTTGAAGGATTATGTGGTTCCCAATATGGGGGGTTCAAATTGAAAGGGAATATGCTCCCAAAGAGATTATTAGCTTTTTCTAGCACAAGCTGAAAATTATTTTATTTCATGATTACTTATTTTAATAGTTGATCTTAATTGCTAGGATTCAATTCTTCAGATTGAATTATGTTTGGCCTGCTTTCAGGGATGGATCCGAAAATGAGAATGTGGGGGGTAAAAACTTTAAATATAAAAGTCCAAATATAAATTTCATAATTCACGATTCGAATGTGTATTTTCATAAAAGTTGAAAATTACTAAATTAATGTCAAAACTTTAGCAGTATCTTCTCTATATAAGTAATTAAGCAAACACCTAAATTTCATCTTTTATTTTGTTTCTAAGGCTGTTCCTGACAATATTGATAGCAGAAAAAGTTCTTTTAGTTGTAGCCGTCCAAAGACAAAGAAAAATTCAATTTTTTTATATATTCACTCACCTTTATCTTTTTATCTTAATCTTGAAGGTAAAAAAGGAGATATTTTGGTTGTTTTGCAAGTCTCATAGACTCTAAGGCTTTCTAAAACTGTTCTTGACAATATTTATAGCGGAAATAGTTTTTTCAATTTTAGCTCTTGAAAGATAAAGAAAAATTCATTTTTCTTTTAAATATTTACTTACCTTTGTCTTTTTATCTTAATCTCATTGAAGTTAAAAAAAAAAAAAATGGTTATTTTGAAAGTTCCTTAAGGGTTTCTTTGACTGAAAACCAATAATATTTTTTCAAATATATAAAATAAAAGTGACCTAGTGAGCTTGATTTAATTGTTTTTATTTATTTTTATTTATACACATGCATACCATGAATTATCCAGTAACAGGTCCTATGCAAAGAGACCCACCTATATAGCAATGGTATTTAATTATGAAAGTTTCTTTAACTTAAAGTCCAAAGACGAGCCACAGGACAGCTGCAAGGGCTACTACTACATCAAATTTTTGAAAATTGATATATAAATTTTATAAAATTTATAATGTCATCACTCAAATGATAAAAGTGTCTTTCATGCAATTAAAAATATATATTTGTCCCTAAAAATAAATAAAAAATATTTATATTTCTAATAATTAAATTTTGTCTTTTAAGATAATTTTTTTTTACTCTATCTCTACTTATGTGATGGTCTTGCTAATGACAGCTAGCAAGAAAAGAACAACTATAAATATACTTCAAAAGTTTGTTTCCAACTTGCAAGCCTTAACTATCAAATTAATTACAAGAAAAAGCAGAAAAGAAATAGTAAGTCATTAAAATGAATTTCTTAATGACCAATTTGTTTGTCGACGTCGTCTGGAATTGTGCATCATAATAATTTCTTTTTTCTTTGGGGAAAAAGGGACAATGAAACTATAGGGATTTTAGAAGTTCATTGGTTGATGAAGATTTGTTGAGGATATCAAATGGTACGAAAGTGAATTGATATATATACTTTTAATAAGCAATTATTATTTTTTAAATTTAGACTGATTAAGGAGGTTATTGGCTAAACTTATTTGAAACATTCTGTAATATCTCATATTTTATAAGATTTGTTAGAAAATTTAAAACGTATTAAAAAATAAATTTTTAGAGTATTTGGATATATAAGAATAAGATTTTAAAATTTATAAAATGTTGATAATGATCATTTTACTTTTTATCCTATTAAAATTATAAAAAAAAATTAAAAAAAGCTTAAAACTGTGTACTTTTTCTTTAAGAGCTTGTAAAATCCTTAGTTCTAATATGGGAGCTTCTAATTTTTTTTTAATAAATCATCTATTATTTTATGATATCGTATAAACTTTTAAATATTTTATAAAATATTTTTAAATTTTTTTATAAGTTCGTCCAAACATCAGGTAAATTTAACCAACATATGCAATAATTTATAAATGGCACGCAATATGGGCTCATATCTTGAGAGAGAACCCATGAAAATAGACGTTTTGTCAATAAATATTATATTGTTGTTCATGAGTTTTTATAGTACTTAACTTTTAAATTTTTTAGTGGGTAGTCTTTTCATAGGGTCATTATAACAAGTTGATAATACTATATAAAGATAAAAGATTAAAAAGTGAAACATTTTTTCCTTTTTCTCTTTTTTGTCAAGGTTAGGTATAATGATGAACCTATTGTTTATTGTTTAGTGCAAGACAAATTGCCTAGAAAATTTAAAATTATTTCATATAGGAAAGTATTTAAAAATGTGTTTCTCACATAAATTACATTAATCCTTAATCCTAAAATTGCTTATCCCCCAACATTATTTTTTTCACAAACACTCCTACAACCACCACAATTAAATTTTTTTTAGGATTTTATGGTCCAAGAATTTTATTACTTTAGATCATGGGAACTCTAATGAGTGGTCAAAGAATTTATATGCAAATTAGTTGTATATATACTATAGTTTTTCAAAAGAATAAGAAGATAACCTAAGTGTGTATGGGAACAAATTTTGGAGGTTGGAAATGGACTTTTCTTTTTTATACGAGAAAATAAGTAGGTTTTTTTTTTCTTTAATGGAATCATATTATTTTGATGACTAATTAAATTATTTAATCAATCATCTATAAATGATAATGAAATAAAATCAGTGTAAAATAATAAGCTTTTTCTACGATAGATTTTTGCTAAAAAGATAATTTCAACATGGTGGATTAGGTTTATTATGCTTCACGTCTATCTTAATATTTTACGCTTATCTTTAAAGGTGAATTGATTAATGTCCTTGAGATATATGTCATATATGTGAGTGTGCATATGTATAAAACAATAACGATATAATTTTCTTCAAAAATATACTATAATAAAAAATTCAAGAATTAAAGGGAAAATGTAAGTATCAAGCTACAACTTTATGATCCTATTTTATATATTTTACCATAGAAAAAAGGAACATACCATGCACATGATTGAAAAATAATTTGAATGACCAACATGAAAAATTTAAAACCTTGAGAAAAAGTGATACCAAACCTAAAATTATATAAATTATTTACATAGTCTCCTCTACTTTTTGGAAAATTACATCTATTTTCCCTCCCATATGTGTATTTAGAAAAATTATTAATGAACTTTTAAACTACTCCCTTTTTTCCTTCCTTGCATAGATCTTTAAATAATTTTTCTAGTTGGATATCTTTTCCAAGGCAAAATTATAAAATTCGTCCTGTAACTTTACCTCATTTGATTTTTTATCATATAAATTGCATAATATCAATTCTAGTCCTATAAGTATTAAAAAATTGTCATTTTTTGTCCTTTTTTCACCGGAGCCAGTGAAACTCGCCGGAAAATGTGACGTGGCACACCGGGCATGTGGACATTACTTATTTCTGCCTCATTGGCAGCTGACATGGCATGCAAAATTACAAAATTCATCCTGTAACTTTACCTCATTTGGTTTTTTGTCATATAAATTGCATAATATCAATTCTAATCTTATAAGTATTAAAAAATTGTGACGTGGCACAACGAGTGTGTGGACATTTCTTGTTTCTGCCTAGTAGGTATTTTTTGTTTTTTTCTTGCTTAGTTGGCAGCATACATGTCTTTTCTTTTCTTTCTTTTTTTTTTTTAAATTTCAAATACATTATATAATTTATACACACACACACACATATATATATATACACATCTATATATATATATATTACATATCATCATTTTCCCTCCAAAACACAATTTTTTTTCTTGAATATCCTTCATTATCCCCAAAACTTTCCCATTTTTTAATATATACATACATCATATATATATATATTATAACAATAAAAAAATCATATATGTTTAAATTTTAATTAAACTAATATATGTTTAAATTTAATATATGTTTAAATTTAATTAAATTATTTTAAATATATGTGAGTTAAAATAATATGGTTAATGGCAAATTAGGAGAATGTTTGGTTATATTGTTTGCGTGATTTTATTATGTGTTTTGGGAGAATAAATTATTGGAGAATATGAAAATTGTGTTGGGGAATGTGATTAATTTTTGGTTATGTTTTGAAAAATAGTTAAAAATTGATTCTAGAGAATTTTGGTATGTTTGTTTATGTTTCAGGGAATAATTTTTTTTTTTTTTTACCGTAGCAGTCAAATCAATGTTGTTTTGTTAGAGTTTTGGGGTGAAAATAAAATTGAGTGATTTTTTTTATTGTTATAATAATATATATATGTATGATGTATATATAATATATGTATGTATATATTAAAAAATGGGAAAGTTTTGGGGATAATGAAGGATATTCAAGGAAAAAAAAAAGTATTTTGGAGGGAAAATGATGATATGTAATATATAAATATATATATATATAAATAGATGTGTATATATGTGTGTGTGTATATATAATTTATGTAATATATTTGAAATTTAAAAAAAAAAAAAAAAGACATGCATACTGCCAACTAAGCAAGAAAAAGACAAAAAATGCCTACTAGGTAATCCAACGAGGCAGAAACAAGAAATGTCCACACGCCCGGTGTGCCACGTCACATTTTCTGGCTAGTTTCGCCAGCTCCAGGGAAAAAAGAATGAAAAATGACAATTTTTTAATATTTATAGGACTAGAATTGATATTATGCAATTTATAGGATGAAAAACCAAATGAGGTAAAGTTACAAAATGAATTTTGTAATTTTGCCTGCCATGTCAGCTGCCAATGAGGCAAAAACGTGTAATGTCCACATGCCCGATGTGCCACGTCACATTTTCAAGCGAGTTTCGCCGGCTCCGGCGAAAAAAGGACGAAAAATGACAATTTTTTAATACTTATAGGACTAGAATTGATATTATGCAATTTATATGACCAAAAATCAAATGATGTAAAGTTAGAGGATGAATTTTGTAATTTTACCTCTTTTCCAATAAAGAGATATCTCTATCTTCTTCGTGTTATAATCCCTATAATAGAAGTAGAAGTAGGCGAAAAACTTGCTATGATTAAAAAATAAAAATAAAAATAAAAAACAAAAAACATTAGGACACTACTATATGTTTATAAGAATAGACAAAACGCTCATTCATAATGGAGGACACAGTGTGCATATTTTTAAAAATTCATGATGGTATTTTGATATATGTATATATATATATATATATATTAATCATAAGAGAATATTTTGCCTATTTCGATTACCACAATAGAGCCAATTTATTTGTATTATCCCGTAAAAAGGAGGATAGATATTATTAATTGTTGATTATTATCCTAACCAATATGATCGTATCTTATCTCTGATTTTCTTTCAACAAATAAATTTAAAATTTAAAAGGTGTTTTATGAGCACTGAATTAAGGACTCCTACAAAAAGGTTATTCTATAAATTTCATCCCATTAAACAAATCATAATTTATTTATCTCTACTTTCACTATTTCCCCTTTTTATTCTTCTCCTTCTTCTTCAATATAACTCTTTAATTCTAAATTTTTAAGTGAACTTTCATTACATTCTATCAGTATTCATATATTTTTTTCATCTTTATATTGATTCATTTTCAATATACGCATGAGAAACATAACATCATGTATAGATGTATTTGTTGCTCATTTATCATTTAAATCTTTGTTTTTCTTTCTTTCTTTATTATTATTATTAATTTTTTTTTTTTTGTGTGTGTGTGATGAATAAATATTTTGCTAATAATAAAAGATATTACAGCAGAATTATAAGTATATGATCTATATTTAATAATGATAAATCCAGAATATTAGAAAGTATTTTTCTTTTCAATTACTTGCAAACCACCTTACTTCTTTTTTTTCCCTTTATTTTCACATTCACTTTTGTCATTTGGGGTTTTGAACCTTTACCAGGGTGTGTAAAGTATTTCTTTATATAATTAAGTTGCAAGTTTTGCTCTTTTTCTTTCTCTTTTTCCTTTTTTCTTTCTTTTGTCAATTATAATAATTTGGTTTAGTTTGTAATTTATTATAATTCCTTTTTGTTGGGTTAATATTTTTATTCAATATTCTCTAAGTTCATGTGTATTTTTCTTTTCTCTGTTTTGGACCATAAACACCATGTTTGAAAGGTATCTTTTAATTCTAATTTTGGAAATTATTATTGTTATTTTCACTTTCATTATTTTGTTGTGGTTTTTATTCTTTTTTTTTTTTATCAAATTAATTCAATTTTTTCAAGTTACCTTTGTGTAAATAATGTATGTATAATACACGTACATATACATATATATATGCACCAATTTTTCACTTTTCATATTTACTTGGTTTTAAGGAATGCTTTTTAATTTGTTTTTTCATTTTCATTAATTAATTTAGTTTTATTTATTCATTACAAATCCTTTTTATTTGATTAATTAAATAACCCAAGTTTCTTTATAAATATCATATTTTGATGTGTTACATAATTTTTATAGTTTTATCCCTATTTATAATTTTTTTTGTATGCAACAAGAATTTCTTAGACAATATTTTATATATTTCTGAACCGCTTTTTGATTTAATATAGAATATTCAAACTAATAAAGAATCTTAGTGTTTTTGACCAAAATAATTTTATTACTAAAAGATATTTTGAAATAGTTTAGATTTGTATTTTTTATGTAGAACCACTTGACCCAAATGAATTAGATCATGACTTGAAATCAAAGTCGTTGATCCTCTACAAGATAAAGTTTGAAGTGGATAAGGTGTTGGTATATAAATATGTAAATATATATACATATATATACATTCCCTCATATGTTATGTATGTTGCTTTCTTTACATTAATAATTTTATTTAAAGTACTATAGCATTTTTATTTTAATGAATACTATTAAATATTACTACTTAACTATTTAAAATAATATTTTCTTTTAAAAATGATAATTTTTTTATAGAATATGAAAAAATTTAATAACTTATTTGTGAAATCACAAAAAGTTAGTTGCGTATTTATATTTTTTTAATTTATTAGTTAAGTGAATATACAGTGCATAGCATGGGGTTTACACTAGTACTATTATATATAGTACAACAGTGTGGGATCCACAATTACTCAATTTTGATTATAATTATCCAATTTTAGCCAAATGGCAAATTCTTATAATTTTAAGTTTATTAATTCAGTTGAAAATTTTTCATTAGTTGTTGATTATTATTTCTAACCGATATGATCGTATCTTATCTCTAATTTTTTTTTATTTAAAATTCAAAATATATTTAATGATATTTCATAATCTTTATTAAAGAGCTAGTGTTTTTATATAAACTATATATATATATAGAGAGAGAGAGAGTATAACACATAATTTAATCAGAAAAATATTTCAAATATAAAAAGTTACTTCCTGCAATAACTATAAACTCTGAACTTTATTTTTATATTATTAATTTAAATCATTTTAGTTTTTTTAGCAATATAATAGAGAACTCATCAATTATTTGGAATAAGTTCTTTTATATGGGACATATATATAGTTGACATAATTGAAAATTTTCAAAGCTTGATAAATGACTACCTAAATAGCAAATAATATCAATTTTTATATTTTTTTGATATATTTAGTGAAATAATTTTATAATTATATTGCCTACTTTATTTTAATATTTTTGCTTATAATAATTCATAAAAAATACTTTTACATGGTGATGAGGGTTCGATTCGTTGGATATGGGTCCAACTACAGATTTAGATGAGACTCGACCTGGATGGTCTGGATTCTTGTTTAGGTGAAATGAATCCTGCAATCACAACAAATGTTAGGCTAGCCGAGGAGCCCTCGGCTTAGGCCCTCCGACGCTCAAGTCAGTAATGATCGACTAGAAATATCGAGCAGTGAAGTAAGGGTTTGATGTATGTGAGTGCGTACCTCTAGAAGATTGGAGTGAGGGTATTTATATCCTTCTCCCTTCGAGGAAATGTCTAGGATACCCCTGGTACACCCAGGGACCCGTAGCCTTGTGCTAGGGGCAATTAGTCATTTTCCTGACTTGTATATCTCCAGCTAACTGCCATTCCAGGTTTCAAGGACATAATAGTACACTGTAGCGGCGTCTGCTGTGTCAGGCGGTGATGGGATGGCATACGCCATTAATGCGGAGGCGTGATGCCCGTCAGTGCATTTAATACGGTGGCCGAGTACTGTACTATCTCAACTTCCTACTCGACCTCCCAATGGTTGAGTGAGGTCAACGAAGCATATGGGCCTCGGGCGCCTAACTGGGCTTGGTGCAGCGTCTCTGGGCTAACTTAGTTTGGGCCTAGGCACTTGGGCCATCCCATATCACATGGATTAATCATATTTGATCACAAAAGTTTAACTGAAAGTAAGTATCCATTTAATTATTTGTACATATCTATATATTTAAAAAAGAAACTTATATATGAGAGAGTGATATTTTATCTTGAATTGAATATTGAAGATTTACATATTATTTTATTCATATACATAATATATATTATTTAATAATTTTAAAAATAATAAAATAACTCTATCTATAAATAAATATAAATAAATTTTACTTATCAGAGTCATATAGAATATTAAGAGATATTTTAGTTTATATAAATTGCATGTTACAAGCTATGTACTGAATTAATTATTAAATAATAACTTGATGTAAGTTATTTTCATAAATAAAGTATAAAGAGGTTTACATATTTACTATAAAAAAAAAACTTAAAATTAAAAAATCTCAAATGCCATGAAAATTGTAACTGTAACTTTTTGAAAAGATTATTTGCTTACTTATCATATCAAAATATGTATTTATAAATATATTTCTAATTTACAATGATAAAATTTAAATTTTTTGTATAATTTTCTTAATTTAAATTATCATTTAAAAAATATTTGTATATCAAAATGAAGAATTCTTAACTTAAATTATTTTCTTGATTTAAATTTTATCATTTTAAAATTTTTTGTATAATTTATAAACTTAGAGTTAAGAATTCTTCATATTTCACAACCTATTTAAGTATAAATTATCTTCAAACATAATATCTTTAAATTAAAATATTCATATTATTGTTATTTAATTAGTAAAAGATTTTGTTTCTTTAAATAATAAAAATAATTACTCTTCATTTTTAATCACATGATGTAAAATAAATTATTTCAATATTAAAATTCTTTTCGGTACATCGCACTAGGAATATGCTAGTGTGTGTGTGTGTGTGAGTTTGGGGGGGGGGGGGGGGGGCAATGGTCCCTGCTTCCTCCCCTTGAATCCGTCCATGACTGCTTTGGCTACTATAATATTTTTTATCATGATTTTTTTCTTTTTTTAGGTATTTTACTGCGAAATACGAAATAAATAAGAAATTTTCTTTTGTTGGGTGTCATGGATATGGTCAATAAAGAACAGAAGTATAAATTAAAAGGATAGGGAAATGGTAGGTTCCATTGTTTCTGTGGTTACTTCTTAAATGACGAGTTCTTTTCTATACACTGAAGTTTGCATATACTTTATTTAATCAATGTTATTGATAACTTGTATAGTTCATATCACGCTCTTTGGCTCTATCCATGAATTATCTAGTAACAGGTCCTTCACAATGAAACCCACCTATACAACAACGGTATTTAATTATGAATGTTTTTTTGACTTAAGTCCAGAGACGGGCCACAGGACAATTGCAAGGGCTACTACTCCATCAAATTTTTGAAAACCTAAATATGATATATAAATTTTATAAAATTTATAATGTCATCACTCAAATGATAAAATTGTCTTTCATGCGACTAAAAAATATATTTATGCCTAAAAATAAATAAAAAAATATTTATATTTCTAATAACTCAATTTCTGCTTTTAAGATAACAAAATTCTGACTCTATCTCCACTTATGTGGATGGTCTTACTAATGACAGCTAGCAGAAAAAGAACAACTATAAATATACTTCAAAACTTTGTTTCCAACTCGCAAGCCTTAACTATCAAAGTAATTACAAGAAAAAGCAGAAAAGAAATAGTGAGTCATTAAAATGAATTTCTTGATGATCAAGTTGTTTCTCGACGTCGTCTGGAATGGTGGATCATAATAATTTCTTTTCTCTTTGGGATAAAAAGGACAATTAAACTATAGGGATTTTAGAAGTTCATTGGTTGATGAAGATTTGTTGAGGATATCAAATGGTACGAAAGTGAATTGATATATATTTTTAATAAGCAATTATTATTTTTAAAATTTAGATTGATTGAGGAGGTTATTGGCTAAACTTATTTGAAAGAATCTGTAATATTTCATATTTTATAAGATTTGTTTGAAAACCTATGAAATATTAAATTTTATTTTAAAAATAAAATTTTAGAGTATTTGGATGTATAATAATAAGATTTTATAGGTTATAAAATGTTGGTAATGATCATTTTACTTTTCATCTAATTAAAATTATAAAAAAAATTAAAATCTTAAAAATAAGCTTAAAACTGCGTACTTTTTTCTATAAGAACTTGTAAAATCCTTAGTTCTAATTTGGAAGGTTATAATTTTTTTTAAAAAGCATCAGTTATTTTATGATACTGTATAAACTTTCAAATATTTTATAAAATATTTTGAAAAGTTTTATAAGCTCACCCAAATATCATGTAAATTTGACCAACATATGCAATAATTTACAAATGGCACACAATATGGGCTGAGAGATAATCCATGAAAATAGACGCTTGGTCAAGAAATAATTATATTGTTGTTCATAGGTGATATGGGACAGTCCAATCGACCCAGCTCAGTATCACTCGATCTGGACATAAGTATGGTATAGGATGGCCCAATAGTGGCCCAGTTTCCTATAAGCCTAACCCATCGACCTGCTCTCGATTGCACAAGTGTCACCCTTTGGGCATGCACCAATCCAACCAGATTATGGTCAATCATTGCTAGGATGTGCCATCCTTTGCTTGACTAGGAAGATTTGGTTACAGTAAAATTGCATCTTATCCATCTTTTCAACCACAATCCAAAGAGATGTCTGGCAAAAGCCTTCATCTCGACCTAGGAGGTCAAACTAAGGCGACAGCCTCCTAGTCGCATTAAATGATCTGTCAGGCGACGTGCCTCCGCATTAATGTCTCATGCCATTACCCATACCACCTTTTCGGCCTTGCCAGACTAGTGCGCACCTCCCCTGTACCACCTTATCTTGGGTAGTTGGAGACAGCTCCACTGAAATAGTACATGAGTTGAAGAAGACTTGAAGGTCGCTAAGTGAGGACGAAAGCCCCTCCTCCATAATAGGGGTATCATCAACTTATCGCTCACATTGGAAAGGCTATAAATAGCCAACTGCTAGCCTTCAGCGGGGCATGCACATTATTATTCCAAGCTCTCACTCTGCTATTCTACCTTCTAGTCGATCTTACTGACTTGAGCGTTAGAGTGCCTTAGCTGAGAGCCTCTTGACTAGCCTGACGTTTGCTATTGATTGGAAGACTTAACCCCAATACATTGTAAAATACTTCTCTTGACTTGCCACTTGGTCGATCATATTGAATTTCAATCTAATACACACACTAAATAATTTTTACCCTCATCAATGGGGATGATAATTTTTGACATGACACAATAACACGATATGAATCGACATGATGTTATTGGATTTGGGTTGGATCAATATCGGGTTGACATGATAAGCAACACAAAAATTTTGGATTGGTTCGTGTTGGTTTTCGGATTATCCGATGAACACGATAATTTTATCAGGTAACCAACCAACCTAATATAACCCAACCCAAACCGATCTAAATATTTAAGAAAAGAAAAAAAGAGTATATATTTATGCATAAAGTTTATGAATTAATACTTTTGTGTACTTATTCGTTCGCACAATCCTCAATTGAAAGAAAAAAATGACAATAAAGAGATATAGCTGAAATTAGAAGTTGGAATATGTTATACTTTTTTCATTTTCAATTAATAACTTGATATTAGTTTTAAATAATTTAATTCTAGATTGGTTTGTAATGAGCTAAATATTAATATTGTTGATGTTGTATAGAAAATTACATGAAGTTTAATTATCAAATTGCTTCATGATGCAAAATATGGGCTACCAAAATATAAGGTTGACTCTTTTCTAAATTTTAGGACAAGTTGATTTTTTTTTTTTTCAAAAATCTTGGTATAAATTGATTTTTTTATAAAAATTAAATTGAATATAAAATATTATAGGTTTTTTAGATAAATTATTAATAAAAAAAAATAATCACAATTTGAAATGAATTGAGTTCGGGTTGATACGAAAACTTTTGAGTTGGGCTTTGGTTAAATCTTATTGGGTTGAGTACTTTTTGAATTGGGTTTGAATTAAGCAATATTTTATAATATTCTTATATCAATTTGACATGAAACAACCAAAAACGACACGATTGTCATCCCTAGTTGTTCATGAGTTTTTATACTACTTTTTAATTTTTTTAGTGGCTAGTCTTTTCATAGGGTCATTCATAACAAGTTGATAATACTATAAAGATGAAAGATTAAAAAGTGAAACATTTTTTCTTCTTTCTCTTTTTGTCGAGGTTAGGTATAATGATGAACCTATTGTTTATTGTTTAGAGCAAGACAAGTTGCATAGAAAATTTTAAATTATTTCATATAGGAAAGTATTTAAATAATGTGTTTCTCACATAAATTACATTAATCCTTAATCCTAAAATTGCTTATCCCCTAACATTATTTTTTTAAAAGACACTCCTACAACCACCAAAATTAATTTTGTTCTAGCATTTTATGGTCCAAGAATTTTATTACTTTAGATCATGGGAACTCTAATTGGTGTTCAAGAATTTCCATGCAAATTAGTTGTATATGTACTATAGTTTTTCAAAAGAATAAGAAGATAACCTAAGTTTGTACGAAAACGAATTTAGGGGGTTGGAAATGAAGAGTTCTTTTTTTTTTTTTCCTCCTTTTTTTAATACGAGAAAGTTAGTAGTTTTATTTTACTTTAATGGAATCATATTATTTTGATAACTAGTTAAATTATATAATCAATCATCTATAAATGATAATGAAATGAAATCAGTATAAAATAATAAACTTTTTCTATGATAAATTTTCGCTAAAAAAATAATTTCAACATGGTGGATTAGGTTTGTTATGCCTCACATCTATCTTAATATTTTACACTTATTTTTAAAGGTGATTCGTTTAATATGCCATATATGTGAGTGTGCATATGTATAAAACAATAATGATATAATTTTCTTCAAAAATATACTATAATAAAAAATTCAAGAATTAAAGTGAAAATGTAAGTACCAAGCTACAACTTTATGATCCTATTTTATACATTTTACCATAGAAAAAAGGTACATACCATGCACATGATTGAAAAATAATTTGAAGGACCAACATGAAAATTTTTAAAAAGTGATACCAAACTTAAAATTATATAAATTATTTACATAGTCTCCTCTACTTTTTGGAAAATTACATCTATTTTCCCTCCCATATGTGTATTTAGAAAAATTATTAATAAACTTCTAAACTACTCCCTTTTTTCCTTCCTTGCATAGATCTTTAAATAATTTTTCTAGATGGATATCTTTTCCAATAAAGAGATGTCTCGATAAAAAATAAAAAAATAAAAATAAAAAACATTAAAACACTACTATATGTTTATAAGAATAGACAAAACGCTCATTCACAATGCAGGAGGCGGTGTGTATATTTTTTAAAATTCATGATGGTATTTTGATATATGTATATATATATATATATTAATCATAAGAGAATATTTTGCCTATTTCGATTACCACAATTGAACCAATTTATTTGTATTACCCTGTAAAAGGGAAGATAGACATTATTGCGAATCATACATAAATTGAACTCAACCGCCAAACAGCCCAACCCAACACATACAAAAGCTACAACTGAGGTTGGGACCAATACCAGAGAACTTCGAATATTTATATCATTGCAAGAATTTTCCGGCCTCACAGTTCCTTTTCTTTGACAGCAACTACTTCAATATCTATTGAATTACTCAGTAAAACCCCTTAATTAGGATTAGTCCCTTCGACAGTACATTAGTAGCAGGTTACCAGTTCAGTTGCTTTCAGAACAAACACTGCTCGCCCCCACGACGACTCACGATTATTCCACTTCGAAACGAACTTAAGATATAATCAAGAAAGCAGGTCTGTACACTGACTGTGTAGATAAAAAAGCATGCAGTTTTTAAGCTAACTACTTTGTCAGGATCCTAAAAAGATGCTAAAATAGTCATTCAATTCAACCTAACTGGAAGGTGAAAAGCTCAGGATGTTGTCTGTATCTGACAGCATAAACGCCGACCATGATGCACAAAAAAGACACTTTTGCAAGAATGCTACAACACCTGTAATGCATGCAACCACGATTTGGCGATGATAAAAAAACAAAAATGCAGCTAAGGATGAACGTAGTCATCTAAATAGGTTTCGATTTATCCACATTGCGTATTCTTGCTAGTTAATACGTATGAAATCATATGTATTCTCGTGGCATACGTAGAATTTCAAATAGCCCTGCACATAAAATACTCAATCCTGACAGCTATAGAAGATGATCGAGAGAAAATCGTGTAGTAGAGTGAGATGTGGAAAGCAAAAGAAAGAGACAGGCCGAACATACATAAGAAGAAACAAAAACACTAAACAAACGACCGATGAATAACCTAAGCACCACATTAGCATGTTTCAACAAATAAAAGAACCTTAATAATATCAACTCCAAACTACCTTCATCCTCACCCGTGAATGTGTGGGACAGTGTGCACATTTTTTAGGACACAAATGTAGGAACTGGGTGATATAATTGCAATCATCCAGCCTTAATCTAACAAATTTATAAGTTTTCGCCAGAAAAGCAACCTTAAAAAAATGAATCTAGTTGCCTAATATGAGACTGCAGTTTAGGCAAATAGATATATAAGTTCTCCTGCACGATGTTTGGTAGAAAACTTACACAACTGGTTGTCCGGAATTGGTTTCACAGTGTAAGAAGCACATTTAATCACGTCTCGTGGATGTAGCATAATAAGCATACTTAAAACTCGATGCAGATTAGAAAATGAAGCAAAGCAAAACAATAAAAGCTCAAAACCGAGTATCTGAATGCATTCTAGACAAAAGCCGCAATAAAGGAGAAAAAATCCAGAAATAAGGTGATGGATAACTAGCACAAGGTTGCAGTATTGAAATGAAGAGAAGGATCGATTCTTAGCCCATAGATTCAGACAATTCAGATCATTACATAGGCCATGTTTCTAATAAACATGTTCGGACTTTATTTCTCCCTTCAAGATGATTCCAAGAAATTAAGGACCATAAAAGCCCACAAGACCAAATTCTATGTTTCGTTTAAGAAAAGATTTAAGCCAACACTAATGAACAACCTAACTCTCCTTCAAGTTATTGAACATACTTCTTTGCCCTGTGACACCAACTTCAACACCTTCTCATGATACCGACTGGGAGAAGATGGTTCAAAGAAACAAAACATTGATTAAGATTTTTAGAAAAGAAAAGAAGGGGGAAAAAAAAGATAAAAAATTTATTACTCAAGATTACCTCAAAGAAAACATTCGATTGTATCTTGAGTAAAACCTGATAATCCTTCCTATTCTCCTCCCACTCAAAAGAAAATAACAAAATAAAAAAAAGTTCGGTAAAATTACCCATTAGCAAGAATCCTGTGCACCCGGGACCAACTTTTAAGCATGAGCATAAGACACCAAACCATGTATGGTGCCTGCAATGTGCAAATATTTCAGCACCCCATCACAGTACAATTATAAACAAAACTGCCAGAACGCTTTCGGCCAAGCAAATCCCATTGTGGAGGTGAGTTTCCCCTCGGAACCCATGAATTCACTTCAATAAAACCCTCACCAGCATTTCGAGGTCCCCCGATCACAATAAGACGATCACCACATGCCCTAAATGCTAAGCCCCAACCATACATTGAATCGGCACATTCCGGCAGTCTTCCTATGGTCTCCCAGTCCTTAGTATCCTTTTTATATCTTCTCACCTGCATATCATCATAATCTGCAGCATATAATTCATTATTTACAACAGCAATCAAAGGTGGAGCTTTTGTAGGAGGTGGCTCGTTCTCCCTTGCTGCATCGGGCTGCACTGGGGACATGTTAGGGATTTCCGTCCAAGTTCTGGTTTCCAAATCATATTCTTCTCCGCAGGTGAGAAGCTTTGGATGGACTCCTTGGGCTCCTCCGATTCCTCCAATAACATAGAACTTCCCATCCATGAAAACCCCGGAACACATTTTCCGGGGTTTCTTCATGCTTGGGAGTGTATACCATGTTCCTTCCTCGGAATTATATAACTCCGCAGAACTGAGGATATTACCATTTGAGTCACAACCACCGGCCAATATCGCGATCTCCCCGAGGCTTGCAGACCCAAACAAACATCTGGGCTCGTTCATGCTCATTCCGGTAGTCCACGTGTTTGTCAACAAACTGTAACGGTAAATCACATTGGACATGAGATCCTTCCCGAAAACAAGAAGCTCAGTCCCCACAGCCAAAGATTCCTTATCTGCAAGGACAAAGCAATCATTAGGATTCATTCTTGGCAAATGCATCCAACGGCGGCGGCTAGGGTCAAAGGCTTCCCATTCGAGCAGCTGGCACGAAAAATAAACCCAATGCTCAACCACACCACTTTGCCGCCTCAATTTATAAAGCTCACCACTTCTAATAAGCGAGCGAAAACTCCGGTTCAATGACGCAATTGCACCATAATCACCCCTGGAGCAGTGAATAAGACAACTTATCGAGTTGTCGCGGCCAATGGCAGCAATCAATGAACTCGAATCAGAATTATCACCAGCATGCCGCTGACTACCTGATTCGTCAGACTGGTCAGAAACCAACACTAAAACCCTACCAATTGATAGAGCAGTATCTATCTGATCCCCTGACAGCTTAGGCACCTTTCTGTCAACATCTTCTTCCTCCCCATTTGTCTCCAACTGCCGCTTGCTCTGCTGAACCTCAACCTTTTCCCGCCTATAATTCATATGCCAATTAACTTCTCGTTCGCAGGTCCGATAGTCCCTTGAAACCAAACAAGGCCGGTCTTCCAACATGTCTTCCAGATCCAAATGAAAAGAAGCACTATTTTCCTGTTAAAAACAACCCAAATCCTTTTTCTTCCTCAACGGACCAGGCTATACTGCAAAATAGGCATATATTTACTTGAAATCAGGAACTCATACATTATACTGTCAATACAGAAATGAAACTATCAGCATGCAAAAATCCAAGATGACCAAAACATAGAAAACATATCAAAATTTCTGTGCAATTCATCACTTCAAGTTTTCAGAGCAAAAGGGGGAAGATTAAATACCGAATTACACGATGGGTTGGGGGAAAAGGGAAAAGCAAACCTTATATCGCCAGCCGTCACTGATCCAAACTCGATAACAGTATCAATTCAGGTAACGGGTTAACAATATAAAAAACCGATCTTTGGGCAAAAAGGACAGCAAAACGAGCCGGGAAGCACTTTGAAAAGAGAAACACATCAAAAACAAGGGAAACCCAGATTTAATAACACCTCAAAACACCATAAAAATCAATACTTTTGATCAATTGATACATGCAGGAAGCCAGAAAAGCAGCACAATTAGATCTCTAAAATTCAGATCAAATAACACCCAGCTGCCACAATATTCACAAAAAACAACATATGAAAAACCAAAGCTCCAATCTTGCATTGGTTTTCTTACAGCACCAATTAATTGCTTAGATTAGATCTATCAATTCAGTCCTTTAAAAAACCTTTCACCGCTGTCAAATATCATAGAAAAAAGCAGCAATAAAAGCAGGCATAGCAAATCAAACGAGATATGGGAAAATAGTTTTTTTTTTTTTTTTTTTCTCTCAAGAAAAAAGGGGAAGAATAACAATTTACTATAATAAAGTTCTAAATAACAGAGGGGACTTACATATGTATAGGATATGAGGAAAGAGAAGGAGGGCTTGATTGAAACTATCTGAATACAACAATCCTTTCTTTCTCTGTCCCTTTGCAGATATCTCTGCATGTAATTTTTTTTTTCTTTCCTTTTTCTTTTTTCTATCTTTGTTTATGTTTGTGAAGTGTGTGAGAGAGAGAACTTCAGTTTCAGTTCTTCGCGTTCTTGTAAGAGAAATCCTTTGGATTCTCTCTGCAAATCAAAGCCAAGGCTTTGGTCTTCGGCTTTGGCTTCGGCTTTGGCTTTGGGGCATAATCTTTGGAGGACCCCTTTATCTCTCTCTCTCTTTCTCTATTTATATATTTTATTTTATTTATTTCTACTAAGATTATTGATTTTCTTTTTTCTTTTTTTGTTTTTGTAATATAAGATTTTTTTGAAGATATAAGTAAAATCTGTTGTTGTTTTTTTCTTTCCATATGTGTATTTTAAACTGCATGGAAAAATTTAGTTTGTGATCTGCAAGAAAGAGTGGTCCTTGGACTAGTGGCATTAATTTTATACATAAAATTTAAGATTAAGGATTTAAATTTAATAAATATTTGCATGTATATAAATTAAAAAAAAAAACTTTAGTCACTTTAATTGACAATCAAAATTTAATATATATTTCTTTTAAAACAATAACTTTAGTGCTACTTTTTTTTTGCATAAAAATATAATCATTAATTAAGGATAGAGTCGACAGACATTAATATATAACAAAAAAAAATCCAAGAAAACATATATTTTTTTTTACTCTAATTTGTTCATTTTATTGATGTAATTTTTAACAAATAATATTTATCAAAATTATTTCTCACTCCTATATTAATTACGAATCATTTTCATAATTTTTGCAATCATTTTTTTACTGAAATTAATAAAAAGTATGATTGTATATTATGAAATAACACACGTTTTTTCTCAAATACAAGCATTAGTACGTCGGCCCATAATGTTAGTAACACAATAAAAATGTATCAAAATATAAAATGATGTTATCCGTTAACGAATATTAGTATAAAATAAAAAATAATTTTCAATTAAAATTATCGATGACCTGAATTCCAAAAAAGGAAAAGAAAAATGAAAAGTTTATTTGATATTTCTCCACACAACTACTTCTTAGTATACTAACAAATATATCCATATATTCTTAAGGTTTCTTGAAATGAAAAAAATTAAACCTATTCAAGTCTAAGTAGAATTCTATATATTTATTGAGTTTTGTACTTGAACTTAGGTATCAATAGTAGCTGTACATTTTACTATATTAATGTTTGTTTTCCATCATTGGACTGGTAACAACACATGGACATTTTTGCTGCTCTGCAATAAATATTTTTTTTATTATTTATTTTTTTATTTATTCGCACCCCTCTCTTTCTATCTATATATATTATTTTACATATATCTTTTTTTGTCTTTTTATTTTTTTAATTTTTTTTGGTGAGAGTTGAGGAGGTGATGTGGGACCCATTTACAGCTTATGTTCGCTTCTTCCCTGGTGGCGGAGGGGCCACCGATCACCGGCGGCGGTCGGTGGCGACACGTGTGGATTACAAAAGTGTGGCTTCGACAAGTGGACAACTATATCTCCACGTTCAAAGTCTATAACTTAGTACTACTTGTGTAAATTTTGAAATTTTTGTGGTGGAAAAAGGAATATAATCAAAGTACAAAAATGGCTGGAAATGTTTTTTTGGTAATAAGAGCAAATTTTTACTTTTAAAGTGATTATTTAATTTAGTTTAAGTCAATTTTTAAGTTTTTTTTTTCTTTTTAAATTATTGCAGTAAAAGATTTTGCTTACCCTTGATTTAATTATTTAAATTATTGCGGTAAAAGATTATTGATTATATTATAAAAGTCAATCTTTATAATTAATTTAATTATGTCCCCTGTACAATACACAATTTTAGATCTCTCACTTTATTTTGAATTAACACTTATTTATTTGGAAAATTGGGAATATATCATTTATAACCATGAAAAAAGATTTTTAACATACAAAATTTAGTTCATATTCTTCGTTGATTAAATATGTAAAATTTAGTAAATAATTAATTGATATTTAACCACAAAATTGTTTCAAAATTTTTGAAAAATAAAATGAGATCTCTCCAAATATGTTATTTTTTTTATTACGAACTTATTCTCTTTTTTTAAAATATGGTATTGGTTGCTAGTTGACTCATATTTATCACCACAACTTTTATAGTATATCTAAATTGCATTTATTTTGAATAGCATCGATCGAATTATTCCATTATTATGACTTCACAGAAAAACATGTGAAATCATTAAAGGTAGCATTTTTAAGGAAATTAAGATTTGCGTTGAATTCAAAAAATGGTTGCTAATATTAACGTTATAAATTAATTCAAATATTCAAAATAATTTAAAATTGCTAATATTTAGGACCCATGTTAATAAAAATTAGTATATATATACAATTACTAAAACTTATTTTATGCTTTAAATATATATCGAATTATGTATATTTACGTGTTATGAAATAGGAATATTACATATTTAAAGCATATAATACGTCTAAAAATGTGATACAGATATGAAAATTTTAATTATTTTTTTAATTCTTCATCATTTTTTCTAATTGAACTATTCATTAGCCATTATATTTCAACCTCAAAATAAACTAAGGAAGGGTTGAAGAAATAACATCAACATCGCTTAACCATTGTGAAAAAAAGCAGCACATAATTTTGACCATTTTTTGTATTAGGACATAAATTCTATATAACAGATTAGGTCAATGTCAAAAGTGGCTAACACTTAATGATGAAAATGTGCGTTCAAACCCCTTGAAAGACAAAAAGTATGCATAAAATGTTGAAAATTGAAATGTATAAAAGTTGAAAGTTGTATTATAATTAATCATAAAGAAAAATGAATTTACACACGTCGTATAGTTAATTTATGTTTAAAAAAAATTAATAATTATATAATAAATATAATTGTATTTATATAGTTGAAAAATCAATTATATTTTTTTAATAAATATAATATATATATATATAGACATATATTTTATATTTATATAGTTGAGTGTATTTGTAAGATTGAATTTAAGTATCATTTTTTGATAAGAAAAAAAATTAGGGTTATGTTTGGTTATGTTTTTTGTTTGATTTTTATTATGTGTTTTGAAATAATGGATTATTGGAGAATGCAAAAGTTATTTTTTGGTATGTTTGTTTATGTTTTGGGGGGGACATTTTTTTACTGTAACAGTCAAATAAATGATTTTTTGTTGGATTTTTAGAATGAAAATGGAATTGAGTGATTATTTTAATGTTAGAATAATAATAAAATATATATGATATATATATAATACATGTATGTATATATTGGAGAATGTGCATTTTTGAGGAAAAATGGGGATATATTTAGTTATGTTTCCTCAAAATAATATTGTTTTGGGAAAACATAACCAAACAAAGCCTAGAATTATAAAATATGGAAGGGAAGATAGGTATTTGGAGTTGTTTAAGTCAAATTTACTTATTTTTATTATCTTTGAACTATCCATGGACTCTTACATAATCATTCAATTTAATTAATTATATAGACTTTATATCTATAAGCTTGTGATAAGATCGCTTCTAATTTCCAAGTTTTTCACCACTAAAATTAATCATCACATCCGCCTAACTTGTTGATTTTTGTGATGTAAAAGATAACTAAATTGTAAATTTGTATACTTCAAACTCAAACATACTTATGAAATTAAATATGGATAATGACTATATTTCAGTAATATTTTTTGTGACCGCATCTTTCTATCTAGTTTGAATTGATTGGACCCTATTTATCCTTATTTACTTTTAAAATCTCAATAAACTCCTTTAATTTTAACTCTTTTAATTACAAAATTATTTTTACTAACATCTTATAAACCCTCAATATCTTATTTTATTCAAACACTTTAACATCTTATTTTTAAAAAAGATCTAATATCTTATAAATTTTAAAAATATTTTAAATATTTAAGAGTTTATAATTTTTTTTAAATAAACTCAATCAAATACCCCTTTAAACTTATATTAATTTAGTATGTGACTAAAAAAAAGATTTTCTGAACTCATATAAATTTGTCGTGTATTTGTTTCATGTAAACACAATCTATAAAAAGTAGCCGCTCTTTATAATGTAACGAGTGATCATAACTTAGTCAATTGATTAAAAATAAATAAATAAACTCCAAAAGCAAGGATGAGTTTTTGGTCACTTTGGATAATTATGTTAATGACCCTTGATGTGACCACGTTTTCTTGGAATATTAGGCGCCCCCTTCCCCACTCTATCATACAATAAGAAATTTTTTTTAAATAAATAGACATTTAATATCAAACTTTACCCATTAATCAACTTCACAAACTCTATAATTTTGAATATTTTTTTGGGTGGTCGGTGCCGTATTTTGGAAAAAAAAAATCTAAAAACGCGTTGTTAACATTTTCATACTCGTTGAATTTTGAATATTTTTAGTAAATGACACAATTATTATAAACGCGTTATTTTTAGAATATTTTTTTAATTTTTTTAACATTTTAACCATTGATTGCATTTATTACATATGTCGACCGTGTGTAATTTGATAGTGAAAGCGACAATTATACCAATGCTAATCCAACATTTATCCCTATAAAATGCTAACAATCGTTGGATGAAATGATTTGTATGGTTGTGGATGTTGTCCCAAATCATGTTGGGTAATTGTGGCCCCACCAATTGATATATTCTTGGGCATAATAATCTTAGCAAACGGCTCGTAATTAGTAATAAATAGTAAAACACGTTATTTGATTGTTACAAACAGTCCAATTTGGAGGAGCAATAATTATTTCATATAAGGCCTTCAAGAAATTTTAATCAATTAAACTTTGAGTACTTTATGTCTTCAACTTGAAGTCCACAAACTCGTCTTGATAATTTGTAGACTGTCAGTGTTTAATTAAACTTATTTAAAAGTTCATTAAATTCTTATATTTTTTTTAAAAAATTTAAGAGTTTATAAGATGTGGAATTTTATTTTAAAGATGAACTCCTGAAGTATTTGATAAAATAAAGTTTTGGAGCTGATAAGATCTTAATAATTATATTTTTATAATTGAAACAGTTAAAAATTAGTGTAATTTGTTTTATATATATATATATATATCTCAAAAATAAATTCAAAACTTTTCACTTTTTTAAAATAACTTATAAGATCCTAACATCTTAATTTAGAAATTTATAAAAAAAAATTTAAAAAAATTACTAAATACTTTATAACATCATGTAAATTTCCAAATACCCTCTTAATATAATTTAAAATCAAGTTGAGTTTGAGTTAAGATAAATTTGACTTAAATTTGATGTTGCCTCATTTAAATATTTATTATAGTATATATGAATAATATAGAAAATTCAAAATAGTATGATGTATATGAATGATATATTACTTGCAATTTTCTATCTCAAATAATGTTTCATTTCTTCTTAATATGACTTATCATATTAGAACGGATTCCATTGGGTTTAACTTATTCTTAGTTTTGAATTGTTTTAAATTGTTATATTTACTTAGTTGATTATATCATTAAAAAGAACAAATTTGGCTCAAATTCGACTTGAAACTTATATTATTTTCAGATCAAACTAAAGTTTAGAAAAAAATTTTTTTTGAATAAAACTCGTATGAATCGTACATTCTATTTATTTTCCAATGATCCACCGGCGTTGGGGGGCCAAGACATGGTCTTATCTAATTTCATTTTTGGCAATGATTTAATTGTATTGACAGTTAGTCTGCAAGCCTTTTTGGAATTTCAATCAATTTGTGGACCATTTGTGAAATGGATAAATTTTTATTTTCAATTTTATTTTTGTATCATTATCTTTTTAAGCCAATAATCTTATTTTACTTCTCTAAAAATAGTTAGTTACTCTTGATTTTCTTTTTGGGTTATAGTTTTTAAGGTTATTCTAATATTTTTTTGGTCTATATTCACTATATATTTCTTGAAAATAATTTCCATCATTTAGTGAGATGCTCTATCCACTCCAACTTTTGCCTTTTACATAATTCTATTTTAGAATAAGTGGAGCAAATGTTTTCTAATTTCTTGAAACATTAAAACCAATGAAATCTATTGTTTGAATAAATTATAAGAAGATAAGAACTATGAAGAAATATAAAATTATTGATTTAATAAAATTTGAGTAAAATCTTTAACTTAAATCCTCTAATTGTTTTATTCAATAAGATTGTTATGGAATTTGAAAACTTCAAAATGTATGATTCTTAAATATAGGTGTTTGATCCTTATGGACTAATGAAAAAAGTACAAATTATAAATTTGTTTTGGGGCATAAAAGATTTTGATCATTTTGTTTTGCACCAGGTACATTAGGTATATTAGCGAGTTTATTCCATTTTAGCATCCATTCGTCATAACATCTGTACAAAAAGATTTGATATGAAAAATATTGAAATTGTACCCTCTAGTAGTTTTTTTTATTTTTTATTTGAGCTTCTGTTGTTGTTGAAACTATATATATGATATAATTCAACAACTATGATCTCCTTATTAAATTTAAATTCTTAGAATATTAATTCAATAATATACTTTCAAATATAATTGATGTTTTTTTAGAATCCTCAGTTCGATTTATTCAAAGGTCATTTAAATCTCTATAACACTGATCAATGATTTGACGATGAGTTAATCAAATAGTATAATTTGAGCTCTATATGGCACAATTGATAACTTTTTATTTATATTTGGATATTGTATTTAGTTAAAAAGGGCTATAATTTTTTCTTGGGCCTTATACCATAGTTTTAATGCTTTATCTTTTGTTATATTTTTCTCACCAAAATCTAAGATATAAATGTAGAATTACTGGCTGTTGTCAAAATTTGAGAATCACATTGACAATAATATATTATTATGATAAATAATTAAATTGAAAAATATATCATATTTTGATAAACATTTAAAAATGAATCAATTAAGTTAATTTTCTCCAATGGCTTCAATGATTTTTTTTAAAATTAATTTTATGCAACCCAACTCAGCATTTTGGTTGGGGGCCAATTCCTAATTTTCATCTTCTTCTGGTGCATTACCGTGAATATTTTGCTCATTGCGTGTGCGTCGGGCAGCCACCAAAATTATTGACACGTGCGTCGCATGTGATTGGCCGATCCCGCGCCCTTTTCAAAAATTCGGATCCAATCCAATCTCACCGCCGAAGTGCACAGATCGTGCGGTGGGATTAAAGCCAACCAATAGCCGAAAGAAACCTCCCTCGTTCCGCGAGTCACGTGTCGTCACACGTGTGGGCCTCCCACCACAAACAGGTGTCCCTAAAAGTACCTGATATTTTCTTATTGTATAGAATCAAATCTCATTAAAAAAATAAACACTTTTGTTTTTATTTAATAGAAAACAATTAATTACTGGCAGCCTCTGTCAATCCCTATTTTAGTTTTTCCCCGTAACCAAACAAAGGAAAAAAATTAATTAAGGAGGAGTGCAGCACAGGTGTTAGAATTTGCGTCTGCGCCGGCTTTAATTCCCATTTAGGTTTAATTATAAATTTAAAATTGATTTTATTATTAGTTTTTCTTTAGCTTTAACTAATTCTATCACGTCGATAATGGCATTATGTGATTCGGATTTATTAATACGTCTCAAGTTGGTGAACTTTGTTGAAGCATGATTTCGTCTAGGACAACCTTATATCTTAATAAGATTTCATTGTAAAATAATCGGACAGTGGTGTGAGCGTGGAAATTTTCGTCTTGGTTTGAATTTTTATAATTTTTGGCATATAATTCAATCTCAAATTAGATTCTCTAGGGGAGATTGACGAAAAATTTTCAGCAATCAAGTTAGTCTTAAGTCTATAAATGATTAAAAAGAGGCAAAGAGTATAATAAAGTACTAAACTACATATATAACTTATTACTCATAGTTTGGTACGAGAGGAGGATTGACTGACTTCACCTGGTGGCTTTCGTACCGACTTATTACTTATGGGACTGTTTATATAGAAAGAGGACTATTTGACTTCACTTAAGTGGCTTTATTTGATTTGGCTCTGATTTTGGGTTATCAAATTGATAGGATTGAGTCAGATTCAGTTCAAAAATCAGTTCAAAAGTATAAAATAATAATTCATTTTATCTGTCCATAACGAATAAGGAAAATTAATAATTCAAATTATTGGAGATAACATTCGATATTTAATGTACCAAAAAACAAGAGTAGGTTTTCTATAATGTATTTACACTCACGATAAAAATCTTTTTTTACTTTATTAATCACATTTTCTACTTTGACACATTTTGTCATCATGTCTTAACATGTCTCAATTTGTTAATGGGATGTTGATTTAGTCATTTAGTGTTTAACATACTTATCTTAATGGTTACAAAGCCAAAAGAGTCGCTATTTTACACATCATTATCGCAATCAAATCGGTACAATGTCCCTACGAAGAAGTTAAAAGTAGACCCTTCTTAATTCAAAATAATATTTCCATTTTAGAGTTCATATCTAGCTTTAACTGTTTCTTTTTAGATCTTGTCACGGGGGTAAGTGTGAAAAAGATCAATTGTCGCCTCTTTAACGAATTTTGAATTGATATATTGTTTTTTATTTTTTATTTTTTATTTTGTAGATATATGTAGGTAACTGAGAAGTAAAATAAAAGATGCAACATCAGTTAGGATAAAAAATCGTTAATGAATAAGATGAAAACTATATTTTGAAAGAATACACGATACATAATTTCTGAGATTTAGAGGGTGTTTGGTTAAATTTATTAATTATTATTATTTTTTTATAAACTTACACATCTTATAAGATATTATATTTTAATTTGAATATTTCCTAAAAAATATTGCACCAATTGAATTCTTAAATCTTTTTTTAAAATAAACTCTTTAAATATTTGGAATGACAAGATTTTGGCACTGATATGATGTTATAAGTAATTCCAAATTTGTAATAAATATCATTAAAATTAGAGAAGTTTTTTAAATTTTTAAAAATGAGTTAGAAGCTCTTTTTTTTTTTTTTTTTTTAATCTTACAACAACATAATATTTTATTTTGATATCTTTAAGCTCATTTTTAAAAATAATTATAAGATATTATATGACATCATATAAATACATTTTGAAGAATTTATAACTTAACTTGAACACCATCACAAGTAAATTACATATGCCCTTTAGTCTAATTAACTCAAATATAGAATTTCATACCCATTGCAAAGTGCAAGTTATTCTATCTCTTTAAAAGTTAATTTAATTATGAGGTGTTTACCCTAAAAGGCATAGTCCTATGTTTTGGTACATAGAAATCCCTAAAATAACCCAAAAAAAATTCAAAAAGTACTTTACCATACAACCCATTAACCAAGAATGGTGGCTTTATTTAATAAATAATCTCCTTAAAAAATGGAGATAATCTTTTTTGATGAAAAAGTAGCCATAGAAAAGGAGAAATATGTTAAACACAGGCACGTGCACACATCAACTTTAGGGTACATAGAATAATTAACAAATTGGCTAAAAAAAAAGTGTAGAATACAATAAGAAAACAAACTTAAAAAACAAGCAATTCCACTATCTCCACACCCACAATAAGATTCTGGCGTGCACTAACCACTTAAATATTAATCTCGAGGCATCGTCCATCCAATGCCCTACTCCCACGTGTCCACCACTTGTCTAAAAACTCTTGGTCATGTGAATCATTATTGGGTGGTGAGAAAGTTTAGTGGACTAATTGCAATTTGCAAGTTTTTGTTTGTAACTTTTATAATATAATACACCCTTATTTTTTTATTTTTTTTTTGTCTGATCAAAATGCTTTCTCCCTTTGCTACAATATGATTTTGAGTTGCCAAAGGGGAACTTATATGGACTAATCATTTTACATCTTTATTCTTAATTACTTAGATTAAAACAATCACTAGAAATTTATTACTCAAACAGTTGTCTAATCGAGTTTTGAATTGTCAACAGTTTCAACTTTCTTAAATAGTTTGTTTTTGCTTCTATGATGATAAAGTCTTGAAAATCTACCATTTTGATCTCTATTTCAAAAGGAATGTATTTTTGTATCTAACTCTATCAAGTTTGATGCAGATCTATGAACAGGAAGTGTTGTAGGAGTACTTGTAGGACATAAATTATCAACATGCTTTCCAAACACGTTTAAAATTCATCTCATAGTTAATCTGTCAATGAAAACTAATACTTAAATAGGCTTTTGCATCATTTACTTTCATTCTGCTCATCCGAGACCTAATTCAACTTAAATAAAATTGATTTATATTTTCTAAAAACATAATCCAATACATAATTCAGCACGAATTTGTTTATTTACATAGATAGCTTTATTTTTGCCTTGCACTTGTATTTAGGTTTGGTATAGAGAAAGGGATGAAATAATTGGGCACTCACTACCCATGTGGCATGTATGGTTCTTTACTTGACATATATTGGCATGTTAGTTTGGGAATTTATCTGATAGGGCCCCAATTCAACAAAAAAAGCAAGTTTAAGGCCAAAATTTTCACCAAAAAAAAAAAGGGAAAAAGAAAGATACCTTCCCTTTTTTGCCCATGAAATTGTACAAAAAACAACCAAGATTTAATTATATTGCACGCAAGATACATAGTAAATAAGAGATTTTTTTTTTTTTTTTTTTTTGTGTGGAGAAATTCTAAAAAATAATATAGTGATCCAATAAATTCCAAATATTGTACTAGAAGTGAGCAATTATCTGTACGAGGATATATCTAATTCATAAACAAGAAAACTAAGAACGAATGAGATATCGAGCAATTATTCATGGATTATAACCACACTAGTATGACATCGAATAAAATGTTTAATAATGTCATAAATAATAAAATTATGAATATCCAAACCGTCCATATATAATATTATATGTCTTATATGTATAAATAAATAATATTAATAATCCTATGATATTGGTAGATGGTGCAAGTTGTAAAGGCTCTTTTGTTTGGGGGAAGAAGTCAATTAGGATGGAAAGCAAAAGCGCAAAGGTCAATGGAAGAGACGTATGTCCTTGTAATCTTCTTTCCATCTCCAAGTGAGTATTATCTTGAGAAGGATTGTTAGGCAAATGTCACCTTCAAATTAATCACCCATTTCTAGCTAAAAATGGAAAACTTATCTTCAAACATTGTATATTATTTTTTTAAATATATCTATAAACGTCCAACTTACTATGTATATATATATATATATATATGTTAACATGCAAAATTTTCACACATTTATTCTAATATTAAAAGAATTTTATGATTACAAGCATTTATGTTTAAAATATTATTCTAATATGTAACTAAGATAATGTTACGACTTTAATCAATTATATAGCACTTATATTGATTGAGTTTTATGATTAAAATCATCTTACTTTTGAAATATTGTTATTCTGAAACTTGTTTTAGTTCAAGTAATGATACAACTTAATTAAATAGTGTAACACTCAAAATTTCTCACACTTTATCGTGATACTGTTCAAATTTTATGATCACAAGCGTTTGATCTTTGAAATGTTTTTGATATGTGTTTGGTTAAAGCAATGTTACAACTTTGATAAATAATCTAAAATTAAAAAATTCTGCATGTTTATCGTGATATTATTGGATTTTATAATTTCAAGCGTATGATCTTTTCAAATATACTTATTCTGATTAATATATGTATCGCTAAAACAATACTACAACATTGATAAATAACACAAAACTTAAATTTCTCACACGTTTATTATGATACTGATCGAACTTTATGAATAAAGTGTTTCATCTTTGAAGTAGAATTCCAATTTATTTCCTTGCTTAAATAACGCCACCATTTAAGTAAATAATCTACCACCCAAATTTCTCACATATTTATCACAGTAAAAATTCATGATTATAATCATTTGACTTTCGAGTGTTATTCTCGTACACGTCCGAATTAAAAAAAAAAAAACAGCAAAGCTTTAATCAATAAATAACAAAGACAAGTTTACTAAATGCAATGAACTAACACATTCCATGAATTAGTTGAAAAGACCATACAAGGTTGGGGACTGGCACATAGAATTCTCCATTTGCACACCACGAGCATAGAAGAGGTGTACCTTTATGTCCTCTTCGCACTAAATAAAGGGAACAAAAAATCCGTGAATTTCGCCAAGCCAAACCAACCGACTTTGATTACAAAACTCGAATACAAAGTCATTTTAGACCACCACATTCATGAAAAAGACATTATCCCATAAACAAAGACTTTGAAAGAGAGAATATCATGATGTATAGTGATTAGAAAACTAGTTAGGCCTCACTCAACTCACAAGATTGGTGGATCCCTTATTATTGTTCGCAGCTACAAATTTTTATAGTAAATATAATTTTTTTTAAATTATAAGTAAAAAATTTATTAATTTTCAATTCATAGTTTTATATGTTAGAAGCAGTATAATAGATTAATTGTACATTATTCATAAGAAATTTAACATATATATATATATAATAATAATAATAATAATCATTAATTATAAATTAGTTATAGCTAAGGTTTGCTGTGAGACATTTACTTTGAATATGGATGGATCAATTTTATAGTTAAATCTACGAATTTTTAGTATCAACTACTGCTTGCTTGTAATCGAGGCCCTCATTTTTCTGTATTATTTGTTTGATTTGTCTACGTGTAAAATGGTCATTAATCGAAATTTTGGAATATTTAAAATAAGATAGATTCTAATTTTACAATCTAAAACTATCCACCTTTCTTTCTCATTTGTTGGAAATTATTACAAGTGGGGAATCTTTTAATTGTGTAATAGTTTTTATTCGATTTAATTGTTGATGATGAAATGCACTGTCCTTGATCACTTGATATATAGTTGAACTAGGGCTAGGGGAATATTTTTAATGTTCATAGAAAAAGGAACATATTTAAGCACTATCATATATGCTTTCTAGTTCCCACGAGGAGTGATTGATTCTGAACAAATTTAGGTGAATTTGTATAATTATATAAAGATGGTACGATTTACATATGATAAATCAAGTTATGACATTAGTTAATGTTGAAATAACATATCGACATATTTAACATAATTATATTTATGATGTTTGAGCACGTGTGCACCGATAAATAATATTAATATTTAAAAATTAAGTGACAATTATGAAAATTTTCATTAATGGTAAGTATTAAATAAAATAATTTTATTATTGATAATATATATAAAGTGACAAAAAATTTCATTTTATCACAATAATAACTTAGGCAAGAATTAACTAATGCCTTAAGTTATATTTATGGACAATTAGTAACATATACATATAGAATAACAATTTTGTGATGATTATTTTGTTGTCACTATGTATATATATGTATATGTTGTATATATGAAAATCATGCTACTACATAACTAATGTTAAATAACATATCAATATGCACTTTTATGGCATATGTGCGCCTATAAAACAAACGCACATATTCATTATAAGAAAAAAAATTAGTAGTAACAAGTTAAAGATTGAATGACAATGTGAAATTTGTCACTCGTGATAAATATTGAGTGACAAAAGTTTTTTTATTTTGTCATTAATAATATGCATCAAGTGATAAATTTTTTTATTTTATCACAATATTGATTCAATATTTAGCATCACAAGTACAATGACAATAAAAATGTCATCACAAATCATGTGTCGTTATTTGTTGATAGTGACAATTTAAATATAATTTTTGTTAATATTGAATTTGCTAAAAGTTTATATCAAAAATATATGTAATTAGCCACAAATTTCACATTGTCACTTATAATATTATCATTAATTTTCTTTTTTCTTTTAGTGATTCAAATTTGATAATTGAGAAAAGCGCAAATTCTGTATTTTAGTGCATGCATGTGTATTTTCAAATACTTTTCTAAGTCATCTATTATTCTTGGTAAATTAAATGGCATATTATTGCAATAAATTTCTATTTGTAGACTTCCATCACAAGCCCATGTCCTTTTATTTTGATGCAACTCACAATTAATTACCTACCTAATATAGGTGATGTGTTTGGTTATGACAATTAAATCTCCATTCATTTATTTATTTATTTTTTAAAGTAAAGTTGAGAATGAGATCCTTCCCCCCAAATTTGTTCCAAATTGATTGAACAAATTGTGCAAATCTAGAGCTTAAACCTAATTGGATCATCATCCCATGGAATTAATTGTATTTCCAAAATGAGCAGTTGCAAGTCATGCCAAATTACTAGTGATTGGAAGGGCTACAATACAAAGCATTTTTCTAGCCCTTTTTTCATCTTTGCAAAATAATTGGATCCCTCTCAATTCTCCATGTCTTTTGGCAAATTAAAGAGATGGTTCCTTTTTATTTTATTTTTGCAATTTATTGTCAACTACACAATCAATAGGCTTTCAAACTGTAGGAGGAATTGAAAATGTTGAAAGTTGGAATTGAAAATGATTGTTTTCCCAACATTTTTGCATGACTTTGTAGCTATTTAAGACCAATTATTAGTGGTTTTGTGGAGAAATTTTTTTGTGTGTTTTTTCTTAAGCATTTGAAACATGCATAAAGTGGAGGAAGAAAATTTAATGCATGTCAAATTGTCAATTGTCAATTACAAAGAAATTTTCAATTTTGTACAAGAAAGTGGAAAATGTTTATGGCTCAAAAATTCTATGTCTACTAATAATTAATTGATTTTTGCAAGATTGAGTCGGTGTTTGTATTAAATCTTGTCTCTTCATTTCTGAGTCATTTTTTTATTGTAATTAAATATTCTCCATATGAGATTTTTGTATTTTGTTTCTTCACAGAGTAAGAGAACAATTGTAAGGCCCATTTGTTTTTTGTTTTTTGAACCCATTTTCATTTTCTGCTGAAAAATAAAAATAGGGAGCCATCAACTTCTCTCTATGTTCAGAGATATTTTCATTCTCAAAATATTTTTTCAAACAAAATCTTACTCTCTCTCTTCATTTTCACTTTTCATCACTTTTCATTTTCTCCTATTTATATTTGCACGATTTTTAATACAAAATACTACATTTTTCAACATGTCTGCCCAACTGTGTCTACCGATGAAAGACAAGTTCAATCGGCTCTAAACTACTTTTCATAGTCCCCATTGGATTGGTTAATTATCGGGGTGGTCTTTCCCTCACGAGTGCTACTGGTCTATGTTTTCATTCTTTCTAGTGTTCCACAAAGAGAGTATAAGGCAAGCCCCTCTAAACATGGAAATTGGCGTTGGCTTCTTTTTGAGGTTCGATGTAATTGACTTGACTAATTTGTGTCTGCCGATTCAATTGATGCTGCTCATCTATTAGGATGGTTCGAATAAAGGAATGGAATCCGATTCTACAGAGCAGCCCCAAAGAAATGAAAGCCTTTTCAGCTAGACGACGGCAGTACAATTCATTTTTAATCTTACATAATCATTACATTTTAAATAAAACATTCAAACAATATTTTATTTTCAAAAATACTTTTATAACTAACTTTTCACTATTTCTTTTCACCAGAAAATAAAAATACCTCCGGAAAATAAATTCGAACGGTCTATAAAAGAATAATTTCAAATTTAAATTTAAGGTAATACCCATCCCATCTGAAAATTAGGTTGTCTTCAAACTTCTCAACTTCTATTGGAGGTGTAAAATTTTAGGTTAAACCTTAAATCATCAACACATGCGCATTACTTATAAAGATAGATTTGACAAATAAAATTTTGGTGTATTTGATATCAGAACAGTCTTTTCAAGACTGTAAACAACATCCCCACCCCCCCATTTTACATAGTATAATTACTTTACTAAGGGCTTGTTTGTTTATAAACTCTCAATTTATTTTTCAACTTCCAAAACTTAAACAAACAAACGTTATATATTCCCTAATTTCATTCACAAAATACAAAATTTATCCCCAAAAAATCCATACTATTCACACTCTAAACACATTCCCCAAAGTTTCAATCAATTATCTCATCATTACAAATATATGCACATACTACCACTCATACAATCTATATATACACATATATAAATAATTTTAAAATACTCATTTTACACCAAAAATCCAACAAAAAAGTAATTGATGCGATATATTGTCCCCCCAAAATACAAACAAACAAACCATTTTCTCCCAATTAATTCTCTACCTACCTCCCAAAACACAAACAAACAACTATTACATTTCTCAACCCCACTTCCCAAAATTCATTCTCCCAAATTTTTTTGGGAGAATTCCCCAATTCACATCCAAACGAAGCCTAAACTTTTAATAGGGCAAACCATACATAAGGGAATTCTGCAAGTAAAGCTGGTAATGACAAGAGTACATCTAAGAGAACATGATAAGCATAATATCATAGTAACCATATTCATCAAAATACTAGAATCTAGTTCTTTAAGAATATTTGTAACAGAACTAATGTCTTGTACGTACAGCGTTATTCATCATTTCCCTCAGATTTCAAGCAGCTTTACATGGTTGTACTCTCCCAATTTTCCAGGAAAAAAATGTTGTACATGCAGTCTCTAGCAAATCCCTTTTTCTTTTTTTCTCTTTTTATTCCAATAAAAAGAATATAGCCGGCACATGCACAATACATACAACTATGAATGGCTCCAAGCCAAGATGATGTAAAAGGGGAATAATCCCTGTAACTGAGCATCTTCTTGAACTTTTTGCTTCTCATAAATGAGGCATTGATGCTGAGGCACTCATAATGTTGAAACATATCCAAATAATAGAGCTAAAAGGCCAAGAAGAATAAACAAAGCATATTAGCTAGCTTGCGTGATTCCATACGATTCATGAATTTTATCAGTTAGAGCGTGTAAGTCCAACTACTAATCGATAATAAGGTTTGTTGAATCGTTTGGACTTATTTGGACATAGAAAAACCATCTTAGGTTGGTATTTTCAGCTATACTCGACTCATGAAAACTGAGACCTTGAGATCATACTGACGTCAATTATTATATTTTTCTTATAAAAGACTATCTAAAACATATGAAATAATAAATTCGTAATCTTTCTTTACCTCTCTCATTGTATTTTCCTCATTTTTCAACTTAGAAATTAAACTTTTCCCTAATCCCTTTTGAGAAAAAGAAACAAAAAAGAAAAGAAAACACTAGCTATAACTATGATGTAAAAATGAAAATGATAGAACTATATAACGTAGGCACATTATAACTAAGTGCTAAGCCACTTTTTGATCAATGACAGATCACAGTCAATGACCCTTTCTATTACAATTTGCATTATTGGAAAAAAAATTCGTATACCCGTGATAAATTCTTTGGTTAATCATTTTTTTTTTAAATTTTGAAATATTAAGTATGTGTAACACAGTCGATGTAATAATTTGATTCGACAGTTATCTACTTTAATTTATGCTGATTGTCCTTTCGTAAATGGGAACTGTAATTTCATAACTTAGAGTGCAAACGCGGCGTGAAATTTTGGATAAGGCCGACGACGCATATATATAGCATTTATAATGCAATATATATGCTACATTATTTTGGCTGTCCTAATAATTGATCGGCATTTAATGTTATGAGGAAATTTTGTTGCTATATTATGCAATTTATAAGGGATTGTGTCTGGCATTTATTATAAATGAAAATAAGAGTTTTTTTTTTTTTAATTTCTAGATCTAATTAATAAAAATGTGTTAGGAAGAGTGATTATAAGTCTAATAAAGTAGTTGCAGTTTTGGGGCAACAGTGCTACAGTCTACAGTGCAAAATGATCAAAAGGTTTGGGCCATTCACTAATAATGTATAGAGTAGGGATAGACATATCTTTATTATAGTAGTAAGAATTATTGGACTAGTCCTAGGTTGTGTGTTTTTCTTCCTGTGGAATGGTATATGGCATTATGCAACATTAAACTGCACTACAATGATGATATAAGTTATAAACAAAATAATTCAAAATTTGATTTTATTTTACTGAGTAGTTAATTGGTGTAGTAAATAAGTGTGAACTTAAATTTTGAGCCCTAATGAATTATTAATAAACGTCTGTTTGTAAAATAAAAAAAAATTAATTACATTTTGAGAAAATGACTTAGAGCTACAATGATTAAGCATAACTCTTGGTTGGAACATGTTGTAAGATTATTTTAAGTATCATAAAGATAATTATAAACATTTTAAAATATGTTGATCAACCAATGTGGGTTGGTCATAGCTTATATGCCCTCATGTCCTTAAGCATTAGGTGCTGTTAAATCAAAGGATAAAACCCACAAAATTTGTAGGAAAATGTCTCGTGATCTTAGTCATAAGATGAATCTGATTCATTATTGTGATACTATTTGTGGGAACATAGATAATCAATTGTTTTTTGTGTCCTATCCTATTCATAGAGTTGATGATCAGGTAAGTGTCCTACATCGACATCAACATCAACTTCTTAATTTCTCATCAGCTACAAAAATAAATATTTTATTTACGTATCATTTGTAAATCTATTACATACAACCTACGTCCCATATTGTTTTATTCTCTTAAAAGTCCTTGATGATATGATGAGACATGTTGAAATGCAAAATTTGAGAACAAAACATATCGCAAAGATCTCCACTAATGTTCAATCAATGACAAAGTCAGATATAAAAAAGACAAACAAACAAAAAAAAGAAAGAAAATAAAAAAAACATTATACTTTTGACAAGATTGACTTAGGCCCATGTTGTTTTTTGCTAAAATATTTTGATTATTGATTTTTAGTTGTCTGAAAACCACATTGATGCAAGCCCAGATTTTATAACAAATTATTGAGTCTACTTACAAAATGGGCTTTCAAATTGAAAATTCGGGAAAGTGATAAGAATGGACCCTCCAAAGTTCTAATTTATATTAGTTATTTCGACACACTCTATAGGTGTGTTAAATTTTTTATATTTATAAAAAATAAAAAAATATTTATTTATTTTTTATATAATACTATAACTTTTTTATAGTTAAATATTTTATTTAAATTTTTAGAATAAATAGAAAAAAAAAGTTGTGATAAAGTGAAATATTCAGAAAAAAAGGAAAAATGTAAAATTGTTGGATAAGAGGAGAGAAGAGAGAAGAGTGGAGAAAAACTAACTTGATATTCTTTTCTGAGTTAAGGTTAATTGAGATTATTTTATGAGATAAGGTTAATTTGGTCATTTCATTTACAAACAATATATTAAAATAATTATTTTAAGGTGATTATGGCTAAATAAATAGTATCTATATATAGGATAAATTGCATAGTGCCTCGCTGTGATTTTTCAAATTGGATCATAACACCCTGTGAAAAAAAATATGCAAAAATGTTACTTGTGTTTTCTAAAATCATGCAACTAGCATCTCTACGAGTGTTGGCGTAATTTACGCATTCGGGTATGCGATTGGCTATGCTTTTTTATGCATAAAAAAGATGGTTTTACCCCAATTTATCAGTCGTTAGATCTTTTTTAAGAAATCAATGGCCCAAACTAAATCATATTATATTTTTTTGAAAAAATATTAAAAGATATACATAACATATGATATTATATATAATATAGGGGAACTTATTTATAAATCCTCAAACCAACTTTTCATTTAGTGTTCAGTCCCCATTCAAGCAATTCTTATTTTCAACTCCCCATCTGAAGTTTGATTTTAGCCTTCCCTCTCAAGCGACTTAAAATGACGGAAATGGCCTCACTTAATGTTCCTCCCCCCCCTATTCCTTCCTAAACCCTCACGTCTCAACTTATCTTCCTCACTCTTTTTCTTTTGTTTTCTGTTTTTCTCCCATGGTGGAACACAGTGCTTTTTTTTATTTTTTTATTTTCTGCAATCGGCTACAACATATTAATAAGAAGCAATGCTACTTTGTCCGACTTTCATTTCTCTCTCTCTCTCCCCCATCTATTTTCTATTCAACTTCCCGCAGAGGAAGGAAGCTTCTTTCTCTTTTTTTTTTTTCAATTTCTACAGTCGAATACAATATACTAACAAGAAGCAGGCCAACTTTGTCTCCATTTTCACACAGTAAAGCAGCATTGTAATCTTTGGCGAGTAATAGTTATTTCAATTTAAATTTTTTTAACTTGAAAATGTTGGGTAATGAGGAAGAACCTCAAATTCAACTGTGAGGGTGTATTACAATGTCATCATACCTTTACAAGACAAAACAAATGAAAGATGCAAAAGTAATTTACACATCAAAATGAAAATGGGAAGATGACAAGTTTGATCATTTGAATCTAAAATAAGGAACTTGAAGTTCATCCATCTTGATTAATGCCTTGGCCTCCTTGGGAAGATCACAAAGATTCAGAATTTGAGAATGATCCAAAAAAATGGCCCTCTTTGCTAACCAATTTGCCATGGCATTACCTCCGCGGAAAATGTGAATGAATGTGATATTTAAGCTTCTGGCCAGAACCTGAATTCCTGCCGGTATGTGAGCCAAACTCCAGTGGTGACCCTTCTCCTTGTTAATGAGCATTATGGCAGCTTTGGCGTCTATCTCAACAACTATGAAGGAGTTATATGTACAACAAAAAACTATCTATCATGTCCATTTTTTAGAGCATGACTCTAATGAGACCTCAGTCAGATCGTAGAAAGGGATACAATCAATGTAAGAAGTATTGCACGGTGCTCCGAGACCAAAGACCGTTGCTAATTTTTGCTTTTTTGAAGTGCATGTTATATCTAGAGTATTCGGACTATTATGTAATAATATTAATTGACCTTTTGTTGGGATGTTTGGTATTGCTTATATACCATTTTCTATTTACAATAATACTGTATATTTGGAAAAAAAAATCCAATTTAGGCACTTATGTACTTCAATAATGCATTTATGTATTGAAACTGCACTTATTGTGTACTTACAATTAGGGCTTCTGTACTTGCTTTTACAAAGAATGATTGTAATCTCAATTCAATGTGTGAAACAATCTAATAAAACATAGTACGTGTTGGAATGTTTGGTATTGCATGTAGTGCAATATATCACATTTTTTAGATACATTGTCAAATATGTTGGATACCTTAAATGCAGATAAAAATACCATTTTTGTTAAAAATGATACTGAATATGAGAAAAAAGTACTTATTTTAGGCACTTATGTACTTCAGACATCTATTTATGTATTGAAACTGCACTTGTTGTATACTTACAATCAGGGCTTCTGTACTTACTTTCACAAAAAAATGATTTTAACCTCAATGCAATGTGTGGAGCAATCCAAAAAATATAGTACGTGTTGGAATATTTGGTATTGCATATAGTGCAATGTATCACATTTTTAGATACATTACCAAATCTATTGGATACTTTAAATGCCGATAAAACTACCATTTCTGTTAAAAATGATACTGGATATGCAAAAAAAGTAACCATTTTAGGCGCTTTTATACTTCAAACATCCATTTATGTATTGAAACTGCACTCGTTGTGTACTTACAATAAGGACTTCTATACTTGCATTTATAAAGAATGATTGTAACCTCAATTTAATATGTGGGAACAACCCAATAAAACATAGTACGTGTTGGAATGTTTGGTGTTGCATGTAGCATAGTTATTAAAGGTGAGAGGCGAGAGGTGGGCCAGAGGCGGACGACCAAAAGGCGAACAAGGCAACAATTTAATAAATATATATATATATAGTGCGAAAATTCCAAAAAACATGTTTTACATGACAAAAAATATATGGACATATAAATAATGTCAAAAAAAATCTAAGTCCACACTTCAAAAGTTCATTCATAACTCATAAAAATACTAATATATAGTCAATTAACAATATATAATTATATGTCATCCTCATCCTCACTCAAATCTAATGCAAACAGTAAAAAAAATAGAAATAACCAAAATAATTACAGAAAATACAAAAAAAAGGTAAATAATGATTTAAAATAAGTTAAATGGAATGAAAAACCTAAAATCTTCAATTTTCTACATAAAACAGAAAACAAGAAAGGAAAAAACAAAAAAGGAAAAACTGTACCTGGACCGGCGCCGGACTGCCGGCGGCAGATTGGGTGGGGTCCGGTCGGCCAATTGGGAGTTGTGTGCAAATGGGTCCAATTTGTTTTATTTTATTAGTTTCGTTAGAGTTTTGTTTTTAATTTAAGAAAATTTCCTTTTCTTTTAAAAACTCCAGCAATTTTGCCCTTTTTTTTTTAAAAAAAAAAAAATGCCCACATTCAGTGAGGTGGGCTAGGCGACCCACTTCACTGAACAGGCAAGGTGCAACAAGGCGCCTCACCCAGCAAAGACGAGGCACCCAGGTTGCGCCTGGCTCGCTTGGTCGCCTCAGGCGAGCCAGGCGCACGCCTTTGATAATAGTGGCATGTAGTGTAATGTATCACATTTTTTAGATACATTACCAAATTTGTTGGATACATTAAATATAGATAAACATACCATTTTCTGTTAAAAATGATAATGGATATGCAGAAAAAAAGTACCTATTTTAGGTACTTATGTATTTCGGACATTTGTTTATCTACTGAAACTGCACTTGTTGTGTACTTATAATCAGGGCTTCTGTACTTTAACAAGGAACGATTTTAACCTCAATTCAATGTATTGAGCAACCCAATAAAATATAGTACATCTTGGAATGTTTGGTATTGCATGTAGTGCAATGTAACACATTTTCTAAATTCGTTACCAAATCTATTGGATACCATAAATGCAGATAAAAATACCATTTTATATTAAAAATGATACTAGATATGTAAAAAAAGTACCTATTTTAGGTACTTACATACTTCAAACATCCATTTATATATTGAAATTGCACTTGTTGTGTTACAATTAGGGTTTCTATACTTGCTTTTACAATGAACGATTTTAACCTCAATTCAATGTGTGGAGCAACTCAATAAAACATAGTACGTGTTGAATTGTTTGGTTTTGCATGTAGTATAATGTATCATGTTTTTTAGATACATTACCAAATTTGGATACCTTAAATACAGATAAAAATACTATTTTCTGTTAAAAATAATACTGGATATGCGGAAAAAAGTACCCAATAAAATATTTTGATCAGACTTAGTGGTCTGATGATCATAAAATAGGCATATTAGGGAGTGGAGAACGTTCTCTCATGCGCTGAGAATGATACCAAAAATCTGGAGAGAAAAAAAAAAAAGTACCCAGTTTCAGCACTTATGTACTTGGGGATAGTGTTTATGTACTCAATTTGTATATGTTGTGTACTTGTGGTAAGAGATTTTGTACCTGGTTTTTCAAAGGCCAATTTTAACCTTAATCGATGTATGAAATAATAAATTGGTGACCCCATAACTTAAAATGCATAATTTGTCGAACATGTGGTCGTCATAGTATGTGTTGAAATAGTTGGGAACACAAAGACTCATAGCCCATCACTGTTAAAGTTATTCTTCCCAGTATAAAGCCTTTATGCACGAGGCAAATGAATCACTCCAACACCCCCTCCTACACCACCGAGCCTATCATCACCACATGAGTCCTTATAATCATACTTCGTGGTCTGATGATCATAAAATTGGCAAATTAGGCAGAATGAAGAACGTTCCTTTATGCGTTGAGAATGATACCGAAAATTTGAAAAAAAGAAAAGTACCTAGTTTCAGCACTTATGTACTTGAGGACAATGTTTATGTACTCAACTTGTATATATTGTGTACTTGTGGTAAGTGATTCTGCACTTACTTTTCCAAAGGTTGATTTTAACCTCAATCGATGCATGGAATAATACATTGGTGACTCCATAACTTCAAATGTATGATTTGTCGAATATGTGGTTGTCATAGTACGTGTTGGAATGGTTGAGAATACAAAGACCCACAACCCACCACTTATAATGTTATTCTTCCTAGTATAAGGCCATTTATACATGAGACAAATGAATCACTCCAACACCTTTTCCTACACTACTGAGTCTATCATCACCAAATGAGTCATTATGATCATACTTCATGGCCTGATGATCATGAAATGGGTAGATTAAATAAAATGGAGAATGTTCCCTTATACGTTGAGAATGATACCAAAAATCTGGAAAAGTACCTAGTTTCAGCACTTATGTACTTGTGGAAAGGGTTTATATACTCAACTTGTATATGTTGTGTACTTGTGGTAAGGGATTCTGTACTTACTTTTCCAAAGGCCAATTTTAATCTCAATTGACGCGTGAAATAATAATTAGTGACCTTATAACATCATATGCATGATTTGTTGAATAAATGGTCGTCATAACATGTGTTGAAATGGTTATGAATTGTTCGTACTAGTATAAAGTACTGACGCGTGAAGCAAATGAATCACAACGACATCCCCTAATCCACAAAACCTATCATCACTAAATGAGTCCTATGTGTAATACTTCGTGGTCTTATGGTCGTGCAATGGCCAGATTAGGCCAAATGGAGAACGATCCCCCATGCGCTCAAAATGATACTGAAAATCCAGAAAAAAGTACCCAATTTTGGAGCTTATGTACTTTGGGATGAGGTTTATGTACTCACTTTGACTATGTTGTATACTTGTGGTTAGGGGTTCTGTACTTACTTTTTCAAAAGTCAATTTTAACCTCAATTTGGCTCATGGAACAATACATTGGTGACCCTATAACATCATATGCATGATTTGTTGAATAAATGATCGTCATAGCACATGTTGGAATGGTAGGGAATGCAATGACCCATATCCCACCACTTCTGATGTTATTTCTACTAGTATAAAGCACTGACACATGAGGCAAATGAATCACAACGGCATCTCCCTCCCACACCACCGAACCATCGTCACTAAATAAGTCATGGGTTTGTGGTTTTATGGTCGTGCAATGGCTAGATTAGGCCGAAAAGAGAATGATCCCTCATGAGCTCAAAATGATACTGAAAATCCAGAAAAAAAGTACTCAATTTATGGGGTTTATGTACTCACTTTACTATGTTGTGTACCTATGGTCATGAGTTATGTACTTGCTTTTCCAAAAGCCAATTTTAACCTCAATGTGATGCTAAGAACAACATATTGGTGACCCTATAACGTCACATTCATAATTTGTTGAATAAATGGTTGTCATAGCACGTGTTGGAATGGTTGGAAATGCAAAGACCCACACCCACCACTTCTGATGTCATTCTTGCTAATATAAAGCCCTGACGCATGAGGCAAATAAATCACAACGGCATCCCCCTCCCATACCACCAAATCTATCATCACCAAGTAAGTCCTGGGTGCAATACTTCATGCTCTTATGAACATGCAAATGCCATATTAGGCCGAATGGAGAACATTCCCCTATGTACACAGAATGACACAAAAAATCCAGAAAAAAGTACCTAATTCAGGCACTTATGTACCTGAAAACTAGGTTTATGTACTCTCTTTAACTATGTTGTATACTTGTGGTCAAGGGTTATGCACTTGCTTTTTCAAAAGCCGACTTTAACCATAATTCGACGTTTAGAACAACACATTGGTGACCCTATAACATCATATACATTATTTATTGAATAAATGATCATCATAGCATGTGTTGGAATGGTTGGGAATGCAAAGACCCACATCCAACCACTTCTGGTATCATTCTTACTAGTATAAAGCACTGCTTGAGGCAAATAAATCACCATGTCATCCCCCCCCACACCACCAAACCTATCGTCACTAAATGAATCTTGGGTGCAGTACTTCATGCTCTAATGAATATGCAAAGGCCATATTACGCCGAATGGAGAATGTTCCCCTATGTGCACAGAATGATACTAAAAATTCAGAAAAAAGTACCTAGTTTAGGAACTTATGTACCTGAAAACTAGGTTTATGTACTCACCACCACTTCTAGTGTCATTCCTACTAGTATAAAACACTAACACATTAGGCAAACGAATCACAATGATACCCTCTCTACACTAGCGAACCTATCATCACTAAATGCGCTCAGAATGATACTGAAAATCCAGAAAAGTACCAAGTTTCAGCACTTAAGTACTTGGGGACAAGGTTTATGTACTCCCTTTGAATATGTTGTGTACTTATGATAAGGGGTTATGTACTTAAAATTTTGCCTTTTTAGTATGAATTCTGATTGTTTTGTGCATCTTTAGTGTCTTATATTTCTTGCTTTTATACTGATTTTCCATTGTACATATTATTATTTTTGAGAACATGGTACTACGTAATATGTAACATGTCCCATTTTCTAAAGTTTTACGTAGCCTCCCCCTATGCATAAAGTTGCCATTATAAAGTTGTATGCAGCCTCCCCCCATTCATGCAACCCGACAGAAGATAGATCATCAATGTAAGGAATGACGAAATGAGGCGCGCAGTAGTTGCTTATTGGAAACAAAATGCAATGAAAAACAAAAAGTATATACAACCTAACAAAATCTTCAATATCTTTATCATTATGTCTATCCATAAATTCTTGTAACCTTTTAAATATTTGTACACAGTTAACACTCAAATGTTTTTTTCAAAAATTAACGATCAACTATGTCTGACTTTATCTTTAGATCGACATTCACAGGTTGCCCCATATGAGACAAGCCCAACACTAAACAAAACTCTGGCCCCTGAAAAGGAATTTCGGTGTCTTCACCAAAGATAAATGAAGTCGTTCGTACGTTGAATCGTCTTATGATTGCCTGAGTTCTATCTTGAAGCTATAGTAATTCAACTATGGCATAATGTAAAATATGTAGAATGGGGTTTCTTTAAGGCAGTTTGTGTCGGAACTCAATTTCGGGTTCCAACTCCTTCATTGCTGTATAAAAATAAGTTGGGGAGCAACGACAATATGCTTCTGATTCCATTGCTGCAAATACAGAAATAATGTAAATAAATACTACAAACATCTCCACATATACTTACATTTAAGGTTTTCATATTGAAAATATAAACAAAAAAAATACTAAAATAGAGTACTTTTAGACCAGATATACATGCATACAGTACTATATAAATTAATGCTATGTTTCTCTTCATGAACAACAGGAAATGACTAAACATGCTGTAAACTTTTCAAACAAACCATATTTTGAATATAAGCCAAAAAAATTGCATTGCTAACATACCATATATTAATCCTATTGTAAACCAACTAAGTCATTACAAAATTAAAGTAATGTTTAACTCAAAACAACTTTCATAGCATTTAAAACATAAAATTTAAGTACAAATTATACTAAATTAGGTTTGAGCAACAAAATAATAGGGTTTCTAAATACTATTTATTTTAGTACACAAAATTCTACCTTTACTTACAAAAAATATGAACTCAAATAAGTTTTCATTAAAAATGCGTATATACACAAAGGTTTCAGATATATTTCATGAACATATCACAAATATACTCACAAACCCACAATTTTATTAGAAAAATATCTTATCTAATCTGATGGAAGTGTGAGAAATCAAATAAAATCAATGGAACTACAGAAAAAGATAAAAATGCTACTTTCAAACTCAAACACCAGATGAGAATGCTTCACCTTGCAGTCCACAGTGAACAATTTCTTTAGTCTAAGACAGAAATTGGAGGGAAATTGCTTCAGTCCACAGTAACGAACGATGTTACTGACTTTTGAGAAAAAAATGGGAGAGAAATTGTGTAAGCGTTGGCGCGATTTCATTCACAGCAGCGGCAGATGAAGGGTTGCCGATTTTTTTTTTTTGCAATTTTTTGTTCAAGTGGAGGACATTTTGGTAATCTTACAATGAGTGAGGAGTGATCTCTAAGAAGTTATGGGGTGGGGACTGAACACTAAATGGAAATTGGGTTTGGGGATTTTTGCCTAAATAATGGTATAATATAATACATCTATGTATAATGTATATAATACATATGTATAAATGTAATGTAAAGGCCCTCTCTCCCCACCAATACCCCACCCCACCCGCTGCTATGGCAGCTAGCCCCGATAGCTGAGGCCAAAAAAAAAAAAAAAAAGAAAAAAAGAAAATATGAAAGAAAAATGGCGATCAGGGGCGCCATGGCTAGTGGCCGGGTTTGGCCAAATTCAAATTTGGCCACTATGCTCCGTTGCAGTGGCCATTTTTCCATGACAGCCTACTCGGGTATGGGGAAGAATGGTGAGGGATAGGGGTAGGGTGGTTTGGGGGGTTGCGTAGGGGATTATATTATATATATGTTATATATAATTGTATATATATGCATATATATACATATTATGATAAATTTATATATATGTACATATATGTATGTAAGTACAAGTAAAAAATATATTATATATTTTTACAAATAATAAATATTATTTAATTTGAAAATAAAGAAAATTTATATATATAATATATATATATTAAATGTATAAGTAAAATATATGTTTATATATATGAATAAAATATATGTATAAATGAAGAAAATTTATATATATATAATGAAGAAAAAATATGTGTATATATATATTAATATCCATATTTTTTATCAAATCTTTCTTCATTTCTTCAATATATGATTCAACCATTTCTTCTTTGGAGATTGCTCCTTTCTTCATTTGCATTTTTCTCAAAATATGTTGGAAAGGACTAGGAGATTCCCTGTGCTGCTTGGCTTTCATAAGCTGTTGATATTCTGAAATTTTTTCTTGAATATAATCCAAGGTTTCTTGTCCAAAATATGCTCCTACTTCTTTGTCTTTTAAGAGCATTTTGTTCCAGAATTTTGTGAAGAAGATCCTCCTTGTTTTGTTGAGTATGATCAACTTCTAGCGCCCATTTCCATATCCAGGGGATAGAGAATTCAATAAAGAAATACATTGAGTCCATTCCCTCAATCCATTTATTTTGGTGTTCCAAATTGATAAGTTTTGGTGAACAATTCACCCATTATGTATAAAAACCTTTAAAAGGTTCTGGAAGAATTTTTATTGATGGACTATAATTAATCCACCATTCATGAAACCAATTAGGAAGCTCTCGTTTATAAACTTCAGAGCAAACATTAATAAACCAAGAATGTTTTTTCTTAGGATTTTCATAAAGTAAGGTTTTATTATATGCCTCAATATAATTCCAATAATTAAATCTGATTGGAGTTTTTAACTCCTGATGAAAATATTCCTTTTCCCTTAGGGTATTGATTCCTCATTCTTTAGAAGATATAATTTTCTTTATTATAATTTTGCTAAAATTGAAACTTGTTCGACTATTAGTCAGATAAAAATGATTAATCTCACATGATCTTGTGCTTATGAGTATATTCTCATAATGTAATCTTTGTTTATAAGATCCCGCAGCATATAATATTGTATCAAGGTACCTTTGCATTAAGGTCCATGGTTCATCTTGCCATTGTATATCTTTATTTTCCAAGAGTAGTATTACTTCTCTGGACAAACTTTTTTCATATATGGAAGAATCATCATTTTCTTCCTCAGCAATAACAGTAGCATAAGAGGAGGTATTACCTTCATGTTGGTCTTTTTGTTTCTTGTATTCAAGAAATTCTTTGAAAAGGGGATCATCTGGGATATTACCCTGTGCAATATTGAAGGATATTAACCTCTGAGCACCATGTTGAATAATAGTTTTTCCTCTTCCTCCTCTATTAGAGGGGAAGTTTTGACCCCTTCCTCGTGGGATCATTCCTGCAAATACTCACGAGAAAGAAAGTCAGGCATACTATTATCTGTACCTTTCTTATAATGGATATCAAAATCAAAAGGAGCTAAATGAGTTTGCCATCTATTAAACATTTGCTTAGAAACATCATGTTTAAAATCTTTATTAAACATATATTTTGCTGACTAGCAGTCTGTTTTTATAATAAACTTCTGATTATATAAATCATATTGAAATTTTAAAACACATTTAACAATTGCTAAGATATCTTTAGCAATAGTAGCATAATTTTTCTAGCTATTATTCCATTTTCTTGAATGAAATCTAACAATATATTCTTGTTTAGTATATGGATGTATCTGTTTTAAGATACCTCCATAACCTATATCAGAAGCATCAGTTTCTATAATTTTATTCCAATTAGGATTAGCAAGCATAAGACAAGGAAGATTATTAACCTTCTACTTTATTTTTCGAACAACATTAGTATGTTTTTCTATCCAAGGTTTAGGAATCTTTTTTTAATCTATCATAAAGAATAGCAGTATCTTCTACTAGATTTTTATAATAAGCAAAAATATAATTGAGACTTCCAAGAAATCTTTGTAATTAAGTTTTATCAGTAATTTTATCAGGAAATTTAGAAGCAAATTCTATGCTTCTAGTAATAGGAATTATTTTTCCCTTTTCTATATTATGACTGAGAAATCTAACTTTTGTTTGAAAAATATTCATTTTTGTTCTAGATATGACTAAACCATTTTGGATAATAATTTTCTTGAAAGTATCAAGATGTTTAAAATGCATTTCAATACTTTTAGAAAAAACTAATATATCATCAATATAAACTATTATAAATTCACTATAAGGAATGAATATATCATTCATAATTTTTCTCCTTTTGATGAAGTCGCCATTGAAGAATTGGATTTATTATCCATTTCAATATCTAGATTTTTAATCAAATCTTTCTTCATTTCTTCAATATATGATTCAACCATTTCTTCTTTAGAGATTGCTCCTTTCTTCATCTGCATTTTTCTCAAAATATGTTGGAAAGGACTGGGAAATTCCTTCTGCTGCTTGGCTTTTATAAGCTGTGATATTCTAAAAAATTTTCTTGAATAAAATGCAAGGTTTCTTGTCCAAAATATGCTCCTGTTTCTTTATCTTTTAAGAGCATTTTGTTCTAGAATTTTGTGAAGAAGATCCTCCTTAAACATGAAATATTTTGTTGAATATGATCAACTTCTGGTGCCCATTTCCATATCCAGGGGATAGAGAATTCAATAAAGAAATACATTGGGGTCATTCCCTCAATCCACTTATTTTGGTGTTCCAAATTGATAAGTTTTGGTGAATAATTCACCCATTCTGTATAAAAACTTTTAAAAGGTTTTGGAAGAATTTTTATTGAAGGACCATAATTAATCCACCATTCATAAAACCAATTAGGAAGGTCTTGTTTATAAACTTCAGAGCAAACCTTAATAAACCAAGAATGTTTTTTCTTAGGATTTTCATAAAGTAAGGCCAATTAGGAAGGTCTTGTTTATAAACTTCAGAGCAAACCTTAATAAACCAAGAATGTTTTTTCTTAGGATTTTCATAAAGTAAGGCTCTATTATATGCCTCAATATAATCCCAATATTAGACATTATTTAATTTGGAATAAATAAAAGAATTTATATATATTGTATATAAATAAAAAATATATGTATATAATTACGCATAAACTTATATATGTATACATATTATATATATATATAAATAGAAATAGAAATATATTATATATTATATATACTTTTCATAAATATAAAAATATTAAAAAAATAAGTTATTGAAGGGCAATTTTATCTTTTCAATACTCACTTGACATTAATAAGAAGAGGGGAGCAGTTAGGTCAAGTGAGTTACATTTAATTAAACACATAGGGCTCGTTTGGTTTGGTGGACATGGCTTGATAGATAATTTTATCAAGCCATGTCAAGTGTTTTGTTTCAATGACAAAGACTCAGGAATGATTGGAAGCCCGGTAGATAATCCAAAATCCAATTGATTGTCTATCACCCTACTTGAGGTGTGATTATGTAATCCAATTAGTGGGAGGAGAAAAAATTTGTGATATGACAATTATATCCATGCAAATTTAATTTTTACTCTTCCTACAATGGATATTTTAATAAATTTATTATTTAATCCTTATATCCAAACTGTGTAATCTTAGTCACCAAATACAATATTATATTATCATCAACAGTGTAATCCCACCATATCATTTTAATTTTATCAATCTTATCTATAAAACCAAACGTGCCCATAGAATATAGGAACAAATATGTATTTCACAAGAGGTTATGAGCCAATTTGAAATATCATAGGAGGCGCGTTGTGCAACTTACCCTCTATATATAGCATAAAATGGGCCAAGAGTAATTGGGCCCGACCCAATTAAGTTAATGAAGTGTACGGTGGTTCACTATGCTGCACAAAATGTACTTTACTGAACCATAGTAAAGTCTTTGATTGGCTGAAGTACACAGCTGAAAAATCCGGCGCGAAAGTCAACGAAAATGTGCAGTAGTGCAAGGGTATCGATCGCCATTGCGATTGCGTGCCTCTTCTGCGGTGTTATCGATGGTGCAATTGCTGCAGTTCCTGAATTGGGATCCACACGTGTAGTCTTTCAGGTGCATTCATGTGTTTGTTGTTTGCGTGGGTGTGGATCAATGATGATCAGCAAATCTGCGGTTTTTTGTGCGAGAAAATTTAGTTTACTCAGAATTGTTACTGTTGTTACTGAATTGGCATGTGAAAGTTAATGTGTCAGGTTGAAAGATTTCTGCTTTACTTTGATAAACGCATAGTGAGTAAAAATGTGATTAGTTTCCTGGTTTTATTTGATTCGAAAAGATTTGGGCTTTCATTTGAGTATTTCAAAAGCGGTATCTGGTTGTTGAACTGATAAAAATGCAGAAATTATAAGGAAATAGCCCATTCAGAGCGAATGATATACTTAGTTCAACTTTTCATTGTGAATTTGTATGAATTTGGAATGAATTTAGGGGGTGGGGTGGGTTAAGGGAATGTAATTCATGCTAGTAAACTGTTTGAATTTTTGTATTTTGTGTCGCTTAGACTGTTGAGATGTCATTCATTCGCTGGATTTATGGAGCAACTCGCTTTAAGCACTCACTAAAATAGGAGACAAAAGTGGCATTTAATTTGCAAAATGGAGTTTGGATGCTCTGAACACCTTAATTCTAGTGGATTCATTGTTGTCTCACGTAGAGATAGTGTCTATTGAGCCAAAACACAAAAAGCTGTTTCTCAATTCATACATTTTTTTTGTTAATTTTCTTGGTTTTATCTTATTCTATAAGATTCCATAACTTTCATGACACTCTGGTGATTGAGTTAGGGAAGTGATGCATGTTTGTTCCATGAGGTCTTTTGAATGGATGGTGTGTTTGACATGCAGACAAATTATGGGGACATTGAGTTTGGTTTCTATCCCAGCGTTGCACCAAAAACAGTTGAACACATTTTCAAGCTTGTTCGGTTGGGATGCTATAACACCAATCATTTCTTCCGGGTATCGATGGACAACCGCAATATGTGAAGATTTTTATTATGATGGATTGGTGATAAAATTAAAAAGTTGGTGAACCAATACTTGTGGATTGTGCAGGTAGATAGGGGGTTTGTTGCTCAGGTGGCTGATGTTGCTGGAGGAAGAACTGCTCCTCTGAATGAAGTGCAGAAGTTGGAAGCTGACAAAACTATTGTTGGTGAATTCAGTGACGTCAAACACGTGAGTGGTATTCTTTCTATGGGAAGGTAATGCCCTTTTTCTATCACTTGTAATATCTTTAAGTTTCCTTGAAAGTTCATGCAGGATCAGGATTCCATTTTGCAGTTTTGAAAGTCTTTACTGAATGGTGAAACTTTTAATTCTAGAGCTGATAGCCATGCTTGCATTAACATTTTCAAAATTTTCATGTTTCCACTCAACATGTCACCTCATGAAACACTGTTAGTCCTATTCATTGGTTTAAAATATGTCCCATCATTTGGTAAGCATGTAAGCTTATTGTTAGAGGACTGTAGTGGATGATTAGCAGTTATATTTCACATAATCATTTTCATCAGCAAGAAATCATATAAGATATAATACAATGCTAGGGCGGAACGTAAAAAGATACCATTTGAGGTGACTTCTGAGTGCTTTATCTGGAGGATTATCTTCACAGACTAGCTAAAGAAATAAAATTGCTTTTGTATCTATTTGTTTATATCCTCTTATAGCCGTTATAAGATACAAATATATACACTTGTGTGCCTTGTCAACTTTACTCTGTTTCACTACAGATATTCTGACCCAGACAGTGCACAGTCTTCGTTTTCAATACTCCTTGGAGATGCCCCTCACCTTGATGGCCAGGTACGCCAACAAGTTCACGATGACTAACACTCTTGCCCCTATCTTTCTTTGTTAAAATGTTTTGGACACTATCACTTATAGTAAGTCTCTTTTCTGGGATATATTTCAGTATGCGATATTTGGTAAAGTTACCAAAGGTGATGAAACATTGAGAAAACTCGAGCAGGTTCCTACTCGGAAAGAAGGAATATTCGTAATGGTATAGCTCATCATTGTCTTGGATTTCTTCTCTGTCTCTCTTTTCTCCTCCCTTTCTCTGTGTGTGCGACATTCTCAGATTCAGGTTCTTTTTTGGCCATTTTGTGATTATAATATGCCTTGATTTCAAATGGAAATATGACAGTTGCTTCAAGTTTGTACTATACTAAGCAAAGATGGACAATATATTTTTGGTAAATGCTTGGCTTGATACTTAATAACTTCTGCCTGACTGACCTTGGCTGTTTATAAGGATATAAGACAGACAACTAATAAAGTATCCCTTATGTTCCTCATTGTTTTGGCCTGATTTTCCATGGGACAGATCATTAGAAAATATACTCCTCCTCTGTTTGAGCACAGTAGACTTTCATTCATGCCATAAAGAAGCACACTTACGTAGAGTTAACTATGCTTCTGTTTATGCTCTTCATGTATTATGCTTGTTTTCACAAATGTGTCTTGGGCTACTCTCAGAAATGCTCTTTTGGACTGGCTTATAACTTTGTTACTTGTTCTTTATCAATGTTCCATTCAGTTATTCCCTAAGCACTGACTGAAGTTTCCATAAGGGTCTGAAGTGAAAAGACGGTTTTACTGCAAAGTGATGTTACCTCTGTAGTTAAGATCGAGATGTAATGATCACATCACATTTTCTTCTTGCATTAGTCATATTTTTTGTCTGTTAAACTAATATTTTCTCTCTTTTCTTTTCCCAGCCGACTGAGCGTATCACTATTTTATCTACATACTACTATGGTAAGTTCTGACCACCTTATACTAATGCATATACAACTAATGCACTCAGTGATCTTTTATTCTTGTACGCATCATCCCGTCTTCCTCCAACCCGAGTAGTCTGCTTATTTGATTTGAAGTTGGATCGCTCGTCTAAGTAGTCATCTTTGACATAGCTTAATCGAGAACTATTTGGAATTTAATTACTCGAGGTTTTATTCCTTTTGAAGCTACATATAATTAAATTTATGAATTTTAAGATTTTATTATAACTACTGATTTGATAACAAAGACAAGGCCAGTAAGAATTTAGTGGTTTACCTTTTCAAGGATCTATAGTCTCTCTTTGGTTTCATTCCCCAAAACATATTCCATCCGGGGAAAATAAACCAAACCTAACTTTCTCATTTTCCCCAGATATGGAAAAGTTGATTTAATGATTTAAAATGACTAGAATTTTTAATAAAATTTTTGGGAGAAAAGAAATATTTTGGGGGGAAATGTTTTGTTTTGTTTTGGGATGTATGTTATGTCATATCCATGTCCATATGCATTAAACATAATATTTAGAGCTATTTGTGCTTTTCTTACATAGTTCCTTGAGTGTTAAGGTCCTGAGGGATGAGTTCTTTATCTGAACCCAGAAATGTAGTATATAATGGATCTACTTTTTTAGCTCTCCACATTTTATTTGCTTGACATGTAATGCATGAGCAATTAGCAGACACTGAATTAAAAAGGCATAATATCTTTACCCCTGAAGTAGTTCCTCCACACCCCTTCCATCCAAAGAAAAGACCTGGATAAGTTTTTGAGCCTCTCAGCTGCATGCAGCATATGTTTATGGAATAGCGTCTATTCAGTGTTGTGATTATAATTTTTCATGTTATTTTTCTTCTTGTGATTTGGGTTAGATGCCGAGATGGAAACTTGTGAGGAAGATAGGTTAGTATTGAAGAGGAGGCTTGCTGCATCTGCTATTGAAATTGAAAAACAGGTAAAAACTTGCAGTAATTTCACTTATTTTTTCAAGAACATCAACTGTTTACTCATAAACAAGGACTTCTCCATGGACATTGCAGAGAATGAAATGTTTTCCATAACCTACCAAGAGCTATTAGGCCAAAATGAACAGGTTGCTATGCAGTAAGTAAATTTTATTCTTTTTCTCTATGTATAGCAGGAAGACTTATTATCCTGAGTTGATGTTCACACCAAAACGAAGTAATTGGCCAACGCTAATAGTATACAACTGTAATATTTTTTCCAAGTTGGACAGTAGTTTGATTAATCATCAGCACTTTGAGTGGTTTACCTTCTGCAATGTCTGACACTGAATTTCTAGACAACTTGTCGACATAGACCTTATTGTTGAAGCCTTGACTCACAAATCCCATCTGCCGCACATGCTGGGAGGACTTGGAACAAAACTTGATGATACATCTTTCGATATGACATTTGTGGATCTCGGAATCATGGCTCCCTTGTGAAATTGTAGAATTTCTCTCCTTTTTTAAGTGTGAAGATCATTAATTATGGCCTAATTTTTTCTGAATTTCTTTGTTGTCATCAGATTAGTGCATACATGTTTTTGCTGTTTCAGCCTGACATCACATTTTCTAACAGCACATATTAGTGTTTAGCAATAATACCATGTTACAATTTCCAAAATTTAAAATTGCTTACACCTTGTTTTCTTCTCAATAACAATTTGTTTGGAACCCTGGGTAATTGATATTAACCCCATTCACCCGTATATCGTGTAAACTAGGTGTCAGTATTGAAATCTTTTATTAACAAGCAGCATGGTTCCAAATTTTACATCTCTGTTAACCTAGAGCTAGTAATTTAGTATACATTGGTTCAACCTTGCATTTGACATGACATCTTAAGTCTGTAGTAGTATGCTATGTGACAAGTATGTAAAAGGCATTTATAATTACTTCCGGCAACAATAATGTCAAGAAATCTAATGAGCTCATCATTGTAAGACTAACTCCTAACTGATTTCTTCAAATCAACCTTTTTCTTGATTAAAGCTGAACTAGATTTGGCTTACAACTGGATCGAGTGACTATATATGTATGGGGGCTAAATCACAGTAGCCAAATTCATTCTTCTGAAAGAGGACATTAGTGTTCAATTCTGGTTTATCATCAAGAAATATGTAGAAGAAAGAGGGGATTTCCAGAAAACAAGTTTTGTCATTACTGCCTGCTGTTTCTTTATTTTTTTTGTCTCTTTTTACCTTTTCTTTTTCCTGTGTGCAGTGGATGGAAGAGCTTACTCAAAAGTATCAATAATCCCATTACAATATTTGGAACAACTTTATTCTTAAATTCTTATTTTGTGTTGTCGATCAGTTAAGCATCATTAATCAACTACCACCAAGCCTCATTTTGGTGAGACACCAAGAAGAAAGCATACCTAAGAAGCTTGATGATGGTTGAGACTGATAACTTGTTTGCATGTAGTTTGGATATAATCACAAGTATGATTAATCAAGGGCATGGTCTCACCAGCTCAGCAAAATATACGTTGCTGATAAATGTTGTTATTTTTTAGGTGATATCGTTATCCGAGATTTGTTTTACATACTTGCCCAATATATATTTATATATTTTCTTATCTATTAATATATTTGAAACATGTGTTTATGAAATCACAGTCTTTTGTTCCCAAAAGAAGCAGCAATAAGTTGTGCCACTTGCTCTGATTTGTATCAATCTGTTAAATGTGGACCCAAACCTAAGACCTATTACAACCTTAAAACTGCTAATAGACAACAATTATGTAAGGACACTAGGACCTCTCTCTGTGAGTGATTGCTCTTGCATAATTTGTTATGTACCCGTCGTATAATTGCAAGCTTAGTGCAGAGGTCTGGGACCATAGAAATGCATTTGTTGGCCAAAAGGCTTACTGATTGTTTATTTTGAATGGACCTCTAGGAAAAATATATAATAATGATTGGAAATCAACATCAAGGTGCCAATCCTGGTAAACTTTTCTTGATGCTATGTTTGCTCATCCCTTATTTCATCATGTAGACTAATAACATCTGTGTGGTATCTGCTGTAAAATTTGTTCAAAATTTTATCTTGAAGTTCAAGAATTCAAAACCATAACAAAATGCGTTTGTTTACTTTCTTTAAAGTGCATTCTCGTATATTCATGTAATCTATATTCAATGTATAGTCGAACTTATGAGATATAAGAAGAAAATACCATCCTTGTCCGAGTTCAATTCAATAGAAAACTTCATCAATTAATGCAGTCAGATAAACATTTCTGCTGGAGAGGTAGAATATATCTAGAAGAGCTATGGGGAACACACCACATGGTTGAAGATGATATATCTGACTCTATGGTATTGCCTCTGTGTGTTTTGGGTGTATTTATGTGTCTGTGGTTATTGGGGGGTGGGGGGGTATAGGGTGGTCCATGTTGTGACATTGTTTATAGTTACGTACAGCTACATGGGTTGTTGGGTCTATTCACTACTATGGTTGCAAATTGTAAGGGACATGAAAAAGCAGCAGCCATATGGAGATGCAAGAAAATGGCTATGAATCTTAAACAGCTTGTGCCCAACCAAGGATTTATTTCACACCTCTCCACAGGTATGGGCATCTGACTCTTGTAGTTTAGCATGAGTTCAAATTCCTTTGATGGATATAGTAACTCTGCACTATGGCACCATAGCAGTTCTGTACATACAGTATACGAATGATGGCATGTGACATTTCTGAAAACGTTTTTGTTGCCCCATTTTTTGCATCGCCATCTACCTCCTGTCTGCACGGTGAATATCATGGGTAGGGCTTGAAAATGGATCACTAGTAATTAATCTCTTTCTTTCATATGATTTGATTAATCGTAATTTCTTGATTTGAAATCTTGTCCTTTTTAACGAACCTAACATCGATAAATCCCTTATCAGTTTAGATATGAACACAAAAGATTGCTTGTTTGTTAGCTTGACTCAGGACCTGTGAGATGACAGCATGATCACGTGCCTTATGTCGGCATTGCTAAACAAACAAAAACAAGATTAATCATGTTAGCATCCGATGATTGTGAATATTTGAATGATGTAAGGAAATGAATAATAGTTCCTTTAAAGAAAAAATAACACTAATTTCTCGTGGCTAAAGGCCCAAGACATTCTGAGTAGGTTTGTCAAGCTCCTTGACGACACTGATTTCCATCGACGAAACATTACGTGACTGGCGGCTGGGCCCCATTTTATTTGGAAAAAATAAAATTTTAGTTGACTTTTAAAATATACTCGGGCCGTTGGGATTGCAACGCGTGTATATTTGATGATATTTTGGGTATTGAGATTGCGATTTATATGTAGATGTGTCGATATATATTAGTTGGAGATCTGTGCATGGATGGTGGATCGATCGAATGGTTGAATTGGGAACATTTTCATGTGGGAGTGGCTAATTTAACCTAACTTTCCATGAAGCTTCACAATCACAGAATCAAAGAATTTTTGATTTTGTCGTTGGAGCTAAGCATGATATTGAAAGACAAATTTATGTGGTTGCATTCACACAAGGGAAGACTAGAGATTCTTGATTGTTTGTTTCTACAAGGTGATTCAAATAGTTGATAGAAAATCTCCAATCATATAGTTGAATTTATGGATAGAGTTTTGCATATACATACATGCATACATACAAATATATCTATATGTGTGGTCAAGTAATTAATGGATTTAATGATATTATCTTTACACTTATATGTATAATGGTTTGAATACTAATGAATTCTAAGTGTATGTGTGTGTGCATGTGTGTGAGTTAGGGATGCAAACGAGTTGAGTCGGCCTAACTCGACTCGCGAGCCTTACGATTCGAGTTGAATCGAACTCATGCTCTAATTCGAGCTGTCTGTATCTAGGTTGGAAGCTCACAAGTCGGCTCGCAGCCAATATATAATTAAATATTATTTTTATTTTATTAATCAATATATATTATATTATTATTTTTTATTTCGAATTCGAGTTTGTAGTTTTTTATAATTTATTTGTCAATTTGAGCATTATCGAGTCGAGTCGAGCTGAGTTCGAGCTTAAAATTTTAGGCTCGTCGAGCTTGAACTCGAACTCGAATTTTTTTTTCCAAATTCAGCTCGACTCGACTGCACTCTAGTGTGAGTAAATACAAATTAAAAAAATGTGTACGTGCACATATGTACAACTTGAATAGTTCTTGTTTCATTTAAAATGTTGCGTTGAACCTACGTGGAAATTTTAATTCAGATCAAGTTGGATTGAACTTCATTTAATTATCAAGCAAGTGAATTGCATATATCATGAGATTAATATACACTTGATGTGCTACAAGTCAATTGGTTCCATATGAGCCGTGATATTTTGAGTCCATTAAAATTCAAAAACATATCAAAGAGTGAATCTTATTGAAGAACACCTCAAATGGTGAATCCTACTACACAATATTGTAATTCCTGAGGGACATATAAAAAAAGACTTACTCTTTCATCCATTTTAGAAAGAAATGGTTTTGAGAGTTTCTTTTCATTCTGAGCCTCAAAGCATCCGATTTGATCACATTGTCTTGAATTTTAATTTTTATATATAAATTCAACTATCTTGAGAATAAGACAATACCAATGCTTTGGGAAAAATACTAATGATAGAACATGCGTGTATGGTACTTGTGATTGGTTAGGTAGGACTAAATTTGATTTGAATAAGAATTTTTCATAATGAAGGATTAGGGATGACAATATTTCAGACTACTTGTCAAGTGTTTATAGCCTAGCTTATTTGTGGCCTATCTTGGCTTAACCTATTTAATAAAAAAATTAGGTCAATGTTTAAAAAGCCGCATTTGTAACTAAATAGGCTAGATTTAAGTTTTTCTAAAAGCTTACAAAGCTTAATAGGTCGGCTCATTCATCCTTCTTCATATAAAAAGTACAATAATAGTAATATAATATTAAATGCATAATTGTATTTGATTTCTTTAATTAGTCATTTATAGAATCGGTTATGTTATTTAGTATTGTTTTTTGTTGAAATGATACTATTTTATACTTATATTTGAACTTTTATAATTATACATTTGTTATTTATCATTTTGATTATTTCTTATCAAGGTCTAGTACAAGTTTGAGCATATTAAAAATTTAGATTTATGTGATGTTTAGACTAATAGAAGCATTAGTAGAAAATATGCTTTTAGGTATGCTTTTAGGCTATGCTAATGCTTTAAAATTTATTAAAAAAACTAGGTTTAACCTTAAAAAAAGCTTATCATAGATAATATGTTAGGTTCATGCTCGTCATTTGCATAACATGCTTGGCCTATTTAAGTTAAATCCTAGCCTAGCTTAGCCTATCCTATTTCCATGCCTATGAAGCATAAAATGATCTGGATTGAATTAAATCAAAGGGTCTTATAAAGCTCTCATAATTTTAGAATTAATTGTCAAGTCTAACTAATTAATACATTTTGCTTAATTACATATAGGAGTTTCTTTTATCTCAAAAAAAAAAAAAAGAATAATAAAAAAAAGAACAGATCGTTATGGTTTCTCTATGTTGTAGTACAAATGCAAGGGTGTTTTACAGGTCATATGGCATGCATGAAAAATAATTCCATGGGTCACGTTACATGTTGTGAGTGAACCAAGCAAGAATGATCTTCTAAATCATTTTTCACATCTGAAGAATTTAATTAACTAATATATCCATCCTAAGGGTGACCTCATATTCATGTGACCACTTTGCTCTAAATCTATTAATTTCTCATCTGCATTTTTATTTTATTTATTTAAATAATTTATTCCATCCAATGTTTCATTATATTCTGTTCTAATATGCTTTAATTAAATTTATTAATAATCATTAGAGATATTTAGATATTTCAAATTTTTTTTCATATTAATGTGGGACATGACTGGAATTTATCAAATCATGAAAGTACAAAGTCTAAAATACCCATGAACCTTTGTTGGTTTGAACCTTACAGGGTTTAAGGTCTAGAGAGGGTGCTTGGATTTTCAACATGTCATTTGTCGTTGGTTAATTGACAGAGTGATATTGTCTTTATACTTATATTTGTGAGATTCGAGTTCAAAACTAAACAATCCTAGATATACATGGACATTAGAAAAAATAAAATAAAAAATTTCAACACATCATTTTGTCACTACTACGAGATTGTGATTTTGTAACCTCAAGATCTTTAAGTACCTTACTATTGTAATTAATTATTTGAGTGTATGATTTTTTTTTTTCACTTAATTTTGTTTATTATTGAGTTTTTTCAACTATAAATTTAACTTAAGTACATAAGGATTTCAATTTTTAATACCCATCAAAACTAACTTGTTCTTTTGATTCAAGTGCCTCCCAAAAAAGCTTATCTATTCAATTCAATCTCAAATTAACTTTGTAAAGTTCGTGATCGGAATTCCATCATATGATGAATAGGGATTGAGCGGGGGATCTTTTTATTATAGATGGTGAGATTAAATTGTCAGAAATATAAATATTTTTTATTTATTTTGAAAGAGCAAAACATATATTTTTAATAATATGAATGACAATTTTATTATTTTAGGGATGACAAAATTATAAAACTTATAAAATTTATATATCATCATGTGGCTCCATCCCTGAAAACGTACACATAAGTCGTCGAATCTACATTTAATCTTCTTTTTGTTAATCTTTTTCTCATCACATCATTTTGAAAACATAACCAAATTAAAGTCGAATATTGATATATAATGTCTGTAATAAAAAGTAAAAGGAAAAGAAAAAATCAGTTGAAATTGTTGATATTTAATCTTCTTTTTGTTAATCTTTTTCTCATCATATCATTTTGAAAACGTAACCAAATTAAAGTTGAATATTGATATATAATATTTGTAATAAAAAGTAAAAGGACAAAAAAATCAGTTGAAATTGTTGATTTTGCATGCACGTAGTAGTAGAGGGTTGTTTGGTTTGGGGTGCTAGTTGGCCAACTTTTACGTACATAAATTTGGGTTTTATTATTATTAAAAATGTGAGGTGAGATTTATTCAAACTTCGAAGGTATCTTTTGGGCAAGTGGATCAACTGGACCGTACTGTGTTGCATGTTTTTTCTCAATATAATGAGGACAAAAATTGAGGAAAAACAAATAAGATTAATACAGTTTGATTGAATTAATATTGCTAATTATATTATAAACAATTAATTCCAATATTGGACAATGAACCAACTGTACCAGTTGTTTATTTGTACCTGATACCAAGATATTGAGGATTATTCCCTTTGTCTCGATATTTAAGTAGTACGAAATTTTGGATGAAACTTGAAAAAGTATCATAAAATAATTTATTGAAAATTAATAGAATCACGTCGTATCTTTAAGTGATTATATAGTAATTTTTAAAGAAAATAAAGTCATGTTTTAAAAATAATTGAATTTTAGTTCGAGATGCAGCAAAAATAAACAGGAGTAATAAATTTAAGACATATGAAGTATAAAATGATTTTTTTTTGGGCGACTATGAGTATTCATCTTGATTGAAATTGTCAATAGTGTATGTGAGTCAGTGAAGTTCAACATTGACTCCTAGATAAAAATAAAATAAAATAAATTACTATTAAAAAATTAAGTATCTGTTACAAAAATATGTTATGAAATTAATTTCGTAGCTATAACTATAAAATATAGTTACGAATTTTTCTAGCAAATATAATTTTTTAATTATAATCAACAAATATTATTAATTCTCAATTCATAGCATTATACTTTAGAGGCTTAATATATTAGTTATGCATTATCTATATGAAGATTATATGAAAAATGATCATCAACTACGAATTGATCGTAATTCGTAATGAGGGCTGGTTATGAGAGTATCAGTATCGAACTTATCTAGAACAACTTCGTAGCTAAAATTACGAATTTTTAGTATCAGCTACGAATTAGCTGTAACTAATGCCTTAATTTTTTGTAGTGTACAAAATTTCATTTTTGTTCGATTTCTTCCTAATGCACTCAAGAAGATATTTAAAATAAAAAAAAGAACATAAAAAAATAAAAATTAAAGGAAAAACTTTTCCTCTTCCCTCCCTTCATTGTTCTTGAGGCTAAGCTTGGGTTTCTTGGAAAGCACAAATGATATTGGCATCTGATGAACTCTCCTTTTCTTTTTTCCCTTTTTATTTTTGTAAATATTCTTGACTTAGATATCTTTATATTAGATGGTATGAGTGTGACATTGCTATGGAAGAGAGATTAAATTTCATAATATTTTTAATTCATAATTAAATCAATTATGAGATTAATTATCACATGCATGATTTTTTTTTTTTTTTTTTTTATGCTTTTAACTTAGGCTGTCCATTTGATTTAACGTCATAGCCACGTAAATAGTTGTGCTTTAGCCTCACAAAATCAGTATCATCACTTGCATGTGTGTAACAAAGTGTTTACAAGAAATGATTATTTAAAAAATAAAAATAAATAAAAAATTCAAAAAAAAAAAGTTGTTTGGCTTTGCAGTAATACAAAATTTTTCTTATATAAGTTAATTACTGACTGAATGAAAGCGATAAAATATTAAAAAACGAAGAAACTCATTTTCTAAAATGAAGAATAAATTTTTAGACTAACAAAAATACGATAGTTTTATTCGAGAAAAAAGAGTCCTAACGGGGTTTGAAATTGAGCTAAAACCATAAATAAAATGATTAGTACTGATATCAAATATGCCGAAAATTTGATTAAATTTACCTAAAAAATTATAAAATTAGGGCAAGGAATATGTTATATGACCTAACAAAGGGTAGAATACCTTTTCTAAACACAACACAAAAATATAAATAAAAATTTCACAAAAATAATTGAAAATAAGTATATATATATAAACATGTAGAGTCTAGTGGTTAATTAGCCTAACGACAGCATTTGTTATACACAAATAATGGAATTTATAAAAATTAATGTGGTATTTTCTTTTCCAATGCACATATAGTTATGGTTATGTTTCTTTTTAATAATTTTATTGGAAAAATATTTAGAAACTAATGTTTTTATTTTATGATGATTAATGTTCTTTATTTGTATTTTTTTATCTTTTAAATTAATTTATTAGGTACAACATAATATAGCCAGCCATATGGAAAGGAAGGTGCTATTAGGAAACATATATTTAATATTTTTGTTGCTAGAAGAAATATTAAAAACAAAATTATTTTTATGAAAAATATAGTCTAACTAAAAAGTACTCAATTTTTTAACGATAAAAATGAGGGGAAAGTCTATTTGGTTCTTTTTCATTTTTCTAATGCATTCAAACTCCTTCTGTCCATTTATATTTACGTATTATTTTTTTAAACAACTAAATGAATTTGATATTTTTTATTTCTTTTGTTTTATTTTATTTTTGATACTCATCAAAAATTTAAGCAGACAAAGCATTAAAATATGAATTCATAAATTATAAGTAGTCAAAAAATTTTAAGGAGTGTTTGGTTATGTTTCCCCGAAACAATTTTGTTTTGGGAAAATATAATCAAACACACACTCATTTTTTCTTCAAAATACTAAAATAAATTTTCTCAAAATACCCTATTCAATACTCCATTATTCTCAAAATTTCCCCAATTTTCAATATATATAGACATATATCATATATATATATTTTTATTATTCTTACAATAAAAAAATATCATTCAATTGTATTTTCACCCTAAAAACTTAACAGAAAATCATTGATTTGACTGTTACAGTAAAAAAGGTCGCCCTCCAAAACATAAGCAAACATATCAAAATTCTCCAAAACAAACTTTTAACTATTTCTCAAAATATAATAAAAAATTCATTATATTCCCCAATACAACTTTCACATTCTCCAATCTCACTTCAATATTCATTCTTTCAAAATACATTAAAATCATACGAAAAGCACAACCAAACATTGCCTTAGCATCTATTGATGAAACCCATTGAAATATAATTTCCATTTCTAAAGTCCCGATAAATATTAAGGATTAAAGTAGTCAAAATTGAGTTTTCAGACTAAAAAAATTATAAAATGTGCAATTTGAGTTACATCAAAATTATATACACACACACACACACACATCTAATTTCACATCACTAGTAATTTTTTTTATCAATAAGTATTTAATTTAATAATTTAAAGCGAGAAAAATGGAAGATAGCAACTCAAATCATCAGCAACCAAGAATATGACATTTTCTATTACGGACATTGGTATACAAACACGAATATGATCAAATAACCTTAAGATGCAGATATAATAAATTGTAATATGGAGGCACTAACAATTACAAAATGGTAAAATGTAGTGGAGCAAAAAATACAATAAAACTTGGGAATAGGGAGTAAAAAGCAACAAATATAAAATTCTTGTCGAATAGCCAATTGACTCAATGACATCATCGTATATGTGAGATTTTGAATCTAAATTTTAATAAATTTTTTGTGCATGTGCAGGTGTGAATTTAAATAAAAAAAATAGAGATGAAACTCCTGAGTTTATTTATTTATTTATTTCCCTTTTCAATAACATTTTCTTTTTGAAAAAACATTAAAATAAATATTCCTTTTGCCCTTATTCCATTATTCTTTATACATATATAAATTTAAAATCACTATTTTACTCCATTAACTAGACGAAAAGGGTACTAATGTGACATTTACAACACAATTGCCTCCTTGCAGAATGAATCAAATATATTATTCTATTCTTGAACAATCTTTAACCAATTTAAAAATAAAATAAAATATACATCTCATTTCTTCAATCCACTTAATAAAAAATTAGGTTTGGCACTGGGGTGGGTTAAGCAGATTTTTTATTAAACTTAATCTGCCGCGCATTCAAAAAATATCTTAAGACTCGTTACGCTCCACTCCATGGTTCTAATTTTGAAAATTTTGACCCATCTTGCATTAAATATGTAAAACCCGCACCAGCTCCGCTCCATCCCGTATCATCATTTTTAAAAAAAAAAAAAAAATCTAATTAACCATAATTTGATAGTTCAACTATAATCTTCCTAAAGGTTGATATAAAAAAATTCAATTAACACGACAATATGCAGATATATTAATAAAAACTAAAATACAAAAAAAAAAGAAAATTCAATCTTAAAAATATATAATATATTAAATATTATAATTGTGTAAGTATTTGGAGCGGAGTAAGATAGTCTTGAATCCGACGACCTTCTTCCCCACATGAAATTTATACCAAAACCCGTCCCACTCCGTGCGGAATGGATTCTCAACCCATCCCGCACTCCCATACAAAGTAGAACGAGGTGGATACCCATGGATAGAATTGAAATTGCCAAGTTTAATTAAAAAAAATATATATATATATATATATATTTTTTTCCCAAACAACCAAACATTGCCCAAGCATCTACTGTCTCAAACTCCAAAGCGCTTTCAGTGTTCACCAAATTAAAGTACTTGGGGGGGGGCAGGAATCTCGCCGGGAAATAGTGCACCATATCCCCATCACGTGCGGTCGTCCACCGCCCCGATTCGCGCGCACACCACGCACACGCACCATCAAAATTCTAGCTTACATTCTTGCTACCAAACAAAAACAGTGAACCCTTTTAATTTAATTTTTTCAATTTCACAAAGATATTAACCTTTTTTTTAAGGTAGGAGGATCGACCTCAATTTGATTTAAATACCCTTGCGATCTCAAATCCATTCTCGATTTAAGGTTAACATTGGTGTAATCGAAGTTGCTTCGACCTCCACATCGTCCTCGTTAGAGTCACAAGTCCTCACAACTGGACTCAACAATCACCGAGATGTTATCTTTCTAATTAAAAGTGTTCAATTTTATGACTAGCTAGAGATGAGGAATATTTAGGATATAATCTGTCCCATTTGGCTAAATTTCAATTACTTTTTAACTCAATCTTTTGTATCTTGACTTCAAAAATTTGATCGGACATTGCTCATTAGTCTTCCAAGTTCCAACTGAGAGTCCGTTTCGATATATTTTCAAAGTCATTTTCTGTTTTTCGTCATTTTCAAGAAAGTGAAAAATTACTTATGAGTTTAGATTTGAAAATAAAATATTGTTTGGATGTTTTTTGTAAAATAAAATGAGTATATATGGTTGAAAATGAGTGTATCTGGATGTTATTGTGTTTTTGTATTAAAAATCATGAAAATGAGAGTAGGGAAAAAATATGGTGTGAAAATGGTGAGAAAGTGTAAAAGTGTGTGTGGAAAAATAAGTTGAGAATGAAAATATCTGCAAAATGGGAAAAAGTTGATAGTCTTTTATTTTTATTCTGTCGAGAAAATGAAAAGAGGCGGTAAAAACAAATCAAACGGACACTGCGATTGCTTGTGGGGTTTGATCTATTTTTTTGTTTGTGAAACATATTGTAAGGTAGAGGCTTTGTTTGGTTGTGAAACTATTTAATGAGTCTCTTAGGCCAATGAACATTGTTGTTCCAAAAATTCAAAAATCAAAACTCACAAAACAATCTGTATGTCTCAACAAAATCTCTTAAATATATTTCAAAAATAATATCACAAATATTTACGACCTCACATCACATCAATCCATCGCATCATTATAATCATTATACTTTATTTCACAATCAATCACAACATCATCTCTCATTTTTATATCTCTCAAACACCAATATATTCCCAAAATTTTTAAAATACTAAATCATGAAACTAAGCCACATAAGCAATCACTGCAGCCTAAGGGACTATTCCTTTTCTTCTTATTAATCATTCATCATTTTGTCTTATTGAAAGAGTACTTGTAGCTAGTTGAATAGAGATTGATTTGCTAACATTTAGCATGCCTATAATTGGGACAAACTTTTAACATTTATAAGTCTAACAAGGTGTTCGTGCGAGTACATATTTTTGGAGAAGCGATTAATTTTGGACATTGTTGAAAAGTAGTTAGTAGTAAAAATGAAGATGAAAGCAGTAAAAAAGAGTGGATCAATGAGAATATTTAGGAAAAATAATTATACTTGAATTTAAGTAAAAAATAAGATTTTTTTTTTTTTTTGAGAGAGAGTATTACAAATGACAAATCAAATAAAGCAAATCAATATTTTTCTATCCTCAAATCAAATAAATGAATTTTTTATCCTTTTAACAAATCAATATTTTTCTATTTTCAAATCAAATAAATTACACACAATACACATAAGGTGCACAATGCGCCCATTTTTGGTCGAACACAAGACCTCTCATATAATAAGGGAAATGGATGTCACTTGGACTACAACCCACTGGATACTTAAGTATCTTGTAATTTGGAATTTTAAAAAATTTAGTAAGGACAAAATTATCAAATTACAAATAGTAGTAAATTTGATGCACTTGATGCATGTACTAAACTTTTTAATATGAAAATTATAAATATTTATTTTTGTTTACATAATACTATAATCATTTAATAACTTCAATGTACCCCATTTGAATTTTTAAGTTGAATCGACGAAAAAAGTTAAATGAAGTAAAATATTTAAAGGAAAAAACAATTGGAGAGGTAAAAAAAGTTAGAGAGAGAGAGAGAGAAGAAAAGAAAAAGAAAAACTACCTTATTGTTAATTTTTAGATAAAAGAAAAAGAAAAACTATCCTATTATTAATTTTTAAAGTGAAATTAATTTTATCAAATCATTTGAAAATATGTATGTTACTCAAGCCCTGTATTTTATTTTCAAACTCTATTTTCATATTATTTATTATTTAAAAATAAAAACACATCATTTTATATATATTTTAATCTATCATATTTTTATTTTTATTTTCAAAACAAATTCTCAATAATCTATATATATTTTTCTCTATTATCATCATTATCATCTCTCTCCATGCACCTACAACCTACTAAACTTAATATAATTATTATTTTTTCAACAATATATTCAAATATAAATTTCTTTTCAACTCATTTTCACCAATTACCTTCTCAAATTTTAAAAATAATGAAAATAAAAATAGAACCAAACGGACGCGAAGACTTTACATGCAGTGTACGTTTACTTAAAAAAATTGTAGAATGCACCTCCAACTTCTATTATATTCTTTTCCCCAACTTTTTTCACAGTCGTGATTTTCTTTTATTGTTCCCGCGTTTTGTCTTGCTTGTCTCGATTTAGGTAAAAATATTTATAAGTTTGTCTTGATCACTAGATAATTTAAAGAATATAATTATTCAAAACTACTTAATTAATTTATATGATTAATTAAACGAGGAATCAAGTCAATATAATGCAGGGTTTACTGGACACCACGTGTTTGATCTGAGCCAAAATTAATGCGCATGTAATCTAATCATACCTAGCCATCGGTCAACATTGCCACACTTTTGTGACCCCACGCTCTTACCACTCCATTACACAACACATGACCACCTTAATTAAACAGCACTCCCCTAGTCCCCTTAAGTGAGTGTGTGTGTTTCTATATATATATATATATAAATTAAGTCCAATCAAAATTTTAATTAAGCAACATAGATTTTCTTTTCGAGCTAGCTATAATTTTGCATCTATTAAGATTAATTATCAGATCAATGAAGCTTACTGTAAAATTTCTCTTTCCATTTTGATGTAGTATTACTAAAATATCCTTATAATGAAATGACAAATTGTCACTAAAGGATCTGCGTCCTCATATTTAGAACCTGCAAGCTCAAATAAGATTTGAGTTCTTAGTATTGATCATTGGATTTGAAAGATGAATGGCATAGACTAGTGTACTTCTTACATTTCTACACCCTATTGACCATATTGACTCTCAACTTTAGTATACTTTTTAATTCATCACTATTTGCATGCGTTTTGGACATATTTATTGGAATTCTTCAATAATTCCTAATATGTCTTTATTTTCAACTTGAACTTTGTTTAGAATATAAGGCCCCGAACTATTAACTGATTTGCTCAGAAGCGATGGTGACCCTAACATGTCTTTGCTTTTAGCTTGTGCTAATCGAGCTTTCAGGCTAAACTCTAAAGAGCCTGTTCAAATTAGAAGAAAATCCCATGAGTTCTCATTTCACTTATATAACTCTATTTTTATTGCCTATATTATATGGCAATTAGTTGAG